>OY288277.1:83153185-83624882 GCA_958450335.1 Hibiscus tridactylites | reverse complement strand
GTTCAAATTTTGGGGTCGAATTCGAGTCATCGTATTTAAGTCAATTTTGAGTCTTGATTCGAATAAATTGATTCAGGTCTTAGGTCAAGTTTTTCTTTATCTAATTTTTAGTTTCACGAAATTTATACAATGTTTGTAACAATAAAAAAACATTGTTGTGATGATAAGATGACAGGTATTTTAAAACAAAGTTGAATGTTTAAATTCTGATACCGTAAATGGATCAAGTTGGACGGATAAGATTTAGTTCCTCTTTCACTAAGTCAACCTGCCTAATTTTATTAAAAGGATAAATGTCATTCAAATCTCTTTTAAGTATTTTTTTTCTTTAATTTAGTCACGGAATTGACCCACATTTGTTTTTAAATTGAACAAAAAACAAATATGAGAACTTAGGGTTTAATATATAGAATTTAAGATTTAAAATTAGAGTGTAAAGTTTAATTTTTTTAGCGTAAAAATATATATAGTGACATTAAAAAGAAGAGAGAATTTTTGTTCGACAGTAAAAAAGAAAAGAAAAGAAAGGGGGTGTTGACTGTTAGGAATGCGAGTAGCATATATAAATTGGAAAGTAGGTTTAGGTTGCAGGCGTTCACACCAGGCAAGGCAAGGTGTTGGTGATGGGCTGATGGCAGCGTTCCCATTTCAGATTCAAATTATTAAATTATTATTCAACGAGTTATGGTTGTGTGAGCGAGTGGGATATTAAGAAAAGGGGGATTCATCATTCATGCAGAGAATTCATGGTTTCATAAAGTATGAAGCAATCACATGGAAGGTGTCAAAATGTATTTGTTTTTATTTCTTTACTTATACTTGTTTGCTTCTTTCATTATTATTGTCTTGGATTTTTGAGTTAGTTCTCGCATCTTGATACAATTACTATTTCAACTTTGTGACTTGGGATGGGCACGAGTCGGATTTTGGCTTACCTGAATCTAATTTAAAAATAATTATTCTAAATTCGAACTTGATCTGACCATTTTCTTTAAAAAATCTGACCCGAAAATTATATACCTCAACCCGAACACGACTTAATCTATAAAAGAAATTTAATTTTAGGGACCTAATTGTAAAAAGTAATTTTAGGGCTCAAATTGTAAAAAAATAATTAAAGGACCAAATTGTAAATTAAACTTCAATCCTAAGAACTTAATTGTAAAAAAATATATAAAGAGGAACATTATTATAAATATTCCTACAAAATATAAGAAAAAATTATACTATTAGTTTTGAGTCGGGTCAGATATTTTTTACCCTAAACCAGAACCTAACCCAACCTCACTATCAATAAAAACACAACCTAAACTAGATTTTTTTTTACAAATCTAACCTGATCGAGTCGAGTCGAATTAAAATCTAATCGAGTCCAGTGAAAGGTCTATCCTAAACTTGTGGGCGTATTTTATTAAAAAAAGAAGTTTTGGATTGGGATGAAAGGAGAGGAAGTAAAGTAAGGGGAAAGCTATGCATTTTCATTAACATTTAGATTATGCCATAATTCAAATGAGTCGACTTTAGATTGCATCTAGATCTACACATGGTCGGGCATAGGCCAGACTTGCTAAGAAAACTTCAAATTTGGGTATGAGACAGAACCGCCCAAATGATCTATTTTACTATTTAATTTTAAAATATAATTTTACATTAATTTTTATGTAATCTATATGATTAATGTTAATATATATATTTAAAAAATCAGTTAATCTCTATTCGTGTCTGACCAAATTGACTCGAGGGCTGAAAAATTTTAACCAAGACTTGACTCATGAAATTAGTCAATTGAACCAAATATATCACGGTATTCTTCATGAACATATCTGGTTGCACCCATATGTAATGTTAAGACTTAATTTATATGATTTATTTGGACTTAAGGGGATACTTTTACCTCTATAATAATCTCAAATCAGCAATGATGTTTTTCTAATTGCACCAATTGCAGTCCTCGTAGTCTTTCGAATCAGTAATGTTGCATTTCCTTTTTAATTTTATCAATTTAGCCCTCGAACTCATGAAATATATTAATCTCGTCCTTTGAATGTCGTTAAGTGGCATATCTGTTAAATTTTGTGCATGTGACCACTATATGCTTCCATATCAGCCGTTATCGCCAAGTATTTTGTCATGCCGACGATGACGGGTCAGTTCTCAAGACATGATAGTACAAATTAAGAATTTTAGAATTAATTATTTATTTCAAAATTACTGATTTTGTTTTAAAAATCAACTTCAATTGTACCGTCACATTATCAAAATTGACTCGTCATCATCTTATTGGAGGATATGAATTTATTAAAGAAAATGACATATGAACATGTTAACTCAAACATTGTTAATTACTTAACGACGGAGTGTCTAACATGACAAAGGACGACTGGTGATAACTGTTATGTTGGTTGACGTCAATCAAATGGCGAGATTGATATGCATGACGATGATTGTCGAAGTTGTAAAAAATAGTTAAGGTATATCTCGATTTAGTAATCCAGTATCTAGATCATCGATCTTCATAAAAGATAAATATGCATTAATCACAAACAGTTTAGTTATTGGTTACTAGAGAAATGCACATGTATAACCCTACCCTCTCTTACTTAGTCGACAATCACAAAGAAATACATGAATGATTACCTCTTATTATCAAGATTAAAATCCTTATAAAAATGCACATAAGAATTAAAACCAGTCAAACAAACTTACCGAAATAGAGACTCAAACGTATAATCATGAAATGTACTAAGTCGACACTTACCATAATTACAAATATATACATTCAAGCTCATTTTCTAAGTTACATACCACTTGTATCGAACAACAACCATGATTACAAATAAGAAAGTCTTCATGTAACGACTCGAATTTCAAAATTCAAGGGTCGTTTAACCTGATGTAACACCCCTAAAAATATATGTTTATATTTAAAGTTAAGTAAAAAAAATGAAATGAAAATGAAGGAAAGTGAAGGTTGTGGGAGTTGAACCCACGTCCTAGCCTTGTTAAGCCAATCACCCAACCGCTTGAGCTATAAAAGCTCTTAGTCTTCTCTTACACCATGTTTAATTTGAACCAATGGTTAAAGAGGTGTCGGAATATAATAATAATAACTTCAAAATATCCCAACCACCCTCTTTCCCCAAATTAAATGCATCGGTTGAAAAAAAGAGAGAAGAAGATTAGATCTGAAAATTTTATCCCCTCCCCACCGTTCATCTTCCCCGATCTCCCTCACCGTGCCGCCGTGGCCACCACCGCCGTCACCAGCACAACCATCGCACTGTCCCGACCACAACTTCGGCCACCACTCGCGGAGATGCGCCGCCGTTCGTTTTGGGAGCCGTGTTGAAGGTTCGTCGAGGACCATAGTCGTGCACCCTACTGTTTCTTAGCCGTGCTACCGTCGTGGGTCACCGGTTTGCGACACGCTCCTCACCGATGAGTTACCCGTGGTTTTGCAAGCAAAACCCATGTCACCGGACAATGAACGACCACAGTTCAGACCGTCGTCGAAGCCACGTTAACCCGTTCGGATTTCTTTCGATTTGGTAAGACCGGTAGGTATTTTGGCTTAAATATTGAGTTAGTTGAGTTTTTAAATGAAGAATAGATGACAATGGCGTGATCGGAGGTATTTTCCGGCCATTTTAGGTCGCGCGTGGGCCTCACGCGCCGTCCGGGGCGATTTCGGGCCGCCCTGGACGGTGGCCGTTGAACCAACCGGCTCAGACCCGATCTAGCCGTGAACCGAGCCACCCAAATCGGTCCAAACAAACCGGCCCAAGCCAATAACCGACCCATTGACCGACCTGACCCGTTGACCGACCCGACCCGACCTGTTGACCCGTACCCGACCTGTTGACCGAGTCAACTCGGTGAGTCAACTCGCCGAGTCAGCCATTAGACCAGTGACGTCAACATGACGTCATCGTTGACTTTGACCGCTGACGTCATCATTGACGTTGACCGTTGACCTGCCCGTTGACCGCGTTGACTTTGACCAAAAAGTCAAAATTTCTGAAAACTCATATTTTATGTATTTCGACGTCCTGAGTCTGATTTTGAAGCACGTTTCGTGAAATTCTAACCCGAAAGCCTCCGAATTGAACCTTGAACTCGAGTCTGCTTATGTATTTTAATAATCAATTATGAGCAATGTGATTAAGGACTAAAATTAGATTTTGTGCGATTGAAGGTATTCGAAGTTCCTTGTATTCGAGATGTAGAGGACGTCGCATGCGGGTTCAAGAGTGATCGAACGGAGTATAATGGTCGACCGATATAGCAAGAATTAAAGGTAATACACTACTACCTCTTGTATGCTTTGAGAACATGTTGGTATTTGTTAATGCATGCATGAAAATGATAAGGAGTGCTGTTAGCCCTACTTAAGTCAAACTAAATATGAAATTGAGTATGATAACTTAGATAAGATCGAAATGCTCGAACGAGGAAGCTAATAAATCTGAAGTATCTGAAGTTCATTAAGTAATTAATGAGGCATCTAATCTCCAATTCTGAGCATTAGTGAGAAATGTTTAAATGCGAAAGATACCTGGACATGAAATTACGAAAATGCCCTCAAGGTATAAGAATGACTTAAATACCCTTGGAATTGGAATCGATCTAGAAATCTACGCTAGATATGGTAAAACAACCTGATTCATTTGAAAACTTCGAACTATTTGGAAATGCCATGGTAACAAGATTTAAAACTTCGTGATTGTAAGGTGTTAGGTCTCCTTGAATTTGGAATGAATCTCCGACTATAGGATTAAGAGAATCTATACATACCCCTGAATTAAGCAAATGGCTCAAAATACTGAATGATCGCATTGACTAAAAAGTGCTGAAGTATCCTCGGACACCGAGGTTTACAAATAAACTGGAAGGATGGATAAACCCTTGAGTTTTGAAATGAATGAAGTGGTTGGAAGTACCGAAATTCTTGAATGACTGAAATACCCCCTTTGACTGAAATAAGTAAATTGCCCTTGATAAATTCTGGAAATGCCAATAAAGTTGGAAATGACTGAAATGCCCTTAAGGGTAGAAGCATGACTTACGTATGTCAATCACTCCTGATATTAATGTAAGGATGGAAGTTTCTCCGCACAGAATATAAGTTTGACTACTCCGTGGAAAATCTTGCGGTGAAATATGAAAGCAACCGTTCAGATATACGATATAGTTGGGTGCATCAGAAGCGTTGGATTGTACTGCAAGGTGGGAATATGTAGTTTGAATGGTTTTGGAGGCTCGATAAACTTCTGGGAATCTTAAATATTGCAAATCGTCATTTCATCATTATTGGGCTAAATTACAAATCACCCCTAATAGTTAAATGACCAAAATGCCCTCGCTGGCCCAAGTAATCAAAATAGCCCCGAATGTATCTGATATCATGAAAGATCTCGACATAGAAATCCCTAAATGCTTGGTTGGAAACTTGATGAGCAAATAGAATTTCTGAGCCACTGTTTACGCCATGGTTGTATAAATTACCAAAATGTCGTGTATGATAAAATGACCATAATGCCCCTGGTAGGCTTAAATTAGGGATGGCAACGGGGCGGGGCGGGGCGGGTTTTTGGCCGCCCCGAACCCGCCCCGACCTATAAGATACTATACCCGACCCCGCCCCGCCCCGAATTAAAATATTAATTTACCCGCCCCGACCCGCCCCGATACAATAACCCTTAAACCCGACCCCGCCCCGACCCGCCCCGAAAAATTAAAAAAAAATTAATCTTCGTCGACGGTAAATGTTAGATTCGATCAATCTTTCACCAGAATCACAAATTATGATTTCAAAGGACTTCAAACTTATATAAGAAAATAAAATAAAACTAATTTTAAATTATCACGTGTTAAACTACATATTTAAAAGAATAAACTTGAATCATTGACCGTTAGAATCGAATATATTAAAACTTGAACAACATCTAAACAAATTTTACAAAATGTACGAACCAAAACAAAAACAAAAAACAACTTTAAAACACATAAAAATGTTTAAATATAATGATATTTTTTATAAATATAATAAAAATATATATAAAAATATAAAAATATACCGGGGCGGGGCGGGGCGGGGAATTTCTATCAAATACCCGAACCCGCCCCGCCCCGACTTCAAGCTTTTCTCGCCCCGCCCCGCCCCGCCCCGATCCCCGAAATTTTAGTAAAAATACCCGGTCGGGTCGGGTCGGGGCACCTCGGGTCGGGTCGGGGCCGGGTATTTTTGCCATCCCTAGCTTAAATGGCTAAATCACTCATGATATGCCTAAACTCTCAAGATCTGGATGTATCATCTCTTGACTATCTGGTTTTGAATCGTTAGTACAAACCCCTCTTTTAATAGGGGCCTTGTTTCAGAGATCCGTTCAATTGTCAAAAGTTAATATGTTCTCTTCCGTAAATGTCAAGTATCTCCAAGGAAATAAACTATTCCACCTAGTGTGTTCCATGTGTGCTACACGACTGTTTTTGCATACTGATTTACATGTTATAATACCGATTATGTGCACATGATAGAATACTTGAACTCACATGAACATGACATGTTTTATAATTTAACATGACCGTACTGTATTTTTAATATATGCATATGCACCTGATATGATCAACATGCTATATGGATAATATATTACTAAAAATACAGCTATTGAATAACCGAACCGTTACATAAATTGTTATTGGGGTACTTGGGATAGAATATGAAGTGACCGTAGGTTCAGCCCTGATCGAGCTGGTAATTCCTTTACCGTTACAGGTTCCTATGCTTCGGCTAGGGTAATACCTACCATACCGTACCGTACCGTTCCTAAGGTAATCCCTTAGGATGGCACCTATGCCCAATGGGTACTAGTTAACGCCTTTGACGCAGTTTTGGGGAATTGCCTCTTGGAGTATGGTTGGAGGGTAAATAAAAGATTAAACCGAACCGTATTATTACTTGAACTTATGTTTTTGAACTAGAAATGCATATTATATTGTTGTTGCACATGTTTTACTTACACTGTTGGAACACACTAGGAACCGAACTCTCTAATTCCACCACCGTATATTATTAGCCTATAATTCCCGTCTAATTCTAGATGATGAATAAAGAACAAGTACTGTTATTCTCAAGTATAACGTTACCCTGAAATATCGAAAAAGAAATAAAGACCGTTACCGCGTGAAACATCATGAAAATGTTATGCCTACCATATATCTGCATGAGCTTATAACATCACTTGGTAGTTTCGTATTACTGAGCTTTTCCAAGCTCACGTTGTTTTTACCATCGCAGGTTAAAGGAATATATATCATGGTATAATGTTTGACATCAGTGTTGGGAGTTCTCTCGGCGTTGCTTTTGGAGTACGGTACCGACATAGTTAGTGGGCATGCATATCATTATTATTTCATGATAATGTATGTAAAACATTTTTTGAAATCCTGTTATATGTTGGCTTAATGCATTAAATGCCCCCTAACGTTTACCCCATTTCTCAGTTTGGTACCTAAAGAATTTTTTCGGCCATTCTGCCACCTAAAGGTTACGTTGTTACCCTAATAACTCCAAAAATAAACGCCGTTTGAAAATAAATCCAATAGCCAATAAAACAAGGTCACGTCACCCTCTTCATTTATAATTTCAGAATTTAAATAATAATTTCAAAAATTAAATAAATATAATATAATAATAATAAAAAAAATAAAAAAAGCTCTTCAATAAACAAATTACCCACAAATCGTTTTACCCCATTCTCAGTTTTAGCGATTCCTTTCAAATTGATTTCATATAGACGAATTGGGGGAAGAAATCATTTTTACAGGGGAATTGTGGAATATGGTATTTTCATTCGATCTAGTAAAACTCTTGACATCAATTTCTTTTCATTGTATCTATCTTCGCTGGAATGCTGATCAACTTGCCCTTTCCCAGGAATGAAAACACTCTTTGAACCTCTAAAAGGTAATCCACCAGAGTCTGGGTGTTGTTCATCACCAGAATCTTCCATTGATGCGGATCATAGAGGTGCTAAGCGTTCAAATAGTGAAAATTCTGCTACTACTGATCGGAGAAGCTTGCAAGGAACTGATGTGGAATTATAATTTGCTTGTGAGCTCACCTACAACCTCGAAGATTGTAGCCCCAGTGGGTCACACTATTCTGAAAAATCAAGTCTCTTAAGAAACAGAAGCCATGGAGTTGGTGGAAGAAGTAAACGTAAGCGTTGGTGGGGAAGATGTGATGAACTGGATTTGATTTCTGATAATCATTTGAATCGATGCGGAAATGAAGAGGTTAGCACTGCATTACAAGTTTTTTATTTATTATTTTATTATTATTATATTATATTTATTTAATTTTTGAAATTATTATTTAAATTCGGAAATTATAAATGAAGAGGGTGACATGGCCTTGTTTTATTGGCTATTGATTTTTTTTAAACGGCGTTTATTTTTGGAGTTATTAGGGTAACGACGTAACCTTTAGGGGGTAGAATGGCCGAAAAAATTCTTTAGGTACCAAACTGAGAAATGGGGTAAACGTTAGGGGGCATTTAATGCATTAAGCCTTATATGTTTAAATGATTTCATGAAAGAGTATTTTCAGCAAAAGTTACCGTTATAATTCAATGTGTTTTTTTAGAGAAAATGTTTTATGTGTATTTTTACCGTGGGTCGCTCTTGTGACCCTAATGTGACTTCCTAGGATCCGCGAAACGCTTAGGCGGGTCTAGGGGGTTACATTTAGTGGTATCAGAGCTTAGAGTTGCGTCTTTTTGGGTAGATCGGCCGATCGTCTGTCATAGGGTGTCTGGTCTATGCATGCCCCTAGATCATAACCGTACTCCTCTGTGCCGAGACTCCAATGTTGAATCTTTTCAAGTAATAAGTACATCTAACTCTTCTGTCCATAATAGCTTGATATGTACTGGAAAGGAAAAAAAATCGGTAATGTTTGTCTACGAATTGGATTAAATTGATGGATTTGAATCCGGATAGAGAACCTGAGATAGTTTATGCATGTGAAATAGAAGATCTGAAACAGATTAAGAATAAATGTTTGATCAAACGAGGAAACCGATATAAGATTACATGTAAGGTAGCTCGGTGATAATGATTATGTTTGAGAATATCTTGATGGAAATTTGATAAAAGTGTTATGAAAAAAAAGGTGTTTGTGAATGTGGCGAAAGTGTAAAACTCTATGGTGACTCTGTAATATACGAAGGAAGCAATTGTCTAAAAATTTCATTAAAGGTAAGTGATATCCGTATAAAACCTTGATTATGTTTGATTGCCAATGAGAGTTATTTTTGCGATAATGTGGCATGGTGTATAGTTATACATATCACCCCTTACTTAAATTCAGTGTTACATCTTAATTTTAGAAAGCTATGTTGGAAGCTTGGATTACTTGTTTGGATTTCAGGTACAGATTTTCATTCGTAAATCGATGGTTGACTTAATTGATTAACTCATATCCTAGAGGAGATGATTCTAAGAGGTATGATTATTTTTGTGGTTGTTGGAAAGGTTTCACATCCCTAACTGAGACCGCATATAATGAAAGTTGCAAGACAAGTGTTCGTTTGGCTTCGTACAAAGTTCTGTATGGATTCAAATACCGTAATATGATTAGTTCGCATGAGTTGTATGATATGATGACATTGTGTTTAAAGAATAGCTGAGCGACTAAGGACACTCCGAGATTGATCCGTGATTGTTTGCGAGTCTCGAGAAACATTGATGCTCTATTGGGTAAGTTTCAGTACAAGAATGAATGAAAGGACAGTTTCTTCATTAGTCCGACCCTAGTAAATTTCGAGGACGAATTTTTTTTAGGAGGGGAGAGTTGTAACACCCCTAAAAATATATGTTTATATTTAAAGTTAAGTAAAAAAATGAAATGAAAATGAAGGAAAGTGAAGGTTGTGGGAGTCAAACCCACATCCTAGCCTTGTTAAGCCAGTCACCCAACCGCTTGAGCTATAGAAGCTCTTAGTCTTCTTTTACATCATGTTTAATTTGAACCAATGGTTAAAGAGTTGTCAGAATATAATAATAATAACTTCAAAATATCCCAACCACCCCCTTTCCCCAAATTAAATGCATCGGTTGAAAAAAAGAGAGAAGAAGATTAGATCTGAAAATTTTATCCCCTCCCCACCGTTCATCTTCCCCGATCTCCCTCACCGCGCCGCCGTGGCCACCACTGCCCTCACCAGCACAACCATCGCACTGTCCCGACCACAACTTCGGCCACCACTCGCGGAGATGCGCCGCCGTTCGTTTTGGGAGACGTGTTGAAGGTTCGTCGAGGACCATGGTCTTTCACCCTACTGTTTCTTAGCCGTGCTGCCGTCGTAGGTCACCGGTTTGCAACACGCTCCTCACCGATGAGTTACCCGTGGTTTTGCGAGCAAAACCCATGTCGCCGGACAACGAACGACCACAGTTCAGACCGTCGTCAGAGCCACGTTAACCCGTTCGGATTTCTTTCGATTTGGTAAGACCGGTATGTATTTTGGCTTAAATATTAGGTTAGTTGAGTTTTTAAGTGAAAAATAGATGACAATGGCGTGATCGGAGGCATTTTCTGGCTATTTTAGGCCGCGCGTGGGCCTCATGCGCCGTCCGGGGCGATTTTCGGCCGCCCTGGACGGTGGCCGTTGAACCAGCCGGCTCAGACCCGGTCTAGCCGTGAACCGAGCCACCCAAATCGGTCCAAGCAAACCGGCCCAGGCCAATAACCGACCCGTTGACCGACCCGACACGACCCAACCTGTTGATCGAGTCAACTCGGTGAGTCAACTCGCCGAGTCAGCCATTAGACCAGTGACGTCAACATGACGTTAGCGTTGACTTTGACCGCTAACGTCAGCGTTGACCGTTGACCTGCCCATTGACCGTTGACTTTGACCAAAAAGTCAAAATTTCTGAAAACTCATATTTTATGTTTTTCGACGTCCTGAGTCCGATTTTGAAGCCCGTTTCGTGAAATTCTAACCCGAAAGCCTCCAAATTGAACCTTGAACTCGAGTCTGCTTATGTATTTTAATAATCAATTATGAGCAATGTGATTAAGGACTGAAATTAGATTTTGTGCGATTGAAGGTATTCGAAGTTCCTTGTATTCGAGATGTAGAGGACGTCACATGCGGGTTCGAGAGTGATTGAACGAAGTATAATGGTCGACCGATATAGCAAGAATTAAAGGTAATACACTACTACCTCTTGTATGCTTTGAGAACATGTTGGTATTTGTTAATGCATGCATGAAAATGATAAGGAATGCTGTTAGCCCTACTTAAGTCAAACTAAATATGAAATTGAGTATGATAACTTAGATAAGATCGAAATGCTCGAACGAGGAAGCTAATAAATCTGAAGTATCTGAAGTTCATTAAGTAATTAATGAGGCAACTAATCTCCAATTCTGAGCATTAGTGTGAAATGTTTAAATGCGAAAGATACCTGGACATGAAATTACGAAAATGCCCTCAAGGTATGAGAATGACTTAAATACCCTTGGAATTGGAATCGATCTAGAAATCTACGCTAGATATGGTAAAACAACCTGATTCATTTGAAAACTTCGAACTATTTGGAAATGCCATGGTAACAGGATTTAAACCTTCGTGATTGTAAGGTGTTAGGTCTCCTTGAATTTGGAATGAATCTCCGACTATAGGATTAAGAGAATCTATACATACCCCTGAATTAAGCAAATGGCTCAAAATACTGAATGATCGTATTGACTAAAAAGTGCTGAAGTATCCTCGGACACCGAGGTTTACAAATAAACTGGAAGGATGGATAAACCCTTGAGTTTTGAAATGAATGAAGTGGTTGGAAGTACCGAAATTCTTGAATGACTGAAATACCCCCTTTGACTGAAATAAGTAAATTGCCCTTGATAAATTCTGGAAATGCCAATAAAGTTGGAAATGGCTGAAATGCCCTTAAGGGTAGAAGCATGACTTACGTATGTCAATCACTCCTGATATTAATGTAAGAATGGAAGTTTCTCCGCACAGAATATAAGTTTGACTACTCCGTGGAAAATCTTGCGGTGAAATATGAAAGCAACCGTTCAGATATACGATACAGTTGGGTGCATCAGAAGCGTTGGATTGTACTGCAAGGTGGGAATATGTAGTTTGAATGGTTTTGGAGGCTCGATAAACTTCTGGGAATCTTAAATATTGCAAATCGTCATTTCATCATTATTGGGCTAAATTACAAATCACCCCTGATAGTTAAATGACCAAAATGCCCTCGTTGGAACAAGTAATCAAAATAGCCCCGAATGTATCTGATATCATGAAAGATCTCGACATAGAAATCCCTAAATGCCTGGTTGGAAACTTGATGAGCAAATAGAATTTCTGAGCCACTGTTTACGCCATGGTTGTATAAATTACCAAAATGTTGTGTATGATAAAATGACTATAATGCCCCTGGTAGGCTTAAATGGCTAAATCACTCATGATATGCCTAAACTCTCAAGATCTGGATGTATCATCTCCTAACTATCTGGTTTTGAATCGTTAGTACAAACCCCTCTTTTAATAGGGGCCTTGTTTCAGAGATCCGTTCAATTGTTAAAAGTTAATATGTTCTCTTCCGTAAATGTCAAGTATCTCCAAGGAAATAAACTATTCCACCTAGTGAGTTCCATGTGTGCTACATGACTGTTTTTGCATACTGATTTACATGTTATAATACCGATTATGTGCACATGATAGAATACTTGAACTCACATGAACATGGCATGTTTTATAATTTAACATGACCATACTGTATTTTTAATATATGCATATGCACCTGATATGATCAACTTGCTATATGGATAATATATTACTAAAAATATAGCTATTGATTAACCGAACCGTTACATAAATTGTTACTGGGGTACTTGGGATAGAATATGAAGTGACCGTAGGTTCAGCCCTGATCCAGCTGGTAATTCCTTTACCGTTACAGGTTCCTATGCTTCGGCTAGGGTAATACCTACCATACCGTACCGTACCGTTCCTAAGGTAATCCCTTAGGATGGCACCTATGCCCAATGGGCACTGGTTAACGCCTTTGACGCAGTTTTGGGGAATTGCCTCTTGGAGTATGGTTGGGGGGTAAATAAAAGATTAAACCGAACCGTATTATTACTTGAACTTATGTTTTTGAACTAGAAATGCATATTATATTGTTGTTGCACATGTTTTACTTACACTGTTGGAACACACTAGGAACCGAACTCTCTAATTCCTCCACCGTATATTATTAGCCTATAATTCCCGTCTAGTTCTAGATGATGAATAAAGAACAAGTACTGTTATTCTCAAGTATAACGTTACCCTGAAATATCGAAAAAGAAATAAAGACCGTTACCGCGTGGAATATCATGAAAATGTTATGCCTACTATATATCTGCATGAGCTTATAGCATCTCTTGGTAGTTTTGTATTACTGAGCTTTTTCAAGCTCACGTTGTTTTTACCATCGCAGGTTAAAGGAATATATATCATGGTATAACGTTTGACATCAGTGTTGGGAGTTCTCTCGGCGTTGCTTTTGGAGTACGGTACCGACATAGTTAGTGGGCATGCATATCATTATTGTTTCATGATAATGTATGTAAAACGTTTTTTGAAATCCTGTTATATGTTTAAATGATTTCATGAAAGAGTATTTTCAGCAAAAGTTACCGTTATAATTCAATGTGTTTTTTAGAGAAAATGTTTTATGTGTATTTTTACCGTGGGTCGCTCTTGTGACCCTAATGTGACTTTCTAGGATCCGCGAAACGCTTAGGCGGGTCTAGGGGGTTACACCTGAAGTGTGGGCTTCGCGTTTGGGCCTTGGTAGGCTTTTATTTTTTGTTGTTGTTGTTGGGCTTGATTTTTTGGTTTTGAGATGAGTTAGGAGGATGATGGGGGGTAGCTAGGTAATTACCTAATTATTTTTTTGCTCAATACGTATAATTTTATTGAAGGGAAAATCATACAAGGGAAGGTTAGACGCGTGCCTCACTAAAAACCCCTAAACCTAGTTAGAGGAAAATAGTACACCCGCAACCCCAAAACAAGAACCAAAGACAAAACGACATATAGCTAACACAACGGGAACACCCAAGACAACAATATCAAGACTCACATAATGCCACTTGCCTAAAACACCGAGACCCTATCCACCCTTTCCTTGGCTAAGACATTCACAATTATTTGAAGAGGGAAAGGTGAGTCCCTTTAATTCCTCTGTAGAAAGAAAAAGGAATGAGATCACCCTTGTCCCTTTGTCTTCACCCTTCCTCCATTCTCATCTCCCAACTCTCTACACACTAGAAAGGTTGAATCTTTGTCATTCTAATCACAATTTGTTGTTGAGAGAAGGTTAATCATCACTCTAGGATCTATCTATCTATCAAGATAAGAATGGTTGATTTTGGCGGAGGTTGGAAAATGGGTGTTTGGTGAGGGTGAAGAGGAAGAACGGGAATGGAAGATTTGACTCCATTTCTTGTTGCAGAGTTCTTCCTTTTTCCTATCATAAGTTTCCATCAATGTTGTAACTTGATTTACAACATTTTCTTGTAGTGAAATAGGTTGGGGGATCTTCCAAAGAGTTTGGGAAGAAGAAGGCTTGAAGAGGTTGTTTAAGAGATTTGTTCCGAGCTGTTGAAGTTAAGGTTAGTACACTACTAACTCCTTTGTGTTCCTAAAAATCCTAAATTCGATTGTCTTGTTGCTTAGTTGATATTTTGGTTGCTTGGATGCTTGAAACCTCTTTAATGGTAAATCCTAAGATTAATGTAAAAATGGTAAAAAATCACCTTAAATACTCTGATAAGATGTAACGTAGAATTCAAAGATTAATGGTTGAGAATTGGGTCATTGGGAAGTAATTTCCTAAGCCTAGGAAGTCTTTTCTTGGATTCAGTATCAGTATGTGGGGAGGCGGTATCGATACCCTAGTGTTCTAGGGTTTAAAGAACACTTTTTCATTGGATGAACAACATACTGGTATTGGTACAATGTTCAACCTCTACCGGTACTCCTTGTAAACTAGTATCGGTACGATTCGTTCCATATCGGTACATTAAGGCTTTGGAAAATTCCAGTGAGCCAATTTTTTATCGGTACATGAGGACCAGTACCAGTACCCACTGGGAATTTGCCCAAAAATATCGACATTCGCCCAAGAGACTGGAAGATTATATTATTTGATCCAATATACCCGTAATGACCTGAAATGAGTTGTAAAATTAAGAAACTAAGAAATGTGTTTATACTCGAGAATAAAATGTAAGAACTTGGTAAAAGTCTTGCGTGACTTATATGTTGGTAAAAACCATAAGATGGTATGGTTATAAAATGATGTTATGTGCTTTGTTGGCACTTGATTGTTGGGGATCAGATACCCAATAAGCGAAAGAGTGTGTTGCAATACATTGGTTAAAGATCCCCAAATGTACGATCTCGATGTTTGATGGTCGCGGGCCTCATTCGAAGATTCTTGATGGCAGTGGTGAATCCAAGAAAATAGTATTGGTTGGGCCATTATATAAAACACAAAAGCTAATATAACATGACCCATATATATATATATTAAAAAATAATATGTTTCCATAGTTCAAAAACATACAAATCAAAATATGATATCTTTATTGATTAAGTTGAACTCTCCTCCTTTTCATAGAATCAAAATCATCTATGATTGAGTCAATGGTAAATTTTTCAACAATTTCTTTTTAATGTACACAATTAAGTAACCCGAAAGAAAGTCATCTTCCATCTTGTTTCGTAGACTTGTCTTGACGATTTTCATTACTGAAAAGGCTCTTTCAGTTGTTGCAGTACTAACAAGAAGAGTCAAAATAAGTCGAATCAATCTATCAACAAGGGATATGAAAACGATTTCCCACTTTATGATAAATTTCGACATAATTGAGTTATGGTGCTCAAATTCTTCATCTCCAAGTGATTAGGAACATCATGAAAAAACAACTCAAGTTCATACTTCAAATGATATTTTTCATGTTCAAAAAAGTCTTTGGGATAGTACTTCTCTGCAGGATGACAAATTTTTTCCACATGGAAGTGCTTATAACCACTTGAAGGATTCAAAACCATACTCAAAATAAGCAGCTATGTTGTTTGCTCTCTAAAATGACAATTTTGTTCATGCAGTTGTTGATCCATAGTGGCTATAAACACATCCACTCTATAGTGATGCTCCACTGAAACAATGTCTTTATTACGTCAAGATTGAATTATATCA
The DNA here is from genome assembly GCA_958450335.1 of Hibiscus tridactylites. Taxonomy (NCBI): domain Eukaryota; kingdom Viridiplantae; phylum Streptophyta; class Magnoliopsida; order Malvales; family Malvaceae; genus Hibiscus; species Hibiscus tridactylites. The sequence goes on along the minus strand of OY288277.1, from coordinate 83,608,598 downwards.
AAATAAGTAGCATTCATATCAGGAACTAGAGTGAGAGTGTCATGCTTATTACAAAATAAGAGTACTTTCTGTAGAAGACCTTCCCAACCACTATCTCTAAATTCCTGAATTGAAGACTTTGTGGCAGCAACTAAATCCATTGCATTTAGAATATCTTGTGACTTATATTGCAAAGCTCGACAAAGTGCATATGTGTATCCCATAAGTCCCCGCATCATATGTAAAATGAATACAAAATCAAAAGCCAACAACTTTTTAAGAGCAGAATTAGCATCCCCACGTTGAGAGTATGTGTCTTGACGATCAATGGATATTTTCTCAAGGACAGAACGAGTTGCATTGTGTATCCTTAATGTAACCCCCTTAGCCCGGCCTAGACGCCCGACCCGAACTACGAAGATTACACGGGGAAAACTAAAGTCAACCCGAAAGTCAACCTTGATTAACGACCTTTTTTTCTTTTTATCTTATATAGATGCACTTTATTAACCTATATGATTAGAGAAACATTTCAACGGGAGCGACACAACGAACGAAACTCAAACATGGGTTTAATTGCATAGAAACATATTTTAGGGACTAAAATGTAAATTTCCATAATTTAGAGGACTTAACAAGATTTAAGGTTACCAAATCATAATTAAACTTATAATAATCCAACATGTTAAATTTCAGCTTAAACGGGTTAACCAAACTCATTTAATTAAGCACATAAGATTCGGGGACCAAAACGTAAGAAATAGAAACCTGAAACAATTCAAAGTCAAGCTCAACGGTCTGGTGTTTCGAAACACAAAGCCCTGTACCGAAACGGTCATTTCGAAACCAGGTTGACCGTTTCGATACTCGGGTGTGTGCCGAGACCCGTATCGAAACACCCCTTTCCAGTAGCCAAAACGTTCTGGAACGAAGCTACCCGTTCTGAAACCTCATGGCCATTTCAGGCCTCTGTTCCGAAACAGGTAAGGGTGTTCCGATACGCATTGCCCTACAACAACAAATTTTACTGGTTTTTCACATTTCTTTCATATTCGAAAGCACTACAAAACACACCACAACATACATACAACATGTTTAAACACCAAAGATCATCATTATGAGGCATAAGCTACGACATGGCATTAATCATGCAAACATTGGTACTATATGCATGCTCCCTAGTCACCAAAGTCATAACAAGCTAAAATAAACATTCAAACCAAAAATCAAACCTCAAAGAACATTTACAACTCAAAGGTAAACAACCAAACATGCACAAAGTAAATAACAACATCCTCAACCCTCCAAAAGTACAAATCCCGCCCATTGCATCTTATTACACCTAAGTAAAGCCACATACTTTGTTAAACCAAAAAGCTTGGATTCCCTTGCTTGTGTGCTGCCTCAAATGCCTAATTCTCTGCATTGATGAAACAAATGAGCGTAAGCACAAAGCTTAGTGAGGATCGCTAAACAACATTCATCAATGCAATTCACAAAATTTGCAAAACCACCACTTTTCAACACATGCCTTTTAATAAAACATGTCCTTACAAGGCATCAATGCACATTCTAGAAACATGCCCAAATGCATCACTCTAAAATAGCAGATAAACCTTTGCTCATGCTTTACCAAGCATCTCATGCATTCTAGCATCACTTACAAGCATCTCATGCTTAACATTAAACATTTACATTATATTGGCTCGCAAGTGATAATCCATAAACCATACCAACAAAAGACACAATCGGATACGCGGATTACAAGTGTTGTCCCACACGCTTCATACATACTACCTGACTACACAAGGTGGAGATCAATGGCACAATCACAACCCCTCAACACCCGTGATGGAGATTAATGGCACAATCACAACCCCTCAACATCACTCATCGGTAGTTGTATAATTCCCCTAACAAGAGTACGAAACACATACACAAGACTCACACACGGGATTATACCATCCACCGTTGTGATCTTATCCTAAATCGTTAGGGTACTTGGATGGAGATTACGACATAATCACAACCCCTCAACATCCAAGGCGAATTTATTCACGGTGCACCCAATCCTATACCCGACTAATTATATTCGATTTTAGTAACCAAAAGCCATTTCCATCACTTGCCAATATAATCATTTAACATCAATAGTCCACTGTTTTACAAGCATAAACTCAATGCCATTTCTACAAGCATAACATGCTTAACATCATATGCATTATCACATGAAAACCAAGGATCACTTAACTAGTGCATCCTTAACATATTGGCATTAAATCCAACATTTACCCATGCTTAAACATACTTAAAAACAGTAAACAAAACCACATTTAACTCAAGTGTATTTTCATCAAAACATAGCACATTTCCAAGAGAGACTTTCGAACCACTTACTCTTGAGCTTAGCTAAGTGTTTCAAACTTACTCTAAGCTCCCAAGACCACACTCAAAGCGTTACAAAGCTGTAAAATCCATTTCAACACCAGCAACAATTCACAAACTCGTTGCTCACCCAAACTACACCAAATTACCCATCCAAAACAACCAAAAACTCAATCGATTGCTTCTTAAACCAAACCCAACCAACATACATCATTTCCAAACCATTATAAACATCAAAACACATCTAATAAACAACCTAAACTAACCTTATACCTCGAGCAAGCAAGATTCTACCATTTCACCCCAAAAACTCACTTAAATCAACCAAGAAACTCAAGGATCTCAAGGATTTCGGGATCTATGTTATCAAAATTCCATTTCAACATAATAAACAACTAAGAACTTAGTTAAAATCAATCCAAAACAGAGCTTAACACATCAAGTCCGAAAATTAAGATTTCAACCATATTTTTACAAGATTTTGATATCCAATAAAAACTATAATGAAAACTCAACCTAAAACATTAATTAGAAGCCAAATATATTGGGAATTTCAATAAAGAACTTTGATTAGAGGTTGAGAACGGGATTTACCTCCAATCCATGCTTTCCTTAATGGATGACAAGTTTTCCTTTAAAAAATCTTGAAGAACTAGATAGGTTTTCTTGAAAATTGTTTAGGAATATTGAGAGAGTGTTTGGGAGAAAAGAATTCTGGAGAAAATAGATGAAAATGGTGTTTGGCTGAAAATGAAGAGAAGTTGGTAGTTATGTAATTAGAAATCTCAAGTTAACCACCTAAATTAATTAAAATAAAAACCATTTAATTAAAAACCTCTTTAAACACATGTCATATTAAGGTTAGGCTAAATTTCCATAAAGCCCCCTATAGATTCTAAGAATTTGACTTCTTCTTTAAAAATCACATTTCCATAGTTTTGAAACTTTACAATTTGGTCACTACTCGAAATGTCCCATTTCTAAAACTCTTTTTGTAAAATTAACTTGACCAACCTTTTAAACATATTTATAGAGGATTTTAGAAAATTTTACCACATTTTTATCATATCCCAATCCTTGATTTCCTTAAATCACCTTACGCGATTCACACCGTTCTCGACCGGTACAGTCCGATGTCTAAAACATCAAGGCCCAAAAATAGGGCGTTACACTTAAGACACTACAAATTGACTTATAATGAGAACTCCATCTAGTATCTCTAAGACGTTGCAAAATGCCAATTTGGTTTAACCCAATTTTAGTCTCAATCTCTTCAATTTCAATTAAGTGCTCCAATTCGACTATTTGGCTATCTTGTAATTCATTATGACGCTTAGAAGAAGAAATGCCAACATTCACAATAAAAATCAAATGTAATCCCCTTAGCCCGACCTAGACGCCCGAACTGAACTAAGAAGATTACACGGGGAAAACTGAAGTCAACTCGTAAAAGTAAACCTCGATTGACAACCCTTTTTTTCCTTTTATCTTCTCTAGATGCACAATATTAACCTATGTGTCCAACAAGACCATTAGAAAGAAACGGCACAGCGATCGAAGTTCAAATAGGGGTTCAATTGCATACTTATGACTTTTAGGGACCATTTTTGCAAATTACAGGAATTACAGAGACTTTTCAGATTTTAAAGTTACCAATTCTTAATTAGTTATTTTCATGCCACCATGTCTAATTTCAACTCAAACCGATCATCCAAACTCATCTAGTTGATCAAATAACATTTAAGGACCAAAACGTAACATTTCAAAACTTAAGAAGATTCTTTTAACTGAATTTTAACTACCCGTATCGATACACCTGAGCCTGTATTGATACGCGGAAAGACAACAACGAAAGATGGGAAGAGTGTATCGATACGTTTCCTCGCGTATCGGTACGACCTTCAAACTTGGCTTGGGCGTATCGATACACGGGCAATCCGTACCGATACCCCTGTACCGAAAAGCCTGGAATTGGCCTTAGTGTATCGATACACTTCCCCGTGTATCGATACGCATACCAGAAAAGTACATTCCATAAGTTTTTAAACACACTTAACCATATTCAAACAAGCTTAAATCATGCATACAAGTTATAATCAACCTACTAGATATGTAGATATCAACAGACAGTAAATCATACTCATCAACATATCACACCATGATGATACGTTAGCTATTCAAGCATGCTTAAGAAAACAAGCTAAAGCATAGACAAAACACTATAAGCAAACCATGAAACCAATTAGAGGCCGATTACAAGTCCAAAATCAGAACCTACTAGACATGTAGACATCAACAAACAATAAATCATACTCATCAACACATCACACCATGATGATACGTTAGCTATTCAAGCATGCTTAAGAAAACAAGCGAAAGCATAGACAAAACACTATAAGCAAACCATGAAACCAATTAGAGGCCGATTACAAGTCCAAAATCAGAAACCAAACATGCTTAAGGTGTCAAACATCACCAACAAATCCAAAAAGTAGAAATCCCACCCATTGTCTCTTATTGCACTAAAGGTGAACCACATACATTGTTTAGGCAAAATTCTTGGAATCCCCTTGCTATTGGGCTGCCTTGAATGCTCAATTCTCTGCATTGATGAAACAAATGAGCGTAAGCATATAGCTTAGTGAGGATCGCTAAAAGAACATTCATAAATGCATTTCATAAAACCATTGCATCACCATTTGCAACCTCATGCCTTTCTTTAAAACATACCCATTTAAGCATCAATGCACTTTTAAATCCACATGCATATAACATCATTTTAAATAACAGCAAAATTCCTTTACTAATGCTTAAACCAAGCATCACTTGCATTCTTGCATCATTCACAAGCATCTCATGATTAGTCATTAATCATCAACATTATATTGGCTCACAAGTGATAATCTATAAACTATACCAAAACAAATGACACAATCGGATACGCGGATTACAAGCGTTGTCCAACACACTTCATACATACTACCGGACTACACAAGGTGGAGATCAATGGCACAATCAAAACCCCTCAACATCACTCATCGGTAGTTGTATAATTCCCCTAACGAGAGTTTGGAACACATACACAAGACTCACACACGAGATTATACCATCCACCATTGTGATCTTATCCTCAATCGTTAGGGTACTTGGATGGAGATTACGGCACAATCACAACCCCTCAACATCCAAGGCGACTTTATTCACGGTGCACCCAATCCTATAGCCGGCTAACTATATCCGATTTTAGTAACCAAAAGCCATTTCCATCACTTGCCAATATAATCATTTAACATCAATAGTCCACTTTTTTTACAAGCATAAACACAATGCCATTTATACAAGCATAACATGCTTAACATCTTATGCATTATCACATGAAAACCAAGGATCACTTACCTAGTGCATTCTTAACATAATGGCATTAAATTCCAGCATTTGCCCATGCTTAAACATGCTTAAAAACACTAAACAAAACCACATTTAACTCAAGTGAATTTTCATCAAAACATAGCACATTTCCAAGAGAGACTTCCGAACCACTTACTCTTGAGCTTAGCTAAGTGTTTCAAACTTACTCTAAGCTCCCAAGACCATGCTCAAAGCGTTACAAACTGAAAAATCCATTTCCACTCACCGATACGCGAAGACTTGCTCGCCGACACGAAAATTATTCTTCCGGAGCCTCCAACAACACCTCGCTTGTCATCAAAATAGAGATCTAAATGAATTAAAATGCATTTCAACACTAGCAACAATTCACAAACTCGTTGCTCACCCAAACTACACCAAATTACCCATAAAAACAACTGAAAACTCAATCGATTGCTTCCTAAACCAAACCCAGCCAACATACATCACTTCCAAACCATTATAAACATCAAAACACATCTAATAAACAACCTAACCCAACCTTATACCTCCAGCAAGCAAGATTCCACCATTTCACCCCAAAAACTCACTTAAATCAACCAAGAAACTCAAGGATCTCAAGGATTTCGGGATCTATGTTATCAAAACTCCATTTCAACATAATAAACAACTTAGAACTTAATTAAAATCAATCCAAAACAGAGCTTAACACATCAAGATCGAAAATTAAGATTTCAACCACATTTTTACAAGATTTTAATCTCCAATAAAAACTTTAATGAAAACTCAACCAAAAAGATTAATTAGAAGCCAAATATTTTGGGAATTTCAATAAAGAACTTTGATTAGAGGTTTAGAACGGGATTTACCTCCAATCCTTGCTTTCCTCAATGGATGACAAGTTTTCCTTTGAAAAAATCTTGAAGAACTAGATAGGTTTTCTTGAAAATTGTTTAGGAATATTGAGAGAGTGTTTGGGAGAAAAGAATTCTGGAGAAAATGGATGAAACTAGTGTTTGGATGAAAATGAAGAGAAGTTGGTAGCTACGTAATTAGAAATCTCAAGTTAACCACCTAAATTAATTAAAATAAAAACCATTTAATTAAAAACCTCTTTAAACACATGTCATATTAAGGAAAGGCTAAATTGCCATAAAGCCCCCTATAGATTCTAAGAATTTGGCTTCTTCTTCAAAAATCACATTTTCCACAGTTTTGAAACTTTACAATTTGGTCACTACAGAAAATGTCCTCTTTCCGAAACTTTTTTTGTAAAATTGACTTGGCCAACCTCTTAAACATATTTTTAGAGGATTTTAGAAATTTTTACCACATTTTTATCCTATCCCAATCCTTGATTTCCTTAAATCACCTTACGCGATTCGAACCGTTCTCGACTGGTCCGGTCCGATGTCTAAAACATCTAGGCCCAAAACCAGGGCGTTACAACTCTCGCCCACTTTAGAAATTTCGTCCTCGAAATTTTACCTGAAGGAAAAAGTTGCGGAAACTGCTTCTGCATGTCCGCCTTGCTTTCCCACGTGGCCTCCTCAACTCCCCGGTGTCGCCACAACACCTTCACAAGCTCTATCGTCTTACCACGAAGAACTTTACTGCTCACATCCATAACCTTTAATGGTTCCTCATCATAAGACATATCCGGATTCAACTCTATCTCCTCAACATGCATCACATGTGAAGGATCCGATCTGTACCTCTGTAACATAGAGATAAGAAACACATCATGTATCTTTTCCAACTTCGTAGGCAATCTCAACCGATACGCCACATGAACAATTCGCTCCACAACCTCATAAGGTCCAATGAACCTTGGGCTAAGCTTACCCTTACGCCAAAATCTCATCACCTTCTTCCAAGGCGATACTTTAAAAAACACACGTTCGCCAACCGCGAACTCAATCTCCTTATGCTTCAGGTCCACGTAAGACTTTTACCTATCCGATGCTGCCTTCAAACGCTCACAAATGAGCTTCACCTTCTCGGTGGTTCCCTTTAGCATAGATGGCATCGAGATCAACTTTTGCCCAGCTTCTGCCCAACAGAGAGGGGTTCTACATCTTCTCCCATACAAAGCCTCGTATGGAGCCATTTGAATGCTTGCCTGGTAACTGTTATTATACGCAAACTCAACCAACGATAAGTGCTTCTCCCAAGAACCCTGAAAATCTATCACACAGCACCACAACATGTCTTCAAGCACTTGGATCACACGTTCTGACTGTCCATCCGTCTGAGGATGATAAGAAGTACTGAAATTCAACAGTGTACCCAAGGCTTGATGCAAACATTCCCAAAATCGCGCTGTAAACCTCGGATCCTTATCCGATACTATAGAATTTGGCACACCGTGCAACCGCACAATCTCAGCCATGTACAACTCGACCAACTTATCCAAGGTATACGTAGTATGCACATGCAGAAAATGTACACACTTCGTAAGCTGATCTACAATCACCCAAACCGAATTCCTCTTGGACGGTGACAAAGGCAATCCAGCCACAAAATCCATGGTGATTCTCTCCCACTTCAATTCTGGGATTCTCAAAGGCTGCAACAACCCATAAGGAACCTGATGTTCAGCCTTCACTCGCTGACACACCATGCACTTACTAACGAACTCAACCACGTCCTTTTTCAACCCCACCCAGTAGTACTCATCTTTCAAATCACGATACATCTTTGTACTACCAGAGTGCATAGCAAAAGGACTACTATGAGCTTCAGCCACGTCCTTTTTCAACCCCACCCAGTAGTACTCATCTTTCAAATCACGATACATCTTTGTACTACCAGAGTGCATAGCAAAAGGACTACTATGAGCTTCAGTCAGAATAGTGCGCCTTAACTCAACATCATCCAACACCACTATTCGACTTCCAAAGCACAAAACATCATCATCACTAAAGCTGAAATCTGAAGGTCTACCCTCCGCAATGTCCTGAACATGTGAAACAAGGGAATCATCAAGCAACTGCTTGTCTTTGATCATTTGAATCAAAGATGGTTTCACTTGCAATTCCGCAATAAGACCACCATCACACGATATGCTCAAGCGAGTAAACATCACCCTCAACTCCACAACCATTTTCCAGCTCAAAGCATCGACCACAACATTAGGCTTTCCCGGGTGGTACTTAATCGTCAGATCATAATCTTTAAGCAATTCCACCCAGTGACGCTCCCTAAGATTCAAATCCTTTTAAGACATTAGATACTTCAAGCTTTTATGATCCGTGAACACAACACACTTCTCATCGTACATGTAATGCCTCCAAATTTTTAGGGCAAACGCCATAGCCGCAAACTCAAGATCATGAGTAGGGTAGTTGCGCTTATGCACCTTCAACTGCCTAGATGCATAGGCTACCACCTTACCTTCCTGCATCAGCACGCAGCCTAAACCAACAATAGACGCATCACTATAGACCAAAAACTCCTTACCAGACTCCGGTTGAATTAGAACAGGAGCTTGCGTCAAAGCTTTCTTCAACTTTTCAAAAGCTTGTTGTCTTGCATCATTCCACTCAAAGCGAACATTCTTCTGCAACAACTTGGTTAACGGTGCAGCTATCTTCGAGAAACCCTCAACGAATCTACGGTAATACCCAGCTAAACCAAGAAAACTTCACACCTCCGTCACTGACTTAGGTACCTTCCATCCCATCACAACCTCTATCTTACATGGATCAACGCGAATACCCTCAGCTGACACAATATGTCCAAGGAAGACTATCTCCCTAAGCCAAAACTCACACTTACTTAGCTTGGCATACAACTGATTTTCCAACAATGCTTGCAAAATAATTCTCAAGTGTCTATCACGATCCTCCTCAATAGGCGAATACACAAGGATATCATCGATGAACACCACCACAAACGGATCCAGAAATTCATGGAATACTCAATTCATCATATCCATGAAAGCAGCAGGCGTGTTGGTCAAATCAAATGGCATCACCAAGAATTCATAATGTCCATACCTCGTCCTAAAAGTCGTCTTAGGTACGTCTACATCCTTCACCTTCAGTTGATAGTACCCTGATCTCAAGTCTATCTTAGAAAACATCGAGGCTCCCCGGAACTGATCAAAGAGATCATCAATTCTAGGCAAGGGATACTTGTTCTTGATCGTCAACTTGTTCAGTTGCCGATAATCTATGCACATCTGCATTGTCCCATTCTTCTTCTTTACAAACAAGACCGGTGCACCTCAAGGTGACACACTCGGCCGGATGAAGCCTCGATCCAACAACTCCTACAATTGCGTTTTCAACTCTTTTAGCTCATTAGGTGCCATGCGATAAGGAGCAATGGACAGCGGAGTCGTATTCTCGTACAACTCGATACCAAACTCAACTTCCCTGTTCGGTGGCATCCCAAGCAATTCTTCCGGAAAGACACCAGGAAAATTGCAAACAATTCGGATGTCCTGCACACGCACATCCTTGGTGCAAGGATTCATCACATAAGCAAGGTAAGCCTCACAACCCATCTTCATCATATGGTTTGCTTCTAAAACCAAAATCACATTTGACAGGAATTTCACATTCTCACCTACCACCACCACTTCATAATCATCGACCAGCTTTAGGGTCACCCTTTTGACATCAAAGTCAACCACCGCTCTATGCTCCGACAACCAATCCATACCAAGGATTACATCGAAGCCGTAGAAGGGTAACTCCATCAAATCCACGTGAAAAACATGACCTTGTACAGATAAAGGGCATCTCCTATACAACTTCCTAGTGACTACAGTCTCACCAAAAGAACTAGTCACTTGTATTCCTACTTCAAGCATCACAACAAGTATATCAAGCAAATGCACATGCTCACTCAAGATATAAGAATGCGTGGATCCAGAATCAATCAAAGCCAGCAAAGATAAAGACTGAAGAACAAAGGTACATGCGATGACATCGGTATCATTGCGCTCCTCGCGTTGAGCATAAACCCTCGCTGGCCCACCTCCCTCAGGTCGAACAGCTACTACATGAGCAATACCTCGCCGCCCCTCGTCTCTCCTCTGAAAGTTCCCACGGCCGCACCCACAGCTTCTCTAAGGTGCAGCTACTACAAGAGCACGTCCTTAGCCTCCACCAGCCAACAAAGGACACTCCCTCTTCATGTGATCCGCCGAACCACAATTCCAACATGAGTTCCCTGTCACAACAACAGGAGCCTGGACCTCTCTAGATGCTCGAGGACAATCTCGCCTCAAATTGTCCCTCGACCCACATGTCCAACACATATGCTGCTTAGATCTCACTCGGCCTCCCTGGACCTGACCACCTCGATCCGGAGCACCTCGCCTCCCCTAAGGCTGATGTCTCCTATCCCGACCTCTTTTGTTCCGTCCACCACCAGAAATGTACTCAGTTGCTCTCTTCCCAGAGCTAGAACCAACACCTCGAGTCGACAAACCCAAGTTTTGCTTGATGTATTTGGCTCGGCATACAAGCACATCAAAGTCAGTGTAGTCCGCAGCCAACATATATGTCTTAACTTCCTATACCAGCCCATACCAGAAGCGATCACATCGGTTCCTCTCACTAGGTATCAACTCAGGAGTATATTGGCTCAGACGTACGATCTGGACCTCGTACTTAGCCACAGAAAGGTTGCCCTGAACTAGCGACATAAACTCTCGTTTCTTTTTGTCCACGTATCTCACTCCTGGATACTTCCTCTTGAAGGCACCTCTGTAAAACTCCCAATCAACCTTATTGGGTTCCATACCAGCAGTGGTAGTCATCCACCAGCTGTAGACATCGCCTTGCAACAAAGAAGCTGCGCATCCCAGCTTGCGCACATCATTACAGCCCATCTGATCCATGATACGGATCGTACTTGCTAGCCAGGCTTCCGACGCCTCAGGAGACATACCATAGAATTCCACAGCTCCTAGGCTCCTCAACCTCTCCAATGGCAAGCCCGCCTACCTAGCTGCAGGGGCTTGCACATGCGCTCCGGCAACAACAGCCTGAAACGCCCCGGTGATCGCCTGAACCAAAGGCGCCAAATCACCCAAACCAGGACCAGCAGGTCCTTGCTGCACCTGCTCCCTACCTCCAGGTGGTAGCGGAGGAGGTAAGTTTCCACTAGGAGAGACATCAGCCCCTTACTCACCCTGGTCACCCTGCTCAGCCGCAGGCACTATCGTATTCGACCTCAGCTCTCTTCTTGGACCTATAGTGCTATTTTAAACAAGGCATAACAACAAAACAAGTCAAGCCATTTAGGCCAGCTGCAAGCAAGAATCCAAGTTTACAAAAACATTTATTTAGTGTAATAAGGCAATGGGCACCCCAATTTCCCTCAACATAGTATAGCATACAGTAAAACATTATGCTCAACATGCTTTCCATCATCCAAAATCAGCACATTACAACATTGCATTATCATCACGCAATCATATTCACTTCACATACGACTCACATCAATTCAGCATATCATAAGCTTCAAAATTTCAACCAATATCATGCTTATCAAACATCATACGTCAATACATAACAACCAACACCCCTAATTCTTTCGTAAATTGGCTCTAATACCAACAAATGTAACCCTCTTAGCCCGACCTAGACGCCCTACACGAACTACGAAGATTACACGGGGAAAACCAAAGTCAACCAAAAAGTCAACCTTGATTAATGACCTTTTCTCTTTTTATCCTAACTAGATGCACTTTATTAACCTATATGATTAGCAAAACATTTCAGCAGGAGCGGCACATCGAACGAAACTCAAACAGAGGTTCAATTGCATAGAAACGTCTTTTAGGGACTAAAATGTAAATTTCCAGAATTTAGAAGACTTAACAAGATTTAAGGTTACCAAACCAGAATTAAACTTATAATAATCCAACATGTTAAATTTCAGCTTAAACGGATCAGCCAAACTCATTTAATTAAGCATATAAGATTCAGGGACAAAACGTAAGAAACAAAAACCTGAAACAATTCAAAGTCAAGCTCAACAGTCTGGTGTTTTGAAACGCAAAGCCCTGTACCGAAATGGTCATTTTGAAACCAGGTTGACTGTTTCGATACTCGGGTGTGTTCCGAGACCTGTATCGAAACACACATTTCCAGTAGCCAAAATGTTCCGGAACGATCCTACCCATTTCGAAACCTCATGGCCATTTCACGCCTCTGTTCCGAAACATGTAAGGGCGTTCTGATACGCCTTGCCCTGCAGCAACAAATTTTGCTGGTTATTCACATTTTTTTCATATTCGAAAGCACTCTAAAACACACCACAACATACATACAACATGTTTAAACACCAAAGATCATTATTATGAGGCATAAGGTACGACATGGCATAAATCATGCAAACATTGGTACTATAGGCATGCTCCCTAGTCACCAAAGTCATAACAAGCTAAAATCAACATTCAAACAAAAAATCAAACCTCAAAGGCCATTTACAACTCAAAGGTAAACAACCAAACATGCACAAAGTAAATAGCAACATCCTCAACCATCCAAAAGTATAAATCCCGCCCATTGCCTCTTATTACACCCAAGTAAAGCCACATACTTTGTTAAACCAAAAATCTTGGATTCCCTTGCTTGTGTGCTGCCTCAAACGCCTAATTCTCTGCATTGATGAAACAAATGAGCGTAAGCACAAAGCTTAGTGAGGATCACTAAACAACATTCATCAATGCAATTCACACAATTTGCAAAACCACCACTTTTCAACACATGTCTTTTAATAAAACATGTCCTTACAAGGCATCAATGCACTTTCTAGAAACATGCCCAAATGCATCACTCTAAAACAGCAAATAAACCTTTGCTCATGCTTTACCAAGCATCTCATGCATTCTAGCATCAATTACAAGCATCTTATGCATAACATTAAACATTTACATTATATTGGCTCGCAAGTGATAATCCATAACCCATACGACCAAAAACACAATCGGATACGCATATTACAAGCGTTGTCCCACACGCTTCATACATACTACCGGACTACACAAGGTGGAGATCAATGGCACAATCACAACCCCTCAACACTCGTGATGGAGATTAATGGCACAATCACAACCCCTCAACATCACTCATCGGTAGTTGTATAATTCCCCTAACGAGAGTACGGAACACATACACAAGACTCACACACGGGATTATACCATCCACCGTTGTGATCTTATCCTCAATCGTTAGGGTACTTGGATGGAGATTACGGCATAATCACAACCCCTAAACATCCAAGGCGACTTTATTCATAGTGCACTCAATCCTATAGCCGGCTAACTATATCCGATTTTAGTAACCAAAAGCCATTTCCATCACTTGCCAATATAATCATTTAACATCAATAGTCCACTGTTTTACAAGCATAAACACAATGCCATTTCTACAAGCATAACATGCTTAACATCATATGGATTATCACATGAAAACCAAGGATCACTTACCTAGTGCATCCTTAACATAATGGCATTAAAATCCAGCATTTACCCATGCTTAAACATGCTTAAAAACAGTAAACAAAACCACATTTAACTCAAGTGCATTTTCATCAAAACATAACACATTTCCAACATAGACTTCCGAACCACTTACTCTTGAGCTTAGCTAAGTGTTTCAAACTTACTCTAGGCTCCCAAGACCACGCTCAAAGCGTTACAAAGCTGGAAAAACCATTTCCACTCACCGATACGCGAAGTCTTGCTTGCCGACACAAAAATTATTCTTCAGAGCCTCCAACAACACCTTGCTTGCTTTCGGATCAAGATCCCCTGTTTTCACATCATCAAAATAGAGATCTAAATGCATTAAAATGCATTTCAACACTAGCAACAAGTCACAAACTCGTTTCTCACCCAAACTACACCAAATTACCCATCCAAAAAAACTGAAAACTCAATCGATTACTTCCTAAACAAAACCCAGCCAACATACACCACTTTCAAACCATTATAAACATCAAAACACATCTAATAAACAACCTAACCCAACCTTATACCTCTAGCAAGCAAGTTTTCACCATTTCACCCCAAAAACTCACATAAATCAACCAAGAAACTCAAGGATCTCAAGGATTTCGGGGTCTATGTTATTAAAACTCCATTTTAACATAATAAAAAACTTAGAACTTAATTAAAATCAATCCAAAATAGAGCTTAACACATCAAGTCCGAAAATTAAGATTCCAACCACATTTTTACAAGATTTTGATCTCCAATCAAAACTATAATGAAAACTCAACCTAAAACTTTAATTAGAAGCCAAATATCTTGGGTATTTCAATAAAAAACTTTGATTAGAGGTTGAGAACGAGATTTACCTCCAATCCTTGCTTTCCTCAATGGATGACAAGTTTTCCTTTGAAAAAATCTTGAAGAACTAGATAGGTTTTCTTGAAAATTGTTTAGGAATATTGAGAGAGTGTTTGGGAGAAAAGAATTCTGGAGAAAATGGATGAAAATAGTGTTTGGCTAAAAATGAAGAGAAGTTGGTAGTTACGTAATTAGAAATCTCGAGTTAACCACCTAAATTAATTAAAATAAAACCAATTTAAAACCATTTAATTAAAAACCTCTTTAAACTCATGTCATATTAAGGAAAGGCTAAATTGCCATAAAGTCCCCTATAGATTCTAAGAATTTAGCTTCTTCTTTAAAAATCACATTTTCCACAGTTTTGAAACTTTACAATTTGGTCACTACACGAAATGTCCCCTTTCCGAAACTCTTTTTGTAAAATTGACTTGACCAACCTCTTAAACATATTTTTAGAGGATTTTAGAAATTTTTACCACACTTTTATCCTATCCCAATCCTTGATTTCCTTAAATCACCTTACGCGATTCGAACCGTTTTCGACCGGTCCGGTCCGATGTCTAAAACATCTAGGCCAAAAACCAGGGCGTTACACTTAAGACACTGCAAATTGACTTATAATGAGAACTCCATCTAGTATCTCCAAGACGTTGAAAAGTGCCAATTTGGTTTAACCCAATTCTAGTCTCAATCTCTTCAATTTCAATTAAGTGCTCCAATTCGGCTATTTGGCTATCTTGTAATTCATCACGTCGCTTAGAAGAAGAACTGCCAACATTCACAATAAAAATCAAATGTAACCCCCTTAGCTCGGCCTAGACGCCTGAACCGAACTAAGAAAATTATACGGGGAAAACCGAAGTCAACTCGTAAAAGTCAACCTCGATTGACAACCCTTTTTTTCTTTTTATCTTCTGTAGATGCACAATATTAACCTATGTGTCCAGCAAGACCATTAGAAAGAAACGACACAGCGATCAGAGTTCATATAGGGGTTCAATTGCATACTTATTACTTTTAGGGGACCATTTTTTCAAATTACAAGAATTACAGAGACTTTTCAGATTTTAAAGTTACCAATTCTTAATTTGTCATGTAACATGACACCATGTCAAATTTCAGCTCAAACCGATCATTCAAACTCAACCAATTGATCAAATAACATTCAATGACCAAAACGTAACATTTCAAAACTTAAGAAGATTCTTTTAACTGAATTTTAACTACCCGTATCGATACACCTGAGCCTATATCGATACGCGGGGAGACAATAGCGAAAGATGGGAAGTGCGTACCGATACGTTTCCCCGCGTATCAGTACGACCTTCAAACTTGGCTTGGGCGTATCGATACGCAGGCAATCCGTACTGATACCCCTGTACCGAAAAGCCTGGAATTGGCCTTAGTGTATCGGTACACTTCCCCGTGTATCGATACGCATACCAGAAAAGTACATTCCAAAGGTTTTTAAACACACTTAACCATATCCAAACAAGTTTAAGTCATGCATACATGTTTTAATCAACCTACTAGACATGTAGACATCAACAGACAGTAAATTATACTCATCAACACATCACACCATGATGATACATTAGCTATTCAAGCATGCTTAAGAAAACAAGCTAAAGCATAGACAAAACGTTATAAGCAAACCATGAAACCAATTAGAGGCCGATTACAAGTCCAAAATCAGAAACCAAACATGCTTAAGGTTTCAAACATCACCAACAAATCCAAAAAGTAGAAATCCCACCCATTGCCTCTTATTGCTCTAAGGGTGAACCACATACATTGTTTAGTCAAAACTCTTGGAATCCTCTTGCTATTGGGCTGCCTTGAATGCTCAATTCCTTGCATTGATGAAACAAATGAGCGTAAGCATATAGCTGAGTGAGGATCGCTAAAACAACATTCATCAATGCATTTCATAAAACCATTGCATCATCATTTGCAACCTCATGCCTTTCTTTAAAACACGCCCATTTAATCATCAATGCACTTTTAAATCCACATGCATATAGCATCATTTTAAACAACATCAAAATTCCTTTACTCATGCTTAAACCAAGCATCACATGCATTCTTGCATCATACACAAGCATCTCATGATTAGTCATTAATCATCAACATTATATTGGCTTGCAAGTGATAATTCTCAAACCATACCAAAACAAATGACACAATCAGATACGCGGGTTACAAGCGTTGTCCCACACGCTTCATACATACTACCGGACTACACAAGGTGGAGATCAATGGCACAATCACAACCCCTAAACACCACTCATTGGTAGTTGTATAATTCCACTAACGAGAGTACGAGACACATACCACAAGACTCACACACAAGATTAAACCATTCACCGTTGTGATCTTAGCCTCAATCGTTAGGGTACTTGGATGGAGATCACGGTACAATCACAACCCTTGTAACCCCCTCGTCCCGGTCTGGCCGGATGACCGGTCCGAGTGGGCCACACGGGGAAAACCGAGTGAAACCCGTAAAGGTTCCCCTCGGTTAGCAACCCTAATTTTTTTTTATATTAATCTTGTCTAGAGGAACATTAAGTCCTAAGTGATTCACAACAGCGGAAAACATTCAAGGGAAAAACACATTCATACCACGGCCATACAAATCAGTCAAGGGTATCGACACATTCTATTCTCATCCACAACACGCGGAACATAACACACGAAACAACATTTAAACCCCCCAAACCACATTCAAACATCCCAATTTTAAGCTTGACTAAAGGCATCTTAGTACCTATATGTTTTTCTCTTTAAACAGGCCCACAAGGGTCAAACAGGGCATTTCTGAATGAAGGTTTCGAAACCTTACCCATAGGGTTTCGAAACCTTGGGAAGGTTTCGAAACCTTTGACCATAGTTTCGAAACCTACCCCAAAGGTTTCGAAACTTTGGCTGGCAGTGACCCCTGGAACCAAATTTTCTGCAAAGGTTTCGAAACCGTACCCATGGTTTCGAAACCTTAGTGCAGGGGATCAATTACTGCCCAACTTAAGGACTCCCTAACTATGTAAAACACTAAGATCATGCATAGACATATGTAGAAGCTCGAAATGGACCAAAGGCATGAATTAACACCCATAAGACTTGCACATACTATCATTTAAACAACCATACATGAGTCATACATAGCAATTAACATGAATCAAGGCATCCATACTTAACATTCATACAAAAAGCAATTCATGCATATATGGACATACAAGCATTACATGGAACTCAAAGGCCATAAAGGGCACAAGGAAAGCACATGAGGTTTGCACCATGACAAGGCGATCTAAACATCTAAAGGCATGCCACCATACCCAAACATTCATCATAGCATATCAAGCATTACGAACCATAATCAAACCAATACAACAACATAAGGCATTAACAACATGTGGCCAATACAAAGGAGTCTAGATACAAGCTCCTAAAACACGTAGCACTTCCCATTGCTAGACTACTACATTATTTAATAAACCATACTTGAGCAATTACCACACGCTTGGACGCCCTTTTCTTGCTCCTTGCTAACTCCAAGCTAAAGATCTGCATTGTTGGAAAAAGGAGAGCGTAAGCATAAAGCTTAGTGAGCGGAGCTCTAAAACATAACTACGACAATGTAGGGTTCAAAGCTTTCTTTAAAATAAAGGTCAATGCATACAAATCATCCAACGACCTAATCCTTCTACTAACATACAAGTTCAACCACAATTCAACAATATAGGCATTTAACATGGCATTACACTTCATGGTATGCATAAGGACATAATCCTAGATTAAAGCAAAACCATGAAAGAGAATGATATAGTGAGATACACATGAACAACACATGGTATGCACAAGCATAACCAAACACACACGGTGGGACTACACATCACCGTTTCGACTAGTAGTTTTCCAATGGGACTACACATCAAAGTACTCTTCTACTAGTCACTACCGGTGGGACTACACATCACTGGAGTCTTATACCATTCGCAACCGGCGGGACTACACATCACCGGAGCAACGACAACCATCACGTGAGGTTCGACACCAACCATGCAACACAATACACAATCACTATCATGCGACATGTACTCACTATATCATGCACAACCAAACAAGTTGTAACAAATTCCACAATTAGGCATCACTTACTACATTACAATCTTACCAATCACAAATGGTCTTACTCACCATTTTCGTGCACAACCTGCACCAACTTACACACATCTTACAAGGCATACCAACATCAACATTATTACCATCATACATGATCAACGATACAATATTAAGCAACATGCTTCTTCCCAAAGTAATGTAATTTCATGCATATCAAATATCATTTCAAGAAATGAAAACAATGATAAAAAAAAGGGAAATTAAAGAGGCATTTCATATCAACTTACTCTTTGAGTTTAAGTCACTTTCAAGCCCAAATCTAAACCACTTTCAAAATTACCTTTGAACCAAAACGATTTTTGAAAACATTTCCACATCCACGTGCTTGAACCAATCTTAGACAATCAAATTAAAACATTAACCACTCACCTAAGCTTCCAAGCTCCAAGCCAAGCAAGCAACCACTCTCACAACCCCGGATTTCTTCCCGAAGCTTCTCCAACACCAATTTCCGTTTTCAAACAACCTCAAACACATTTCAAACAATTTCAAATCAGCCCAACATCAAAAGACCAACCCGGAATACAATTCAATCACAATTTACCATGTTGCAAGCTATGAACAATTCCCATTTTTAACCAACTCGGACAGCCCCAAAACCATGTCCAAAAACCATGTTTCCAACCTCCATTGCACCCACAATTGATCCCAATTCAACCCCTATCCATAGTACTATCAATAGCCTATCAAAACCCACCTAAAACAACCCCCAAAACTCACCCAAAACCCTCCAAAAATCTCATGTTTACCCAAATCCGAAAATATCTCAAAATCATTCAAAATTCACATATGTTATACCATTTAACTTCTATACATCATTACTAACCATATTAAATCAAAACATTAAGCTTAACAACATAAAGTTTCCATTTTTAATCAAAATCTTTCAAAACTCTATTTTCCAAAACTTCCATGAAAATGAAAATAAGTGGTACTTTTAAAGAGAGGGAGTTGAAGGGAAGTCAAAAACGTAATTACCTTTCAAAACCGAGCCAAAATGGGGGAGAAAGGAGATGGAATAGTGAAAGGGGGAGGGAGCTCTTCTTGGTCGTTCTAATGGAGAAGATGAATAGTGGAAAAGATGACAAAATGGGGGTTTTAATTAAAAATGGGGCTTTTTAAAATGAAGTGCAGTTTATTACAAAAATGCCATTAATGAATGGCTATTGGGCTTGGTTTAAAAATTGGGTCCAATACCTTTGTTTTATTTGTAAACAAAACCCGAACCATTATTTAATTTATTTAAATTATAAAACCGAACCCGAATTATTAAAACATTATTTTCACCCGACCCCTAAACCCGGGTGTTACAACTCTCCCCCACTTAAGGAAATTTCGTCCCCGAAATTTATCGAACTGGAAGAGTTACTAAAACATGCTCCTCCACACTTTCTCTCTTTCACCACAACATACTAACCAACTTGGTAGACTCACCATACAACATTAGCTATCTGATGTCAAGATCTCAACGGGTCCTTCAATGCATGACCATTTTAAACTCAACTCAATCTCTTCACAAACATTGCACAGAACAAGTCTGACTCACACTCCCGAATTATGGATACACATACACATCACAATTCTCTTTCTAACACTGATGGTGAACTGCAACCAATAAACAACAGAACTAGCCTGATTCACTATCTCTTACAACCTGTTTGAATACTTGACCGATTACAACCTGTTTGAATACTTGACCGATGACTTTCTCTGACTGATCATCTGACTTCAACAGGTAACCCAAACACTATGCAAACGTCTTCAGAAATCTAGTTGAAACTCGAATCTCTATCGGCCACTATCGATCTCAAGACACCGTACAACTTACACTCTTGCTAAGGCACAACTCCGCCATCTTTCCCACAGTACAAGTAACGTGAACATGTATAATGGACCACATACAGTGCAACTAACATTGATTACTCAACTAAGTTATCACGGAGGAAATCGAAGGCGAATCAGACACAAGATCTCTTGAATCTATTACCCACTTTTATTATGGATCTCCCACAGATGTAACAAGCTAGAAGAAAACTGACGCTCGGTCTTAACACGCTGGCAATTTACACACTCACTCTCATACTGAACCACATTATTCATCAACTCAATCTAGAAGTACTCATCTTCGACCCACAATACCTCTTCATACTATTCTGATGCCATACAAATAAACTGCCGTATGCTTCGGCCAACACAATACGTCTCAAAACACTATGTCAATTGGTACAACAATTCTGTCTCTAACAATACAAATTCTATCATCTCTGAACTATACTCTGAAGGTTTTCTTTCTGATATGCCTTGCACGTGAGGTGCCAAGAATCTATCTTGCAAATGTTTCTCTTCAAACATTCTGACTCAATGTAGGTTCAACATGAAATGCGGCAATTACAACTCGCAACTCGACTACTAATCTAACAATAATTACAACTCGGAACATCGATTGCTACATTAACTCTCTTCGGATGGTACTCAATCCTGAGATTATAGTCTTCAAGCAGTTCTTCACTTTATGCTATTCAAGTTTCAACCCTTCCTACGTCGTCTAATATTTCAAGTTCTGATGATGCGTACATATACACTGTGCCTTTCTTACTTTACAAGCTTTGTCTCTAAGTCTTCGAAACAAATACAATTGTAATTAACTCTATGTCTCATATTAGATAACTCTTCTCATAGTCTTCCAACTGTCTTGATGAGCAAGCCGGAATCTTCTGCATTGCATAAGCACACAACCTAACTCTACAATGTGACACATCACTATGGTTCACAAACTCTTTCTTTGATATAAGCTGATTCAAGGTCGAAGCTCTCTTCAAAGTTTCTTCCGGTTTCTCAAGGGCTCATTGTCTCGCATCTAACCACACAACTGAACATTCTTCTGTAGCAATCTATCAATGGAGCAACTATCTTCAAAAGACTATTTACAATTCTTTGAGAGTAACAATGCTAGACCTAGGAACTATAGATATCTGTCACAGTCTTCAATTTCTTCCAACTCACGTCTTCTTCTGACTACTTGGGATTTATTCTAATACGCTCGGCTAATCTACATGTCCTAGGAGAACATCCTTATTAACTCGTAGTTCACATTGCACAACTTGGTATACAATTAATTCTCTAATAGAATCTGCCACACTAACTTCAAAGCTTGACATGATCTTCCTCGGTACTTGAATATACTCACGTGACTTCCAGAAGAGCTACTACAACTGATCAAGAAACTCAGGAAAAATATTCTGCTCAACATCTCTTGCAAAAGTAACTGACACACTAGTCTAACAGAGCGGCATAACTCAAAACCCAAAGTGATCAATCTGCCCCGAAAGCTGTCCTCAATGCTTCAAGTTCTCTCATTTTCAACTGGTAATAATCGGATCTCAAACTAATCTTCGAACAGACTGAAACATACGCTAACAGATCAACAAGCCACTGACATACAGAAACAGATACTAACTACTCACTGTCTACTGTTTCAATTGTCTGAAATCTAATCACATTCTTGTATCGTCTTCTCTCTTCTTCACAATTTGCACTGTTACCCTCTAAGATGATGCACTAAGACAAAAGAATCTAAGGTCTAACAAACTCGTGGCTGATCCTTCAACACTCTCAAGTCGGTCGTGAATCATAAGGTACAGAGCAAACAAAACAATAGCAAACTCGGAGACGGTCTCAAAATCAAACTCTTCTTCCTTATTAAGAGACAACCCGAGCAATCCTTCCAAACACCTCTAGGATAAACACAACCTATTCTGACATTCTGTGGTCTGATCCTCATTCAAAAATCAAACCCATCACATTTTGCTAGGCAAGCCTGTTAACCAAACTCAATTAATCTTTAACCTCTAAGGCTGAATCAACATTCAATTCGAAATCCACATTCCTACCTACCATCTCAAGATTATAGTCATTCACAAGCTTTAAGAAAACTCCCATTGTCTCAAAGTCTACCCTAACTCTATGTTCTACAAGCCAATCCATGCACAGCTTCACATCAAAACCGTAAAAAGCAATTCCATCGCATCAACTGAAAACACGTGCCACTGAAACATCAACGGACACCCCTTGTACATCTTTCTGACTACGACTGTATCCCCGAAGGAGCTAGCAACACCAACACCTACCTCTAGTACCTCACAAGGTAGATTCAACAATTGCGCATGTTCACTCAAAATGCTCGGACGCGTAGATCCAGAATCAATGAGAAAAACAAGCTCAATGACTGTATCGAGGAATTACTTGCTACAACATCGACATCCTTCCGAAGCCAACTCTTAAGTCTTCACTTCTATCATCATCCCATATCAAGATTGGTCACATTGTTCTCCCTCAACAGAAACCAACTCATGTGCCTGTTGACCCATACAAACAAACTGCACTCCAAACTCTGGTACGGTCATACTACCCTGAACTAAAACGACGAACTCTCTCATCTTTCACATCCTCTAAAACTTCAGATTCATGATTACCAACTCCATGCCCACACCTCGGCCTCCAACTCACCAAGGACAACAATACAACAATAAACAAAACACACAAGAAAGAATATTTAGGGTTAGCAAGAGCAAGGGTCCAAGGTGCTCAAGTATATTCCTTTACAAAAATCTTTTCAAATAAGTAATAGTAGCAATGGGAACTCGACACTACGCTTCAACACAAGCATCGTGCTAACACATGCTCTCAAACACCGTACTAACAAGCAAACATTCAACATTCATGGCAAAACATTCACCGAGACATAACAACAACGTAACACATCAAACTTACCTCACTTACCTACCCGAGGTCTCGAAAACCTCAGGCTCTGATACCAACAAATGTAACCCCCTCGTCCCGGTCTGGCCGGATGACCGGTCCGAGTGGGCCACACGGGGAAAACCGAGTGAAACCCGTAAAGGTTCCCCTCGGTTAGCAACCCTAATTTTTTTTATATTAATCTTGTCTAGAGGAACATTAAGTCCTAAGTGATTCACAACAGCGGAAAACATTCAAGGGAAAAACACATTCATACCACGGCCATACAAAACAGTCAAGGGTATCGACACGTTCTATTCTCATCCACAACACGCGGAACATAACACACGAAACAACATTTAAACCCCGCAAACCACATTCAAACATCCCAATTTTAAGCTTGACTAAAGGCATCTTAGTACCTATATGTATTTCTCTTTAAACAGGCCCACAAGGGTCAAACAGGGCATTTCTGAATGAAGGTTTCGAAACCTTACCCATAGGGTTTCGAAACCTTGGGAAGGTTTCGAAACCTTTGACCATAGTTTCGAAACCTACCCCAAAGGTTTCGAAACTTTGGCTGGCAGTGACCCCTGAAACCAAATTTTCTGCAAAGGTTTCGAAACCGTACCCATGGTTTCGAAACCTTAGTGCAGGGGATCAATTACTGCCCAACTTAAGGACTCCCTAACTATGTAAAACACTAAGATCATGCATAGACATATGTAGAAGCTCGAAAAGGACCAAAGGCATGAATTAACACCCATAAGACTTGCACATACTATCATTTAAACAACCATACATGAGTCATACATAGCAATTAACATGAATCAAGGCATCCATACTTAACATTCATACAAAAAGCAATTCATGCATATATGGACATACAAGCATTACATGGAACTCAAAGGCCATAAAGGGCACAAGGAAAGCACATGAGGTTTGCACCATGACAAGGCGATCTAAACATCTAAAGGCATGCCACCATACCCAAACATTCATCATAGCATATCAAGCATTACGAACCATAATCAAACCAATACAACAACATAAGGCATTAACAACATGTGGCCAATACAAAGGAGTCTAGATACAAGCTCCTAAAACACGTAGCACTTCCCATTGCTAGACTACTACATTATTTAATAAACCATACTTGAGCAATTACCACACGCTTGGACGCCCTTTTCTTGCTCCTTGCTAACTCCAAGCTAAAGATCTGCATTGTCGGAAAAAGGAGAGCGTAAGCATAAAGCTTAGTGAGCGGAGCTCTAAAACATAACTACGACAATGCAGGGTTCAAAGCTTTCTTTAAAATAAAGGTCAATGCATACAAATCATCCAACGACCTAATCCTTCTACTAACATACAAGTTCAACCACAATTCAACAATATAGGCATTTAACATGGCATTACACTTCATGATATGCATAAGGACATAATCCTAGATTAAAGCAAAACCATGAAAGAGAATGATATAGTGAGATACACATGAACAACACATGGTATGCACAAGCATAACCAAACACACACGGTGGGACTACACATCACCGTTTCGACTAGTAGTTTTCCAATGGGACTACACATCAAAGTACTCTTCTACTAGTCACTACCGGTGGGACTACACATCACCGGAGTCTTATACCATTCGCAACCGGCGGGACTACACATCACCGGAGCAACGACAACCATCACGTGAGGTTCGACACCAACCATGCAACACAATACACAATCACTATCATGCGACATGTACTCACTATATCATGCACAACCAAACAAGTTGTAACAAATTCCACAATTAGGCATCACTTACTACATTACAATCTTACCAATCACAAATGGTCTTACTCACCATTTTCGTGCACAACCTGCACCAACTTACACACATCTTACAAGGCATACCAACATCAACTTTATTACCATCATACATGATCAACGATACAATATTAAGCAACATGCTTCTTCCCAAAGTAATGTAATTTCATGCATATCAAATATCATTTCAAGAAATGAAAACAATGATAAAAAAAGGGAAATTAAAGAGGCATTTCATATCAACTTACTCTTTGAGTTTAAGTCACTTTCAAGCCCAAATCTAAACCACTTTCAAAATTACCTTTGAACCAAAACGATTTTTGAAAACATTTCCACATCCACGTGCTTGAACCAATCTTAGACAATCAAATTAAAACATTAACCACTCACCTAAGCTTTCAAGCTCCAAGCCAAGCAAGCAACCACTCTCACAACCCCGGATTTCTTCCAGAAGCTTCTCCAACACCAATTTCCGTTTTCAAACAACCTCAAACACATTTCAAACAATTTCAAATCAGCCCAACATCAAAAGACCAACCCGGAATACAATTCAATCACAATTTACCATGTTGCAAGCTATGAACAATTCCCATTTTTAACCAACTCGGACAGCCCCAAAACCATGTCCAAAAACCATGTTTCTAACCTCCATTGCACCCACAATTGATCCCAATTCAACCCCTATCCATAGTACTATCAATAGCCTATCAAAACCCACCTAAAACAACCCCCAAAACTCACCCAAAACCCTCCAAAAATCTCATGTTTACCCAAATCCGAAAATATCTCAAAATCATTCAAAATTCACATATGTTATACCATTTAACTTCTATACATCATTACTAACCATATTAAATCAAAACATTAAGCTTAACAACATAAAGTTTCCATTTTTAATCAAAATTTTTCAAAACTCTATTTTCCAAAACTTCCATGAAAATGAAAATAAGTGGTACTTTTAAAGAGAGGGAGTTGAAGGGAAGTAAAAAACGTAATTACCTTTCAAAACCGAGCCAAAATGGGGGAGAAAGGAGATGGGATAGTGAAAGGGGGAGGGAGCTCTTCTTGGTCGTTCTAATGGAGAAGATGAATAGTGGAAAAGATGACAAAATGGGGGTTTTAATTAAAAATGGGGCTTTTTAAAATGAAGTGCACTTTATTACAAAAAATGCCATTAATGAATGGCTATTGGGCTTGGTTTAAAAATTGGGTCCAATACCTTTGTTTTATTTGTAAACAAAACCCGAACCATTATTTAATTTATTTAAATTATAAAACCGAACCCGAATTATTAAAACATTATTTTCACCCGACCCCTAAACCCGGGTGTTACAACCCTTCGACATCTAAGGTGACTTTATTCACGGTGCACCCAATCCTATAGCTGGCTAACTATATCCGATTAAAAGTAACCAAAAACCATTTTCATCACTTGCCAATATAATCATTTAACATCAATATTCCACTGTTTTACAAGCATAAATACAATGCCATTTCCACAAGCATAAACATGCTTAACATCAAATGCTTTTATCACATAAACCAAGGATCACCTACCTAGTGCATCCTTAACATAATGGCATTAAAATCCAGCATTAACCATGCTTAAAACATACTTTAAAACAATAAACAAAACCACATTTAACTCAAGTGCATTCCCATAAAAACATAACACATTTTCGAGAGAGACTTTCGAATCACTTACTCTTGAGCTTAGCTAAGTGTTTCAAACTTACACTAAGCTCCCAAGACAACGCTCAAAGCGTTAAAAGCTGGAAAATTCATTTCCACTCATTGATACTCGAAGCCTTGCTCGCAGACACGAGAATCACTCTTTTGGAGCCTCCAAAAATGTCTCGTTTGCTCCCAGATCAAGATCCCCTGTCTTCATGTAATTAAAACAGAGATCCAAATGCATTAAAATGCATTTCAACACCAGCAACCATTCACAAACTCGTTGCTCACCCAAACTACACCAATTTACCCATCCGAAACAACCGAAAACCCAATCGATTGCTTTCTAAACCAAGCCCAGCCAACATATATCACTTCCAATCAATTATAAACATCAAAACACATCTAAAATCAACCTAAACCCATCCTTATACCTCCAACAATCATTACTTCATCATTTCACCTCAAAACCCAACTATAACTATCAAGAAACTCAAGGATTTCGGGATCTATATCAACAAAACTTCTTTTCAACATATTAACCAACACAAAAATCAATCTAAAACAGAGCCTAACAAAGCAAATCCGAAAATCAAGAGGTTCATCATATTTTTGCAAGATTTCAATCTCAAATCAAAACTATAATGAAAAATCAACCAAAACATTAATTAGAAGCCAAAGATCTTGAGAATTTCAATAAAGAACCTAGATTGGAGGTTGAGAATGAGATTTACCTCCAAGCCTTTCTTTCCTCAATGAATGACAAGTTTTAGCTTCACAAAACTTGGAAATCTTGAGGAGAAATCTTGAAATTGATTTGGAAAATAATGAGAGAGTGTTTGGGAGAAATGAATTCTGGATAAAATGATTTAAAATGGTTTTTGGCTGAAAATGAGAAGAGAAAGGTAGTTACGTCAAATGAAATCTCACTTTTCTTATTTATTAATTTTAATTAAATAAAAACCATTTTATTTAATCACTTTAAAATCCCTTTAAAACACATGTCATAATAAGGAAATACTAAATTGCCATAAAGCTCCCTAAATATTCTAAGATTTTGGCTCCTCTTTTAAAAATAGCATTTTCCACAGTTTTGAAACCTTATAATTTGGTCACTACCCAAATGTATTACTTTCGAAACTCTTTTTGTAAAATTGATTTGACCAACCTCTTAAACATGATTTTAGAGTATTTTAGCAATTTTTACCATATTTTTATCCTATCCCGATCCTTGATTTCCTTAAATCACCAAACTCGATTCGAACTGTTCTCGACCGGTCCGATCCGATGTCTAAAACATCTAGGCCCAAAACCAGGGTGTTACATCAAATCTTTGAAAAAACCGTGAACTTCAGATACTTCTCTTGTAGCGGCAATGAGAGCCAACTGCAATTGATGTGCTTGACAATGCACATAATAGGCATAAGGACAATCTTTCATGAATAGAGCTTGTAAACCATTTCATTCACCTTACATATTATTGGCTCCATCATATCCTTGGCCTTGAAGATTTGCAATGCTCAACTCATTGTTAGATAAAACTGTAGAAATATCTTCTTTGAGTGTTTTTGATGTTGTGTCTTTGACATGTACTAACTGCAAAAACCGTTCTCACGCAATACCATCTCCATCAACAAATCTTAAGACTATAGTCATTTTTTCTCTTTTAGATATGTCTCAAGATTCATCGATAATTATGCAAAATTTTGAATCGTCGATCTCCTTGCGAATTTCTTTTTGCACTTTTTGAGCAAAGACGTGCAAAATTTCTTTTTGAATGGACGAAGCTATATATTTTGCATATTCACCTTCCTTGGGACGTTCAGGAGGGATTCTTGTAATATGGGAGGCTACGAAATTTACAGTGGAAAAGGTGATGACGCAGAGGTAATTTGTGATAGTTCTAGGGACATGGATCTCTGAGAATTGGCGGTGTGGGATGGTAAGTGTTTACGTTCCTTGTTTAGTTGAACTACAGGTCACGGTTTGGGGGACATTAGGTGAATTGATAACTCAAATGGATATTCCATGGTGTTTAGGGGGATACTTTAATATGGTAACTTCTCTAGAAGAACGAATATGATATGTTGGTGATGGGCGAATGTTTGCAGAATTTGCTGAATTCATAGAGACATCAAGTTTTATTGATGTACCAATGGTAGGCAAGCGATTCATGTGGTTCGGCCCGGGGAATAGATGTAGTCGGTTGGATCGAATCATGGTGTCGGGACAATGGATTGATCGGTTTGGTAATTTTGTTATGCAGAATTTACCGAAAGGACTATCAGATAACTCACCCCTACAGTTATTGAATGGGGTGGTTGATTGAGGACCTCGCCCTTTCTGTTTTCTAAATTGTTGGGTCGAGAGTAAACAAAATATAGTGACTATGGAAAAAGAGTGGGATCGGCTGTCTAAGGGGAACAAGAGCAGTAACATGTTTACTAAGCTGCGTGCATTTTGTGGCTTCTTGAGGGAGTGGAACAAGTCAACATTTGGTAGTATCGATCAACAAATTTAGGCTACTTCGAATCTTCTAAAACACATTGATGATCGGGTGTCAAGAGGGGAGAGTGATGATCAAGTGCTGGTTGAAAAGAGGAAGTTGACAGCAAATTTGTGGCGTCTTATGCAGCATAGAGAATCGTTATGGATATAGAAGTCGCGTGCTTTGTGGTTAAAGGAGGGGAACCGTAACTCACATTTTTTCACCGTATGGCGAAGATTAGAGGTGAGCGAAATGTATTGACTGATCTACAAGTAAATGGGTGTTGGCTAAGGATAAAAATGTGTTGCGCCATGTGGTTTATAAGCATTTCAAACAACACTTTGCACAACAACCTCTTAAAGGTGCTTTGGGGACTGATTTAGGTTTGCATAAGCTTTCGGCCGAGCAAGCTGGATCCTTGATTGTTGAGTTTACTGAAGAATAGATTCGGCGGGCAATAAGAGAGTGTGATGGTGCAAAGGCACCGGGGCCTGACGGTTTTAGTTTCGAATTCTTCAAGCGTTGTTGGCATTTCTTGCGGGAGGATGTCATGAGCTTTATGCATGGTTTTTATACTTCTGGACGATTGCTGAAGGGGATTAATTTGACATTTGTAGTGTTGATAAGAAAGAAAGAAGTGCCAATACACTTAGCCGATTATAGTCCAATTTGTCTTTTGAATTCCATTTACAAGATACTAGAAAAAGTTCTGGCAAGAAGATTTCAAGGAGTTTTAGCTTCGTTGATAAGTGATGTGCAAATGGCATTTGTACGAGGACAAAAAATTGTGGATGAAATTCTATTGGTGAATGAGATAGTGCACTCGCTTGGTAAGAGAAAGGTCGAGGATGGTGGGGTGATACTAAAAATTGATTCCACTAAGGCCTATGACTGTGTGAATTGGTCTTTCTTGGAACGAGTATTAAATAGGGGTGTTCAAAAGTACCCAGCCCGATCGACCCGACCCGTTGACTCGTATACCCGATTTAAAATTATCGGATCGGGTACTCGACCCGCTATTTTTTTCGGGTATTCGGGTCGGGCCTAGGTCATAAAATACTTATTAGTCGGGTACCTGACTACCTGATACCCAATTTAGTTATTTTTTTATTATTTTACTTAAAAATTAAAATTAAAACTCACCGTTTCAGCGTTTCTTACTTTCTTTACCTCATTGTTGACTCACTGTCTCAAACTCTCACTCACGTCCGCGCACTCCCCCGAAATCAAATTGCAATCCCTAATTTTTAATCGCTCCTCTCACTCTCGTTTGAGCTGTCTCCCTCATATCGACCGATCAACAGCCTCCATCGCTGGCCGGTTATATTTCACCCCTCTCAGTCATCACTTTCTGCTCAACCAAAGCTAAAGGTACTTCTCGTTTTAATTATACGTGTGTGCTAGTGCTACTGTGCATGTGTTTCTATCCCTTTTCAAGATTTTTTTCTTGCTTTTGTTCTATGGGTATCTTTTATTTAAGTTAGATTTGTTCTAAAATATGAGAACATTTCATTGGTATATCTAATTATCTATTAGCTTTAAAATTCATTCATGAAATATTCATAAAAAAGAAATTCTTCACCACTTAAATGGTTGTTGCAAATTCATGGTATGTAAGTTAGATTGATGCAAATTCTTCACAACTTTATCTAGTTGCCTCACGCCAATATGAAACAAAGTTAAATGGAAGCAGATTCAAATAAAGTGAAATGACAGTTTCAAATTGTTTTTTGGTTACCTCACGCAAATTCATTGATAGTAATTGAGGTAGATCTTGTTGCTGAAGTAATAAACTTATGCATATTTCTTTCATTAATTGTTTTGCTACGACTTGAGGTTAAAATAGTGAAATGACAGTTTCAAATTGTTTTTTTGTTCGAGTTTATTTTTGTAACACCCGTGTTTTGGGGTTAGGAGTTATCCGGGTTTATAGTTCGAGTCAATAAAATTAAATTAAAACAATTCAACCTAAAATATGGTGTAATTGAACTTTAATAAAAAGGGAAGGGCTTATGTTGTAATTTGCCCAAAAGCTTTTAAAAAAAAGATGACAACTTTTAAATTGTCATCTTCTTCCCCTTTTCATTTTATCCAACGTGAGATACTCCCCCCTTTCCCCAAACTCTTTCAATTTTCAAGCATATGTTTCATTCGATTTCTTCATCAATTCAAGGGGCTTTTGAAAGGTAATCACATATTTGAACTCTCCTCTTTATTTCCTATCAACCCATGGTTTTAGATTTTAAAGTTTTGAAGTTTTAAAAATTAGGGTTTATATCAAGTTCGGATTTTTAAGGGGGTTTTTCATTTGGTTTTGATAAATTGAGTTGGGGCTTTGCTTAATCATGTTAAAATGCACATTATATGTTAGTTTGGTTGGATTTTGATGGATTCCCGAAATTGGGTAAAAATGGGTTTTTTGGAGGGTTTTGGGTGATTTTTGGGGGTTGTTTTAGGTGGGAATTGATAGCCCAATGGTAGTGCTATGGTTAGGGGTTGATTTGGGGTCATTTGTGGGTGCAACGGGTGTTGGAAACATGGATTTTGGAAGGGGTATGTGGGCTGTCCGAAATTGCAAAGTAGGGGGTTTGGTCATGGCTTGCAACGTTGTAAATTGTGATTGAATTGTATTCCGGGTTGGTCTTTTGATGTTGGGCTGATTTGGAATTGTTTGAATTGTGTTTGAGGTTGTTTGGAAGCGGGAATTTGTGTTGGAGAAGCCTCGGGAAGAAATCCGGAAATTTGAGAGAGTTGCTTGCTTGGCTTGGAGCTTGGAAGTTTAGGTGAGTGGTTAAATATTTTTAAAATGGTTTTGAGTATTTGGTTCAAGCATGTGAACCTAGGATGGGCTTGGTAAACCCACCTAGAGTTGGGATTAGAGTGGTAGCCTAATCCCAAGCTTTGATTAGAGACTTTGGTTGCACTTTTTAATGGTTGTATATGCCTCGTGTTAATTTGTGATGGTGTTGATTATGTATATGTTGTATACATGTATGTGGAGGCATGGCTTAATGCATTGTTACATGCATGTTGATGATAAATATGATAGAGATATACATATGTGTAAAATATAATGTGATATGGTTGTTAATGATGTGCTTGTGGTGTTGACATGTGAAATGATATTATGAGGTGGTTTCATGATCCGAGGATCATGGTGAGTACGTGCTAAGCACGGAAGTGTTATGATTTGATATTATGAATGATTAATGAAATGTTTAGTATTGGCACTAGTATGCTTGGGTACAAATGACCGATCATTAGGATGTTAGTGTGTACACATGAGTCAAAAGTCGCGCGTGGCCTTGGTGGCGTTGAGTCACCAAGGAGGAGTACGGGTTCGCCCGGAAATTGTATTTATATTAGTCGGTGATGAGTGGAATCCCATCGACGGGCGTGAGGATGAGTGGAATCCCCTCCGCGTGAAATGAGGCGTGAGGATGAGTGGAATCCCCTCCGCGTGAACGGTGATGAGTGTAATCCCACCGTCAGGTAATGGTTGAGTTGTTGGATGTGAGTTCCAACGGTTATCCGCGTATTCGGGTCATAGCTAGGTGCCAATACGGATTGTAGTTTATGTTGCCAATATGTGGTTAATTGTGAGCCAATGTAATTTGGGGTGTGTTGCTAACATGGTCTAATACGTGTGATTTCATATGTTGTGGATTTAAACACGTTGAGCATGACATGATATTGAATATATGTTCATGCATCATCTATATTTATGGATCGCGTGGATCGGAGGTAAGATCATGCATTTTATCTTGGTTGTAGCTCGTGCTTGGACCCTGCATTGTCGAGGTTTGTTTTTAAAGAGCTTACCCTCACTAAGCTTTTATGCTTACGCTCTCTTTTGTTCGACAATGCAGATCAATAGCTAGAGGGTGGCAAGGGCATGGAAAGGCCTCCAAGTGTTGCTTACGGTTAGCTCAAGTATGATGTTTGAATTTAAAGATTGTAATAGTAAAGCAATGGGATAGGGATTGTTGATTCGAGTCTTGATGTATGTCTATGGTTGACTTGATTTGTAAGCATGATTTATCTTGCCAAATGCTAGTATGATGGATGTCTTATGAATGCTTAAGTTGCTTGAATGACATGTAAACTTATTTGAGATGAATGATGCCTATTGGTTCTCTTTAATGTCTTCAAGCATGTTTTTTTTATGATAAGTCTTTAATGTGTATTTTCCATGTTAAGAAGTTTGTTCAAATCCATGCTTGTATGTGCTTGAGTATGTTAAATCTAGGATGTATGCCTCTAGACTTTGTTTGTTGGTGTTGTGTGCCTTTAGGGGTCCTATGGGACCTTTAGACTTGTCAAAACACCCCTAAATCTGTATTTCAAAGGTTACAGACTGCTAGCGTTTCGAAACGGGGGGGGGGGGA
Source organism: Hibiscus tridactylites (assembly GCA_958450335.1). Lineage (NCBI taxonomy): Eukaryota > Viridiplantae > Streptophyta > Magnoliopsida > Malvales > Malvaceae > Hibiscus > Hibiscus tridactylites. Next base: position 83,574,256 of record OY288277.1, on the reverse strand, counting down.
TCGTTTCGGAACGGGTAGGCTTCAGGGACCCCGTATCGGAACGCGTTTCGATACGGTTTGGCCTCTGGAACCCCCTGTTTCGATACGCGCTTCGGAACGTTTTGGCTACTGGAATTCTGAGAAATTCACGAGATGAAGGTGTTTCGGAACGGGTGTAAAGGTTTCGAAACGGTCAAAATCTCGTTGATCACGAGATATTGATCGTCGTGGGCGTTTCGAAACGGTTGACCACCGTTTCGATACGACCCCTTGTAAAGGCTCTAGGACAGTTGACCTGGTCAAGGCGTTTCGATACGCCTCAAGGGCGTTTCGAAACGGCCTGTTTAAAAGATTAAAATTGGGCTGTTTAACTGTTGTTTTGGGTTCGAATGTTTGTCTCATGTGTTTTACTTCCGCTGTTTGATCACATAGGATTCGAATGTGCCATTAGAGAAGATAAGATGAAAAAAATAGGGTTGCTAACCGAGGGGGAACCTTAACGGGTTTTGCTTCGGTTTTCCCCGTGTGGCCCACTCGGACCGGTCATCCGACCAGACCTGTAACGCCCCGGTTTTGGGCTCAGAAGTTTTGGCGTTGACCGGTTCGGTCAAAGTGCTGATCGAATATTTAAGAGTGAATTTAGGAAAGCCTAGTTCGGGTTGCATTAAAAATATGGAAAAAAATATTCTAAAATCATCTTTTAATATGTATAAGTGAACTGTGAAATCAATTTTGGAAAATGAGGTTCGGAAGGTTGACATTTTGGCTAGTGACCAAAATGTAATTTTTGAAAGTTGCGGGACAGTTTTATAAAGGATTGAAACTTTGAATCTTTAAGGAGCTATTATTCCAAAAAGGATTTCTCCAGATTTTTCTAAGATATTTTAAGTCTAAAATCTGATTTTAAAGATTAAGAAAAGAGAGGGAAAAATCATTTTAACTAATTCCAACTAATTTTCCATTTTCTCTCAAATTCTCTTTTCTCTCATTTTCTCTCAACCCAAACAAGATTACCTCAGATTTCTTTCTTTGATTTTAACATTTTAATCTCTCATTTCAATTCTCATTTGATTCCTAATCATCTCATCATCAAAACCTCACAATTTACAAGTTGATTCATCAAGCATTTTGGCTCTAAAATGGAGAAATTTAAGTTTGGAGGTAAGAACGTCCTTCTCCTCTAAACTATCAGTTCTTTACTGAAATTCCTAAGTTCTCAATCCTTGATTCATGTTTTATTAAAGGCTTTTCAATTGAGATCTTGATTTTTGGCTAAAATGCAAGATTTGAGGATTTTGGTGAAATTTTCGTGTGATCTGTTTAAGCAGGGTTTTGAGGTGTTAAATTGATGTTAAATGAATGCTAAAATGATTAGAAGTTGAGGTTTAATCAATGCAATCCCGGATAGGTTGAATTTCCTAAGTTTGGCTTGAGTTTTTGGTTGTTTTTGGAGTGTTTTTGGTGATCTGTTATACCTGGAGGTATAAGGATGTGGTTGTGATCATTTTGCATGTTATTTGATGTATAAAAATGGTTAGAAGTGATGGATCTTGGCTGGGTTAAGTTTTGGAAGTGTTTGGAGGTGATTTCGGTTGTGTTTGGTAGCCAAATTGCTAGTTTTGTGATGAGCAGCGAGTTGTGTTGATGTTGCTGGTGTTTTAATGCATATGGATGCATTAATGTTCTGTTTTTGTGTGCTTGAAACAGGGGAGGTTGATCCTTGAGCTTTGGAGGTGTTTTCGGAAGGTTTCGGAAGCTTGGAAAGCTTGTTGGCTAGGCTTGTTTGGTAATCGGTGAGTGAAGTTGGGATTTCAGCTTTTGAAACATGGTTTGAAGGTTTTTGGGAGCTTAGTTTAAGTCTAAACAACTTTGCTAAGCTCAAGAGTAAGTGAAGAGGTTTTTGCTCTTGGATTGTGTATGATTTGGTTTTAAAATCAATTGTGGTTGATGATTGATGTGCATGTGTTATTGCATGGTTTAATTCTGTTTTGTAAGCATGTTTTAGCATGGTTTAATGCTGGTTTTGAAAGTCAATTGAAAAGGGTGCTCAAGGTAAGAGATCCTTGGTTTAGTGCAATGAAAATGTGGTTTTGATGCATAGTGTTGCATGTTGTTCATTGGCTTTGTATGATGCTTAAAAACAGTGAGTTGATGATGATTAATGATGATAATTGTTACCTTGTGCATATTGTTTATGCATGTGAATCATTGAGCTAATGATGTGATGGTTTTGCATTATGTGTATGTATGTGGATCATTGAGCTAATGTTGTGATGGCTTGCATTATGTTTATGCATGTGGAACATTGGATATTATGGTAAGATGGTTATGTTGGCAAGAGATGTGAATGGTTCTTGGTTCGTTGATCGGGTATAATTAGCCGGCTATAGGATTGGGTGCACCGTGAATAAAGTCGCCTTGATGGCGGAGTGGTCAAGTGTGGACCGGGTAAACTCCCCTCAAGTATTCCTAACGAGATGAGGTCAGTGGAGGGTGTGCCCACGGGAGGACCTCGGTTGCTTAAGGTCGTAGTGGAGGTTGTTGCCCACGGTAGACCTTGGTTAAGTAAAGGTTATAAGGTGGTTAAAAGTCCTTATGTGAGAACCTTGTACTTGTTAAGATCACAATGGCAATGGTTAAGTCCATGTGTGGATCTTGTGTGTGATGTCCCGGATCTCGTTAGATGATGTCTACAACTACCAATCGGTTATGCAAAGGTTGTATGGTGGTTGAAAGTCCATACGGGAAGACCTTGTGCATGTCAAGGGTGTATGTTTATACATGGTAACCTTGAGGAAAAGCTAAGGTTGTATGGTGTTTAAAAGTCCATGCATGGGAACCTTAGGTTGTTAAGGTCAAATGGAGGTTGTTGCCCATTTGGAAGACCTTGGATTGGGTAGTGTGTAGGAAGCGTTGGGACACGCTTGTAATCCGCGTATCCGATCGGGTTGAAAAGTTGGAAAGTGAATATGGTTGATCTCTTGGAAGCCAATATAATGTTCTTGATCATGTGAAGCATGGGATTGCTTGAAATGATGCATAGTTGCATGTGAAGCATGGAATTGCTTGAAATGATGCATAGTTGCATGTGAAGCATGAGATTGCTTGAAATGATGCATGGTTGCATGTGAAGCATGAGATGCTTGAATTGATGCATGTTTGCATGAGAAGCATGAGATTGCTTGGTAAGATGCATTGTTGCATGAGATGTGTATGATGCTAGTAAAAGCATGCTACTTGTATGTTGAACAAGTGTTGGTTATCATTTGATAAATGATGCATGAGAGCATGGATTACCTATGTTGCATTGGAGTCATGTATGACTTGTTGTTAAAGGCATGTGAATATGATGTTATGGTTTTATAATGCCTTGATTAAATGCATGAAATGGTTTAATTGAACTATGGTTTAAATGGTTTCTTGCTTGATGTGGTTTTCAAGTTAAAGAAAGGTATGTTGTGGAAAGGATGTGTTTTCCATGGTTTTGTTTAAGCTTGGCATATGGTGTTTATGCATGTTTTGAGCTTGATGTTGAAAGAGTTTTCGAACATGGTTTTGGAAAGCAAATCGGGTTGGTTTTAAAGTGTTTTAAAGACCCGCTGCATTGATGGTGTTTTGGTTTTGAGCATTCCTCACTAAGCATTATGTGCTTACGCTCCTTTTTGTCCATCAATGCAGATTCTTGAAGTTTGGACAGCAAGGAGCAAGGGATTCAAGGTGGACTCCAATGGAGATGTATGTCTCGGTGAATAGCTATAGTTAATAAGGGCAATGGGGTAGAATCTCTCGATTTGTTGTTATTGTGATCGTATGTGTTGATCATGAATGTTTAAATACTGTTGTTAATGTTGTTGAAACATGAATTGGCTTAATTGAGGTTGAATTGAAAGGTTTGTGCTTAAATGGTTGCTTGTGTAGGAAGCATGCCTATAGATTTGGGGCTTTCCGTATGTGATGGTTATTTGTTGAATTGTTGATGCAAGTATGTCTCTTTTATGTTGAATTGCATGTTGGCAAAGTTTGGTGGCTTTTGGAGCATGTTTGATTGATCAATTGTGTGTTTGAGTGAGCAAAATGCAACATTCTGGGCTAGGCGTTTCGGAACAGGCAACACCGTTTCGGAACGGGTGCCCTGCATGAACCCAGGCGTCCGAAACGGGTGTCACCGTTCCGAAACGGAAAGCATTCTGCCAGACCCCCGTTGCGGAACGCGTTGCGGAACGGCCCGTGTTTCGGAACGGCCTTGGCCTGTTTCGGAACGGGTGACCGTTGGGGGCTGACATGGGCGGTTAAATGTTTCAAAATGTTTGCATTTTAGTCCTGAATCTTGTTTGTGCAATTGTATGAGTTCGGGATGTCCGTTTGAGCTGAAATTTGGCAGAGAAGCATGAAACATGATTAATTTCAAGTTGGTAACTTAAAATCTGGTTAAGTCCTTAAAGTTTTCAGAAATTACAATTTGGTCCCTAAAGTTGTAATTTGTTCAATTGGGTCCCTGTTTGATCTCTGATGATTGTGATCTTTGAGCATGGTGGTTGTGTGATCACATCTAAGGTTAATGTGCATCTAGATAAGATTAAAAAGAGAAAAAAAAGGGGTCGTTAATCAAGGTTGACTTTCGGGTTGACTTTGGTTTTCCCCGTGTAATCTTCGTAGTTCGGGCCAACCGTCTAGGCCGGGCTACGGGGGTTACAAGACCGGGTCCAGGGGGTTAATTTTAGTTTGTGTACCATTTTCATTTATTTTTCAGCTTTGCTAATTTGACAATATTTTTCAGATAATGTCAATGACGGAGGAAAACTGTGATGATGATTTAATGAGGATATCTTCCTCAAATGAGTCACCTAAAGAACCTGACGATGTGGCAGAGACTCCAACAAATACAAAAAACAAAAGGAAATGGAAAAAGACTATTGAAGTTTCAAGTGAAAGAGATAAAAGGAAAAAAAAATTGCTGTTTGGGATTACTTTAAAGAAATTAAGGGTGATAAATATCATGCTGAGTGTATTTATTGTTCTCAAAAGATATCGTGTGCATCTAGTAATGGAACTAATGCCATGAAGTGTCATACTAGTCGGTGTAAGAAACCTCCTTTTAATGTAGATACAAAACAAACAATCTTAGATTTTGAGTCTAAGACAAAGTGTAATGTTGATGGCACTATTGAAACTGTTAGTGTTCCTATATTATGGCATTTTGATCAAGTTGAGATTAGAAAAACACTTGCTAAGATGATGATTGTTGATGAGTTTCCATTTAGTTTTGTTGAATGTGAAGGATTTCATCATTTATGTAAGGTTGTAGTTCCTAGTTTTGTTCCTCCTTCACGTGCTACCATTACTAGAGATTGTTATGCTATGTTTATTGAAAAAAAGGAAGAAATTGAAGAACTATTTCAGTAATTTATCTTCTAGGGTATGTCTTACCACTGATACATGGACATCCGATCAAAATTTGTCATATATGTATCTTACTGCCCATTTTATAGACGATGATTAGAAATTGTGTAAAATGATCATCAACTTTTATCCAATTGCCGGCCTTCTAGGGAGCTTATTGGCAGGAGTGTTGAAAAATGTCTACAAGAATGGGGTCTTAAGAGGATAATGACTATAACTGTTGATAATGCTAGTTCTAATGATCTAGCGATCAAGTATTTGAAGCAAATTCTTAATTTGTTGGATGGTTGTGTGTTGAATGCTGAATTTTTACATATGAGATGTGATGCGCATATTTTGAATTTGGTTGTTAAAGATGGATTGAAAGATGTTGATGTCTCCGTTATAAGAGTTTGTGTTGCTGTGAAATATGTGAGATCTTCCCCCTGCAAGGCTTCAAAAGTTTAAAGCTTGTGTTGAAGAGGAGAACATAAATTCCAAATCTCTTGTTTGCTTGGACATTGAAACAAGGTGAAATTCTACCTTTTCCATGCTTAAACGTGATTTGGTGTTTAGGAAGGTATTCAAAAACATGAAAACTAAATATCTTCCTTACACAAAGGAGCTTCAAAAGGTTGGTAGTGCAACTGATGATGAAGATTGAGATAAAGTTGCATCCTTCTTGCCTTTTTTTCAGATATTTTACGAGACTACATTGAGTTTCTCTGGATCAAGGTATGTGACTGGTAATACTTTTGTGGAAGAAATATATGACATTGGGAATATAATTAACCATTCTGTTGATGACCCGAATAAGGGGATTAAGAGTATGACACGTCAAATGAAGTTGAAATTTGACAAGTATTGAACGAATGTTAATAATGTGAATGTGTTGATGTTCATTGCTTTAGTTCTTGATCCTAGGCATAAGTTACGATATTTTGAGTGGATCGTTCGTCGTTCTTATGATTCTTGCGACTCTTATGACTTGTGCCAACGGATTAAAGGTACTTTGACATCATTGTTTGATTTTTTATGCTTCTTCGCATCCTTCGTCAACTCAAATGAGATCACGCTCTTTCAATCCTTATTCTAGTGGTCATGGTGGTGGTGAGGGAGAAATAAGAAAGTTAAAAGGAACAAATTTGAGAAAGGACTATGAGACCAAGATAGAATTGAATGATACTTCTGAAACAATAACTGAGTTAGATAGATATTTGAGAGATAAATGTGTTCGCGACAATGATAATTTTGATATCTTGGCTTGGTGGTCTCTACAAACAAATAACTATCCTATTTTTATGAGCATGGCATGTGATGTACTTGCAATTCCAGTTTCTACCGTTGCTTCAGAGTTAGCTTTTAGCACAGGAGGGCGTGTTCTTAATTCTTCCCATACCTCTTTGACTATTAGGTTGGTGGAATCTCTTATTTGTACTCAAGATTGGATACGTGTTTCTCATGACCCTATTATGATAGAGGAGAGCTTTTTAGCATTAGAAAATATAAAAGAAGGTAAATTTTCGAATTTAAATTTATTATTTTCTTTTTGTGATATTTATTTATATTATTCTTCCCATACCTCCAAGTGTTGCTTACGGTTAGCTCAAGTATGATGTTTGAATTTAAAGATTGTAATAGTAAAGCAATGGGATAGGGATTGTTGATTCGAGTCTTGATGTATGTCTATGGTTGACTTGATTTGTAAGCATGATTTATCTTGCCAAATGCTAGTATGATGGATGTCTTATGAATGCTTAAGTTGCTTGAATGACATGTAAACTTATTTGAGATGAATGATGCCTATTGGTTCTCTTTAATGTCTTCAAGCATGTTTTTTTTTATGATAAGTCTTTAATGTGTATTTGCCATGTTAAGAAGTTTGTTCAAATCCATGCTTGTATGTGCTTGAGTATGTTAAATCTAGGATGTATGCCTCTAGACTTTGTTTGTTGGTGTTGTGTGCCTTTAGGGGTCCTATGGGACCTTTAGACTTGTCAAAACACCCCTAAATCTGTATTTCAAAGGTTACAGACTGCCAGCGTTTCGAAACGGGGGGGGATCGTTTCGGAACGGGTAGGCTTCAGGGACCCCGTATCGGAACGCGTTTCGATACGGTTTGGCCTCTAGAACCCCCTGTTTCGATACGCGTTTCGGAACGTTTTGGCTACTGGAATTCTGAGAAATTCACGAGATGAAGGTGTTTCGGAACGGGTGTAAAGGTTTCGAAACGGTCAAAATCTCGTTGACCACGAGATATTGACCGTCGTGGGCGTTTCGAAACGGTTGACCACCGTTTCGATACGACCCATTGTAAAGGCTCTAGGACAGTTGACCTGGTCAAGGCGTTTCGATACGCCTCAAGGGCGTTTCGAAACGGCCTGTTTAAAAGATTAAAATTGGGCTGTTTAACTGTTGTTTTGGGTTCGAATGTTTGTCTCATGTGTTTTACTTCCGCTGTTTGATCACATAGGATTCGAATGTGCCATTAGAGAAGATAAGATGAAAAAAATAGGGTTGCTAACCGAGGGGGAACCTTAACGGGTTTCGCTTCGGTTTTCCCCGTGTGGCCCACTCGGACCGGTCATCCGACCAGACCGGGACGAGGGGGTTACATTTGTTGGTATCAGAGCCTAAGGTTTTCGAGACCTTGGGCAGGTAAGTGGGGTAAGTTTAAGTTTTGAATTGATATGCACGGTGTTTGCTTGCTTTGTAAGTATGATTACTTGTATGACAAGTATGTTGATTGTTTGTTTAAAAGCATGTTGCTCGTTACCCGTGTATGTTGTGATGTGTGATTGTTTGATTGAGAATGCATGTTGTTTGATCGTACGCATGTGTTGCTTATTTAGCAAGTAATCCTTGTCATATGCTTGGTTAAGCATGTATGTGTGTTGATTTGTTTGAAACGTGTTCAGTAGAGTCCCATTGCTTCTATTACATCGGAAAAAGGATTTTAAGTGAGTGAAATCGTACTTGAGCCACTTGGACCTTTCCTTTGCTAACCCAACTTGTATGTTAAATTGTTGATTGATTTATTGCTTTTAGTAAGCTTAGGGCCAGTGTGTGGGCCGTGAATCGGTAAGTGGAAGTTGTGGTTTTGAAAATGTGGATGATGTGAAGGAAGTTCTTTGCTATAGTTAGGGGAGTATGGTTGTACCGGAGTTGAGGTACAATTTGTTTGCTCGAGTCCGCATGCATGTGAGTTGATTCTTGTTAGTGAAGGGACGATTTGACCGATTCTGGTATTAGTTGGTGGAAAGAAGCGAAGACCTATGAGTGGGAGTCAGGCGGTATCTATGTTATAGTGGATAAGCCCTTGGTACAGTTTTGAGTTTGTCTCTTCTGATTGGTTCTAAGTTCGTACTTCCGTATGTTGTTAACAAGCATGCAAGTTTGAATGTGCTCGATGAGGTGTCAGAGGTAGGTAAGAGTACCTTAGTTCTTTGGCGAGATCTAGGTAGGGGTCTCGTGTGAGTAATCTGAATTTCAGAAGTGTTAGTGGTGACCGTTGGGGTTCAGCCTATGATTTCGATGCAAGACAGCCGATCAGTATCCGTGAATGGGAACCGATTTGTGTGTTTGGGGCCAGTGTGCGTCTGGGTGGTTTTCCAGTATGGTTGTTTGTGTGTGCCCAGAACTGCGTTTTTGAAGTTTTGAAATGCTCTACGAATAGTCTAGAAGAGTCAGATTTTGTTGAAGAATCAGTCTGAAAACAAGAGGACCGAAGACTATCAGTTGTGTACTTGTGAAGTTGCCATCTCTGCAGATTCGCCCGTTTGTGTGGACATGCAGAGAAATTAGATATACTTGTTGAGATCTTAGACGTAGGGGCACGTGTGGCTAGCCTTTTGGGAGATAGTAGTGATCAGAAAGATGTACAGAAGATATTTGTTGGTGGTTCAGAGTTACTAGTTTCTAGTAGATGTGAAGTGATTGTCTTCCTACGGTTTCGATGTACCTTTTTGACTTGGTTTGGCTCGTAGAGCACAAAGCTAGGATATACCTTGAGACAGAGAGAGAATTGCCTTGAAGTTGCAGATTTATGTGAGACTGTAGCAGTAGGTAAGGAGGCGAACTTCTTGTCGAATGTTGACCCAGCTTTGGAGGTCGAAGATTGGTTGAGTTTAGTCAACATGCATACTTAGCAATTGTGATGAATTTGATTTTGAATGAAGATTGGACCGCAAAATGCTGGAATAGTTTGTGATTCTTCCTAGAGGTGTTTAGAAGAAACGCCCAATTTGTCTCCTAACAGCGAAGAAGAGTTTATTATTGATGTCGTCTCCAAGTTTGCTCGTGTTTTAGTTTGCTCTGTATCTTATGGTTTCCGACAGAATTGAGAATGTTGAAGAATTAGCTTCGAGACTTGTTAGACCTTAGATTTATTAGGCCCAATGCATCATCTTAGAGCCCTACAGTGGAATTTGTGTCGAAGAAAGAGTGACAGTACGAGAATGTATTTAGATTTCAGACAGTTGAAACAAGTGACAGTGAATGATTAGTATCCGTTTCCGTGTGTCAGTGATTTGTTGATCAGTTAGTGTGTGCTTCAGTCTATCTGAAGATTAATTTGAGATCCGTTTCTACCAGATGAAGGTGAGAAATTTGAAGTACCAAAGACAGCGTTAGGGGCAAGATGTAATCGCCTTGAGCTCTGAGTTATACCGCTTTATTTTACTAGTGTATTAGTTACCTTCATAGAGATGTTGAGCAGAATAATTTTCTGAGTTTCATGATCAGTGGTAGTAGCTCTTCTAGATGTCACGTGAGTATATTCAAGTACCGAGGAAGATCATGACAAGTTTTGAAGTTAGTATGGTAGATCCTATTAGAGAATTAATTGTATACCAAGTTGTATAGCGTGAACTTCGAGTTAATGAAGATGTTCTCTTAGAACACGAAAAACTAGCGGAGTGTATTAGAACAAATCTTGAGCAGACAAAAGAAGATGTGAGTTGGAAGAAATTGAAGATTGTGACAGATATCTATAGTTCCTAGGTCTAGCACTGTTACTTTCAGAGAATTGTAAATGGTCTTTTGAAGATAGTTGTTCCATTGATAGATTGCTACAGAAGAATGTTCAGTTGTGTGGTTAGATGCGAGGCATTTAACCCTTGAGAAACTGAAAGAAACTTTGAAGAGAGCTTCGACCTTGAATCAACTTATGTCAGAGAAAGAGTTGTGAACCACAGTGATGCATTACATGTAGAGTTAGGTTGTGTGCTTATGCAAGACAGAAGATTGTGGCTTGTTCATCAAGATAGTTGGAAGACCGTGAGACGAGTTATTCGATATGAGACATAGAGTTAGTTACAGTGTTAGAACCACTTGAAGACTGTAATATCAAGATTGAGTACCATCCGAAGAGAGTCAACGTAGTAACCAATGCTTCGAGTTGTATTTGTTGTTAGATTAGTAGTTGAGTTGCGAGTTGTATTTGCCGAATTCATTTACCGAATGCCAGTATTCTTGTGGCCGCGTTTCATGTTGAACCTACACTGAGTCAGAATGTTTGAAGAGAAACAGTTGCAAGACAGATTCTTGGCACCTCACGTGCGAGGCATAGTAGAAGGAAGACCTTCAGAATACAGTTTCAGAGATGATAGATTTTTGCATTCCAGAGACAGAATAGTTGTACAGATTGACATAGTGTTTTGAGACATATTGATTTGACCGAAGCATACGGCAGTTCATTTGTATTGCATCTGAGTTGTATGAAGACGTATTGTGGGTTGAAAAATGAGCACTTCTGGATTGAGTGGATGAATAATGTGGTTCAATATGAGAGTAAGTGTGTAAATCGCCAGCGTGTCAAGACCGAGCTTCAGTTTTCTTCTAGTTGTTACATCCGTGGAAGGTTCATAATGGAAGTGAGTAATAGAGATTCGAGATTTTCAACTAGAATAATTTTGAAGACGTCTGCATAGTGTTTGGTTAATTGATGAAGACAGAGGATCAGTCAGAGAAAGTTGTGAGTCAAGTGTTCAAACAGTATTGTATGAGTTTGTGAATCGGGCTAGTTCTGTTGTTATCTGTTACGGTTACCACCAGAGTTAGAAAGGGATTTGAGATGTGTTCCGTGTATCCATGATTAAGAAATGTGAGTTAGATCTGTTCCGTGCTATGTTTGTTGAAGAGATTGAGTTGAGTTTGAAATTGGCATGCCTTGAAGAATCAGTTGAGATCATAGTGTAAGATAGCAAGTGTTGCGTGGTAAGTCTTTCGAGTTGGTTAGTATGTTGTGGAGAGAGAGGAATGCGTGGAGGTGCATGTTTCAGTGGCCCTCCGTGATCGATAAATTTCGGGGACGAAATTTCCTTAAGTGGGGGAGAGTTGTAACACCCGTGTTTTGGGGTTAGGAGTTATCCGGGTTTATAGTTCGAGTCAATAAAATTAAATTAAAACAATTCAACCTAAAATGTGGTGTAATTGAACTTTAATAAAAAGGGAAGGGCTTATGTTGTAATTTGCCCAAAAGCTTTTAAAAAAAAAGATGACAACTTTTAAATTGTCATCTTCTTCCCCTTTTCATTTTATCCAACGTGAGATACTCCCCCCTTTCCCCAAACTCTTTCAATTTTCAAGCATATGTTTCATTCGATTTCTTCATCAATTCAAGGGGCTTTTGAAAGGTAGTCACATATTTGAACTCTCCTCTTTATTTCCTATCAACCCATGGTTTTAGATTTTAAAGTTTTGAAGTTTTGAAAATTAGGGTTTATATCAAGTTCGGATTTTTAAGGGGGTTTTTCATTTGGTTTTGATAAATTGAGTTGGGGCTTTGCTTAATCATGTTAAAATGCACATTATATGTTAGTTTGGTTGGATTTTGATGGATTCCCGAAATTGGGTAAAAATGGGTTTTTTGGAGGGTTTTGGGTGATTTTTGGGGGTTGTTTTAGGTGGGAATTGATAGCCCAATGGTAGTGCTATGGTTAGGGGTTGATTTGGGGTCATTTGTGGGTGCAACGGGTGTTGGAAACATGGATTTTGGAAGGGGTATGTGGGCTGTCCGAAATTGCAAAGTAGGGGGTTTGGTCATGGCTTGCAACGTTGTAAATTGTGATTGAATTGTATTCCGGGTTGGTCTTTTGATGTTGGGCTGATTTGGAATTGTTTGAATTGTGTTTGAGGTTGTTTGGAAGCGGGAATTTGTGTTGGAGAAGCCTCGGGAAGAAATCCGGAAATTTGAGAGAGTTGCTTGCTTGGCTTGGAGCTTGGAAGTTTAGGTGAGTGGTTAAATATTTTTAAAATGGTTTTGAGTATTTGGTTCAAGCATGTGAACCTAGGATGGGCTTGGTAAACCCACCTAGAGTTGGGATTAGAGTGGTAGCCTAATCCCAAGCTTTGATTAGAGACTTTGGTTGCACTTTTTAATGGTTGTATATGCCTCGTGTTAATTTGTGATGGTGTTGATTATGTATATGTTGTATACATGTATGTGGAGGCATGGCTTAATGCATTGTTACATGCATGTTGATGATAAATGTGATAGAGATATACATATGTGTAAAATATAATGTGATATGGTTGTTAATGATGTGCTTGTGGTGTTGACATGTGAAATGATATTATGAGGTGGTTTCATGATCCGAGGATCATGGTGAGTACGTGCTAAGCACGGAAGTGTTATGATTTGATATTATGAATGATTAATGAAATGTTTAGTATTGGCACTAGTATGCTTGGGTACAAATGATCGATCATTAGGATGTTAGTGTGTACACATGAGTCAAAAGTCGCGCGTGGCCTTGGTGGCGTTGAGTCACCAAGGAGGAGTACGGGTTCGCCCGGAAATTGTATTTATATTAGTCGGTGATGAGTGGAATCCCATCGACGGGCGTGAGGATGAGTGGAATCCCCTCCGCGTGAAATGAGGCGTGAGGATGAGTGGAATCCCCTCCGCGTGAACGGTGATGAGTGTAATCCCACCGTCAGGTAATGGTTGAGTTGTTGGATGTGAGTTCCAACGGTTATCCGCGTATTCGGGTCATAGCTAGGTGCCAATACGGATTGTAGTTTATGTTGCCAATATGTGGTTAATTGTGAGCCAATGTGATTTGGGGTGTGTTGCTAACATGGTCTAATACGTGTGATTTCATATGTTGTGGATTTAAACACGTTGAGCATGACATGATATTGAATATATGTTCATGCATCATCTATATTTATGGCTCGCGTGGATCGGAGGTAAGATCATGCATTTTATCTTGGTTGTAGCTCGTGCTTGGACCCTGCATTGTCGAGGTTTGTTTTTAAAGAGCTTACCCTCACTAAGCTTTTATGCTTACGCTCTCTTTTGTTCGACAATGCAGATCAATAGCTAGAGGGTGGCAAGGGCATGGAAAGGCCTCCAAGTGTTGCTTACGGTTAGCTCAAGTATGATGTTTGAATTTAAAGATTGTAATAGTAAAGCAATGGGATAGGGATTGTTGATTCGAGTCTTGATGTATGTCTATGGTTGACTTGATTTGTAAGCATGATTTATCTTGCCAAATGCTAGTATGATGGATGTCTTATGAATGCTTAAGTTGCTTGAATGACATGTAAACTTATTTGAGATGAATGATGCCTATTGGTTCTCTTTAATGTCTTCAAGCATGTTTTTTTTTATGATAAGTCTTTAATGTGTATTTGCCATGTTAAGAAGTTTGTTCAAATCCATGCTTGTATGTGCTTGAGTATGTTAAATCTAGGATGTATGCCTCTAGACTTTGTTTGTTGGTGTTGTGTGCCTTTAGGGGTCCTATGGGACCTTTAGACTTGTCAAAACACCCCTAAATCTGTATTTCAAAGGTTACAGACTGCCAGCGTTTCGAAACGGGGGGGGGATCGTTTCGGAACGGGTAGGCTTCAGGGACCCCGTATCGGAACGCGTTTCGATACGGTTTGGCCTCTGGAACCCCCTGTTTCGATACGCGTTTCGGAACGTTTTGGCTACTGGAATTCTGAGAAATTCACGAGATGAAGGTGTTTCGGAACGGGTGTAAAGGTTTCGAAACGGTCAAAATCTCGTTGACCACGAGATATTGATCGTCGTGGGCGTTTTGAAACGGTTGACCACCGTTTCGATACGACCCCTTGTAAAGGCTCTAGGACAGTTGACCTGGTCAAGGCGTTTCGATACGCCTCAAGGGCGTTTCGAAACGGCCTGTTTAAAAGATTAAAATTGGGCTGTTTAACTGTTGTTTTGGGTTCGAATGTTTGTCTCATGTGTTTTACTTCCGCTGTTTGATCACATAGGATTCGAATGTGCCATTAGAGAAGATAAGATGAAAAAAATAGGGTTGCTAACCGAGGGGGAACCTTAACGGGTTTCGCTTCGGTTTTCCCCGTGTGGCCCACTCGGACCGGTCATCCGACCAGACCGGGTCGAGGGGGTTACATTTTAGTTTGTGTACCATTTTCATTTATTTTTCAGCTTTGCTAATTTGACAATATTTTTCAGATAATGTCAATGACGGAGGAAAACTGTGATGATGATTTAATGAGGATATCTTCCTCAAATGAGTCACCTAAAGAACCTGACGATGTGGCAGAGACTCCAACAAATACAAAAAACAAAAGGAAATGGAAAAAGACTATTGAAGTTTCAAGTGAAAGAGATAAAAGGAAAAAAAATTGCTGTTTGGGATTACTTTAAAGAAATTAAGGGTGATAAATATCATGCTGAGTGTATTTATTGTTCTCAAAAGATATCGTGTGCATCTAGTAATGGAACTAATGCCATGAAGTGTCATACTAGTCGGTGTAAGAAACCTCCTTTTAATGTAGATACAAAACAAACAATCTTAGATTTTGAGTCTAAGACAAAGTGTAATGTTGATGGCACTATTGAAACTGTTAGTGTTCCTATATTATGGCATTTTGATCAAGTTGAGATTAGAAAAACACTTGCTAAGATGATGATTGTTGATGAGTTTCCATTTAGTTTTGTTGAATGTGAAGGATTTCATCATTTATGTAAGGTTGTAGTTCCTAGTTTTGTTCCTCCTTCACGTGCTACCATTACTAGAGATTGTTATGCTATGTTTATTGAAAAAAAGGAAGAAATTGAAGAACTATTTCAGTAATTTATCTTCTAGGGTATGTCTTACCACTGATACATGGACATCCGATCAAAATTTGTCATATATGTATCTTACTGCCCATTTTATAGACGATGATTAGAAATTGTGTAAAATGATCATCAACTTTTATCCAATTGCCGGCCTTCTAGGGAGCTTATTGGCAGGAGTGTTGAAAAATGTCTACAAGAATGGGGTCTTAAGAGGATAATGACTATAACTGTTGATAATGCTAGTTCTAATGATCTAGCGATCAAGTATTTGAAGCAAATTCTTAATTTGTTGGATGGTTGTGTGTTGAATGCTGAATTTTTACATATGAGATGTGATGCGCATATTTTGAATTTGGTTGTTAAAGATGGATTGAAAGATGTTGATGTCTCCGTTATAAGAGTTTGTGTTGCTGTGAAATATGTGAGATCTTCCCCCTGCAAGGCTTCAAAAGTTTAAAGCTTGTGTTGAAGAGGAGAACATAAATTCCAAATCTCTTGTTTGCTTGGACATTGAAACAAGGTGAAATTCTACCTTTTCCATGCTTAAACGTGATTTGGTGTTTAGGAAGGTATTCAAAAACATGAAAACTAAATATCTTCCTTACACAAAGGAGCTTCAAAAGGTTGGTAGTGCAACTGATGATGAAGATTGAGATAAAGTTGCATCCTTCTTGCCTTTTTTTCAGATATTTTACGAGACTACATTGAGTTTCTCTGGATCAAGGTATGTGACTGGTAATACTTTTGTGGAAGAAATATATGACATTGGGAATATAATTAACCATTCTGTTGATGACCCGAATAAGGGGATTAAGAGTATGACACGTCAAATGAAGTTGAAATTTGACAAGTATTGAACGAATGTTAATAATGTGAATGTGTTGATGTTCATTGCTTTAGTTCTTGATCCTAGGCATAAGTTACGATATGTTGAGTGGATCGTTCGTCGTTCTTATGATTCTTGCGACTCTTATGACTTGTGCCAACGGATTAAAGGTACTTTGACATCATTGTTTGATTTTTTATGCTTCTTCGCATCCTTCGTCAACTCAAATGAGATCACGCTCTTTCAATCCTTATTCTAGTGGTCATGGTGGTGGTGAGGGAGAAATAAGAAAGTTAAAAGGAACAAATTTGAGAAAGGACTATGAGACCAAGATAGAATTGAATGATACTTCTGAAACAATAACTGAGTTAGATAGATATTTGAGAGATAAATGTGTTCGCGACAATGATAATTTTGATATCTTGGCTTGGTGGTCTCTACAAACAAATAACTATCCTATTTTTATGAGCATGGCATGTGATGTACTTGCAATTCCAGTTTCTACCGTTGCTTCAGAGTTAGCTTTTAGCACAGGAGGGTGCGTTCTTAATTCTTCCCATACCTCTTTGACTATTAGGTTGGTGGAATCTCTTATTTGTACTCAAGATTGGATACGTGTTTCTCATGACCCTATTATGATAGAGGAGAGCTTTTTAGCATTAGAAAATATAAAAGAAGGTAAATTTTCGAATTTAAATTTATTATTTTCTTTTTGTGATATTTATTTATATTATTGTTAATTTACCATTGACATATATTTGAAATGCTTTATGTAGAAATGTAGGATTTGACTTCCGAGCAACCAACAAATATCATTGATGAGACCAATGAAGTTTCAGAAGAATGAAATATATTTCTTTAGTTGCATTTTGTTCAAACTTTTTAGTTTTATATTCGAATTATGCAATTTGAATTTTTAGACTCTATCATGTTTTATATTTGCATTCTGTTTGAATTATGTTCGTACACAATCTGGTTTGTATAAACTGTGTTTTATATTTGCATTATGTTCCTACACAATCTGGTATGTATAAACTATGTGTTTTGTATTTTCATTTTGTTTGAATTATGTTCCTACACAAACTGGTTTGTATAAATTATGTGTTTTATATTTGCATTTCGTATGAATTATGTTCTTACACAAGCAATGTTATTATTTAGAAAGAGAATGGGATGTATCATGTACGTAAATATGTAACGACTAATGAATGCAAACACTCATGTTTTTTCAAATTAAAATTGGTTTTATTAATAGTATGATGAAGCTGAAAATAGATATGGTTTTATTTTTTAATTTACTTTTAAAAATAAAAAATAAATAAAGAAAAGAAAAAAACGGGTACCCTATTACCCGAATTAGTGGGTACCCAGGTTTTGCGAGTACTTGGTTTGCAGGTACACAGTTTCTATGGGCCGGGTATTGAGCCGACCCTTTAGTACCCGAAAATTTTGGGTACCCGGGTACCCAGAAATGAACACCCATAGTATTGAAGGATATGGGATGTGGTGAGTGATGGATATGTTGGATGATGGAGTGTATCCAAACAACCTGACTTTCGTTTTTACTCAATGGTAGTCCCATTAAGGAGTTTGGCATGAGACGAGGCTTACAACAAGATGATCCGCTATCACCTCTTCTTTTAGTAATGGTGGCAGCAGAGGTGTTACAACGGCTTCTAGTTAGGGCATAAAAGCGTAATGTGATATGAGGTGTTGATTTTGGAGAGGCATTATCTATCTCGCACCTCCAATTCGCGGATGATACGATAATCTTCCTACAAGGTAATGTGGAGTTTGCGTGCAGCTTGAAGAGGATTTTGACTTGCTTTGAGTTCTGCTCTGGATTACAGATTCCATAGGGGTGGCACAAGATGTTGTTAATGAGATGTCTGCGATTATTGGATGTGATTGTGGTGCCTTTCCATTTAACTATCTTGGCATGCAAATTGGCTTAAATCCGCATAATATAAAGCTCTGGGAATCTCTTATTCAAAAATTCTGTGTGTCTTTGGCAGGATGGAAAAGGCAATCTTTGCCGATTGCGGCTCGGGTGCTATTAATTAATTCGGTACTTTATGCTCTTTCAGTCTTTTACATGGGTTTGTTTGTGGTGTAGAAAGGAATCATTGCACGAATTGATAAAATTAGACGAGCTTTTCTATGGGTCGATGTCGAGCTGAAATGCAAGATGAGTAGGGTACTCTGGTCACTTGTGTGTAAACCGAAAAAGTATGGTGGAATGGAAGATATTGATCCCCGTTTGCGAAATTTGACATTACTCGCTAAGTGGGCATGGCGATACAGTGCTGAAAAGACATCACTTTGGCGTGCCATGATTGTTGTAAAATATTGTGAGCAAGCTCAGACGTGGAGATTTAATTTAGGGGGTCGTCGAAACATGTCGGTTGCATGGTAAAAAATTGTCGATGTGCAAGATGACGAGAGGGTGAAATGGTTCATGGATGTTCGCCATTTTTCTTGGTTGGTTGGTGATGAGAGAAACATTCTCTTTTGGTTAGACTGTTGGTGTACAGATGAGACTCTAAACTTGGTGTTTTTGCGCTTATATCGATTGGCTCGTGAGAAATTAAAGGTAGTTACGTCCTATGCAATTGAGGATAGCCTACAACATGATCAGTGGAGTGATTTTTTTGTGCGCGCATTGAGATCATTTGAAGAGAAACAAGTGGATGACTTGCGGGACACTCTCTCTAGTGTGCGCCAAGACAGTTCATGTAGGGATCGACTGGTTTGGCGTGGGAACACGCGTGCGGTTTTTCAGGTTCGTGATCTCATGTATCTTATGCAATCGTCGGGGGTCGAGGAAGCTGATTTGGTTGGATTATGTGTTTTGAAATTGGAAGTGCCACGTAAAATTCATTGTTTTTTAGTTTGTGGTGTTACTCTGGCTTCCAACATTGAGCTTCTGTGAAACCGATATTTTAATTTTGATATAACTAAAGAACCTAAGGACTAAATTGAAAATGTGAAAACGAATTTTTAAGTCCTCAAACATCCCTATATGATTTAAAGAATATGCCTAAGTTAAAAACAAAGTTTATCAAATATTTTCCAAGTGTTCTTAAAGCCAAAACAGTGATTTTCGAGTCCCTATTTTGAAACGGCCTAAAGCGTTTCGAAACAGTTTTGAAACTGTCAACCCATGTTTCGAAACGGGTATCGAAACGATTTCAACACTGCCAACCTGTGTTTCGTAACAAGTATCGAAACGACTTTAGAACATAGAGAAACCGTATCGAAACGACATTCAGTGTTTTGAAACGGTTCTTAAATTGATTTGAAAAATATAACCGTTGAATGTTTTTAACTGATTTTTAACAAACCGTTAAGGCGTATCAAAACGATTTCAAGCCGTTTCGATGCGACCCTTGACTGTGGCAAAACGTTTCGAAACAAGTTTTGAAACGGCTCTTAGCGTATCGAAACATGTCAGACCGTTTCGATACGGGCTCTATAATGCACCCCAACGACTCTTTCTATTTTGATATGTTTCGAAACAGGGTCGGGCGTTTCGAAACGGTTGGTTGCAGACTGCATTTATAGAGGGGAGATAACACCCCAACGGCTCTATTGATGATTGCAACAACCACAACGGCTAGAATTCAATGAGAAGGTATAAAAGGGACCTCTAAAAGCTTCAGCAACAACTATTTTTTATCCTAAAGCAAACATCCAAACATCAAATCGAAGCATTTGTGCCTAAATCCCATTATTATCTAGAAACCCCAATTGTATTTTTCATTCTTATCATTTCAATTGGGTTGAGTGCTTGTAATTGGGCTAGTTTATGTATTGAGAGATACTTGTTTAGCCAACAAATTCTTTGTTTTAATTGTGTGAGGATTGGGTCAAATTTTGGGTAGAAAATTTGACCAAAAATTGTAAGGGTTACCTCTTTAGCCTAAAAAGGGGGAAGAGCAATTAGTGGAGTTGTTGCAAATCCTTAGTGAAGCTAAGGTAGTGGATGTAGAGTTCATTTGGAACTTGAACCACTCTAAAATTCCTTGTCAATCCTTTTATTTGTTCCACCACCAAGAACATTAAAAATCCAATTCACCCCTTCTTGGTTTAGTTTGATCATTCGATCCACTCAACAATTGGTATCAGAGCCTACCTCTTTGAGGATTAACAACCACAAGAGGAGTTTCTAGGAAGAGTGTGATCATCCAAAAATCAAGAGATGGCTTCTACCTCCGGTTCGCGCATGTATGAGTCTCAATCCACTACAAAACCTCCATTCTTCAATGGTGACAACTATCCGTTTTGGAAGAATAGAATGCGTCTCTTCATCAAGTCTAATGACTACTTGGTTTGGGATGTAATTGAAGATGACCCCTACATTCATTTGAAACAAGATAGTGAAGGGAAGACGATTTTGAAGAAAAAGGTGGAGATGAGTGAAGAAGAAAGGAGAAAGATCCAAATAAATGACAAAGCTCTCCACATGCTCTTTTGTTCATTCGGTCCGGACATCTACTCCAAAGTATCATCCATTGAGAGTGCCAAAGAAGTGTGGGACACTCTTAAGACTACCTATGAGGGAACCAATGATGTCAAGGAAACTAAGATTGGAATTCTCAATCTTAGCTATGAAAATTTCAAGATGGAGCCCGATGAGACGGTGTCCAAGATGTTTGATCGTTTCTCCACCATAGTAAATGGGCTCAAAGGATTTGGAGAGACAATACCGGAAGACAAGCTTGTCCGGAAGCTACTCTATTCACTTCCTGAATCTTGGGATGGGAAGAGAATCGCCATCATAGAAGCTAAAAATTTGAAGACTTTAAAGCTTGATGAGCTAGTGTGCTCCCTCCTCACTCATGAGATTATGAAGCAAGGAAGGGAAGAAGATAAGAGAGTAGAAAAGCTAGAGGTAGAAAAGAAGAAGAAGATAGGAATAGCTCTCAAAGCTTCATTACTTGAGGAGATCTCTTCTAGTGAGGAGGATGAGCTAGAAGAATTGACTATGATAGCCAAACGATTCTCACACTTTATGAGGTCCAACTGGGGAAGAAAAATTCAAAGGAAGATGGACTTCAAAGGTAAAAACAAAGAAGAAGCAAGGGATCAAATCATTTGCTTCGAGTGCAATAAACCCAGCCACATACGTTCGGAGTGCCCTCAACTCAAGAAGAAGAGCTTTGAGAAGAAGAAGAAGCTCAAAGCCAAGCTTGCTACTTGGAGTGTTGAGGAGTCATCTGAGGATGACGAACAAGAAGTGGCCAAACTTTGCCTCATGGCACTTGAGGAAGATTCCTCCATGGTAACCTCTAACTCATCATCTTTAGATTTTACATATGATGAATTAAATGATGCATATGATGAGTTGCAAGAGGTCTATGATGAATTAGTTGAGAAATACAAGCAGTCGGTCATTAAGAATAAGAAAATTATTTCGGAACTAAATGATAAAAATGACTCACTCTCTCAAGCTAATTTAAAATTTGAGAAAAAGATATTAGGGTTAAAAGATGAACTAAAATTTTTTCAAGATGAAAATATTAACCTTAATAATCTTTTATCTCAATGTAATAATGAACACCAAAAGGTGTTAGATGAGCTAAATAAGCTTAAAGAGTCTTTTAAAAATGTTGGTAGTGTCAAGCATGAAATAGGTGAATCTTCAAAAACAAACCAACCTAAGAAAAAGACTAATTACTACAAACAAGGTAGCTTTCCTAGACATAGTAGAACTAAAAGGATTAGAAGTGTATGAGTTCCTAAGGAACTTGTAAAATCTAATAACATTGTTTCTATGTCGTCTTGGATTCCTAAGGGAACCAAGGTTTTGGGAGCTAACACTCATGGACCCAAAATGATTTGGGTACCAAAAAAAAAGCTTAATATCTTTGTTTGTAGTGGGAGCATTGCTACAAGGCCAAAGCACAAAGTCAAAACTCATGGTACATTGATAGTGGATGCTCAAGGCATATGACCGGAGACAAGAGTAGATTCATGGATCTAAAGCCAAAAAGTGGAGGAGTGGTGACATTTGGTGACAACTCCAAAGGCCATTTTAAAGGTATTGGCTCCATAGGTAATCACTCTACTATTCCCATTGAAAATGCCTTGTATGTCGATGGTCTTAAACATAACTTATTGAGCATAAGTCAATTGTGTGATAAAGGATTTAATGTTTTATTTGATAAAAATGGGTGCAAAATTGTTGACATTAAATCTAATAATATTATGCTCATAGGTCATCGCATAGGGAACATAAACATGGTGCATCTAGAATTCAATGAGAAGGTATAAAAAGGACCTCTAAAAGCTTCAGCAACAACTATTTTTTATCCTAAAGCAAACATCCAAACATCAAATCCAAGCATTTGTGCCTAAATCCCATTATTATCTAGAAACCCCAATTGTATTTTTCATTCTTATCATTTCAATTGGGTTGAGTGCTTGTAATTGGGCTAGTTTATGTATTGAGAGATACTTGTTTAGCCAACAAATTCTTTGTTTTAATTGTGTGAGGATTGGGTCAAATTTTGTGTAACCACCCGGACCCGCTTATGCGTTTCACCTAACTCCGAGCGGTTACAACCTATGATCAAACTTCATATCACAAATTCTATTTAAATATAAAAACTGGTATAGTTCCGCCTAATAGTGGCTATAACCCATACTTCAAAACCTGTTAGCAAGATATATCTTTTATTGTTCCAAAACGTCTACAAAACCATCAAAGATACTTTCTCATCCATCTCAAAATAGAAAGTAGAAGTTTAATATCGAGGTATTACAAAATAAGTGATGAAAAGCATAAGTTTTCAAATAAGATCATGGCCGACATCCGCCAAAATGTATATAACATATCGTATCAAAATATAGGCATAAGTCACCCCAAATACAGACAGTTAGGAAGATAAGAACATTACAACAACTAGATGCTAAATGTGCCGATCCTCCAAATGCCGGGTCCACAAGGTAGCCTGTCGCAAGTATCTGAAAGGGAAGAGGGGAAAGCATGAGCTAGGGAGCTCAGTGTGTTCCGATATGTGCAGATCAAGCAATCACAAGTATACATCAAGTATAACATATTAACATGTTACAGATCAGAATAATGGTTTGAGAGCATACAAAGGTTTACTAGTAACTACCCTCCAACCTTACACCATTATGCAGTCCCCCAGAACTGCATCCATAAGGACTTACCCTAGGCCCGATGGGCGTAGGTGCCACCTAAGGGGTTGCCTTAGGTCCATAAGGGTTTACCCGTGCCAGAGCATCGGAACCTACCCAAGGGGAGACCTTGAGTCCATAAGGATTTACCAGCTGGATCAGGGCTGTACCGACAGAGACTTCATATCATTTCCCAATAGTATACCCCAGACAGAAATCAGAGTTCAGGTTCCATACATGAGTAGCAGAATACATATAGCATACATGTTCTATTCAGTGTAACAAAACAGAAACTCGTGCTTTCAACAGATAAACGAGCATACCATTGAGCAGACATATTCGTCATCATTATGCAAGCAGAATGTATCATCATATATCAAGTTTACAGATTACAAAACCAATTACGTCAGACAGACATACTATGTTAATCCAGATCGAGCAGTCACACGCAAAATTAGATCAAGCATACTTACAATAGACAGACAATGTATGAAATCATTAGTTCAATTCAGCCTTTTATCAACATAATATCGTTCATATTTCATTTGTTACTTGGTCAATCATCAAGATATAGTAAGCATGCAACTCATACAGCAGGATGTAGCACACATAGAACACACCTCAAAAATACGGTCGGTGGGTAAACTAATGGGCACCAGCCTCGGAGCGCTCAGATGTAGAGTCAGGTCCTAAATCACGGAAATTAATCGGTCATAAAGTGAATTAAAGGTTTAGTTGTTCTTATACACTGAGTTCAAGTTCATACTTATATTAACTGGAGCATGAGGGTGAGCAGAACGAGAGGAGCTAGGCTGAGCTGGATACTGGTCACAAATATCTCGAGCACCTTACACAATTAATACACTTTATCATACCCTTAATCGACTTTATTATCATTTTAATTTAAGCAATTTAGTACATATGCATGATTTAGGTTTAAAGTCAAATTTGAGGGCTTTCGGGTTGGAATTTCACAAAACGGGCTTCAAAATCGGACTCAGGACGTCGAAAAACATAAAATAGGATCTATTCAAAAATCTTAACTTTTGGTCAAAAGTCAACACTGACGGTAGCAGAAGTCAATGCTGACGTCAGCATGACGTCAACAGTCAATTGGGTCGAGAGTCAACTGAGTCAACTCGGGGGAGTCAACTCACCCGGGTCGGGTCGAAGAAACTGTGGGTCGGTCGGGTTAATGGGTCGGGTCGGACGGTTTATTACCCTTAAACAGAGACATCGCTGGCGGCGACCGGAATTTCGCCGGAGGTTGCTGGAACCACCCGATCTACCTGGAAAAATAAAGGGGATGCGAGTTACACAAAACCCAATGAACCAAAACGTTAAAAACTTGCCAGAATTTAACCGAAATTAAGAATGGGCCGCCGGAACTTACGTAACTCTGACGGAGGCTTTGCCGGAGTCGGTTGGATTCAAAACCTTAGTTGTTTTGTTGGGCTCGACGAGGGGGATGTAGATCTGACGGTGGCTCGTCGGTTGGACGCCGAAATCGGCCGGAAAGAGAACGGATAAGGGCGACAATTTTAGGGTTTTTGGTTGAGATTTCCAGCCTAGATCCACGACGAGAGACAGCCCTAAAGCGCGAGTGGTTACCACAGTCGTGATCAGAGTGCAACGATCGATGCGGAAAGGTCGGCGGTGACGGCCACGGCACGACGGTGACGAGGCGACGGCAGTCGGAGAAAAAAGACGGTGGGGGGGGAAAGAAGTTCTAGAGAATTCAAAAAAAGGGAGATAATAATTTGGGTAGGTGAAAAGTCTTCCCCCTTATTAAAACAGGATACATGCACCAAAATGATACCAAAGAAATTTGAGTGTTACAACTCTCCCCTCCTAAAAAGAAATTTCGTCCTCGAAATTTACTTGAATCAAACAAATGTGGGAATTGTTCTCTCATGGGTCCTTCAACTTCCCAAGTAGCCTCGTTGGGGCTCCGATTTCTCCACTGAACTTTAACCATCGGAATGCGTCGGTTTCTCAAAACTCTCTCATCAAAATCCAAGATCTGAATCGGTTCCTCCTCGTAGGACAAGTTCGGTCTCAACTCTACATCCTGAACCTGGATAACATGACTCGGATCTGGATGGTACTGTCTCAGCATAGACACATGAAAAACATCGTGAATACGATTGAGCTGAGGAGGCAACTCAAGCTGATAGGCAACTGGCCCGATTCTCTTCACGATAAGATAAGGCCCAATGAATCTCGGGCTCAACTTACCCTTTTTCCCGAATCTCAGAACTTTCTTCCATGGGGATACTTTCAGAAAGACTTGATCACCAACCTCAAACTCAATATCCTTCCTTCTCTGATCAGCATAAGATTTTTGTCTGTCAAATGCCTCTTTCAGGCGATCACGAATCAATCTGACAGTCTCCTCTGTCTCTTGGATCAACTCCGGACCCTTAGTTTTACGATCATATAACTCAGTCCAGCAGATTGGAGTACGACACTTACGACCATACAGAGCCTCGTATGGTGCTACACGGATACTAGCCTGATAACTGTTATTATATGCAAATTCAGCCAAGGGCAAGAATTCTTCCCAACTACCACGGAAGTTGATCACACAACCTCTCAACATATCTTCTAGAATATGAATTATCCTTTCAGACTGACCATCGGTCTGTGGGTGGAAAGATGTACTGAAATTCAATCGAGTACCCAGAGCATTATGCAAAGAAGACCAGAAATGAGAAGTGAACCTCGGATCCCGATCAGATATGATGGATAAGGGTACACCATGCAATCTGACAATCTCGGAGATGTATAACTTAGCTAGCTTCTCAAGAGAGTAGGTAACTCGGACATGAATGAAGTGAGCTGACTTGGTGAGTCGATCAACAACAACCAAGACAGAATCCTTCTTGGAAGGAGTCAGAGGTAACCCGGTAACAAAATCCATAGTGACACGTTCCTATTTCCACTCCGGAATCTTAATGGGTTGTAGTAAACCAGATGGGTGCTGATGTTCTGCCTTAACCTGCTGACAAGTAGACCTGGCAAACTTGACCCGAGACCCGAAACCCGAACCGAATTACCCGAACCGAAACCCGATTTTGACCCGAACATGATGATTCAAAGTTGACCCGAAACCCGAACCGAATCGAACCGAACCGAACCGAACCGAAATTTTTTGTTGAACCGAAATGGACCCGAACCGAATAGACCCGAACCGAATGCTACCTGAACCGAATATCGACCCGATTTTGACCCGATTTTGACCCGAATATCTATTTTTAACAATATAACAAATAATAAAATGAAGTATAGAAATTTGAGATCTTGGTGACCAATTTTATAATTTCATCATAAAATATAGCATAAAATTGAAATTGTAGACTAAATTGACAATTTGGAAGTGGAGAAATTTGAGAGTCCAATGACCAATTTTGTAATTATACCATAAAAATAAATAGGGGTCAATTTTGGCTAAAAATTAAATCTTTGAAATTAAAATGAACGAAAATATCAATATATTAAATTAATAGACTAAATTACAAAGATTAATTAATATCAACTAAAAGTAAATTTTTAGAGACTAAATATCACTACGGGGAGGGGATTTCTATATCCGAAGTCTGAACCGTGAGAATACTTGTGACTAAATTAAATTAAACTAAAACTTAAAGTTGACTAAAATGTAACATTTTAAATGCAACATGACCTAAAAAGTAATTAATCTCTAGCTTAAAAAATTGGTGGCTTATTTCCCTCCAAAATTTTGTCTTTTCTCTCTCTATTTTTTCCAATTGTCTTTTTCTTTTTTTTCAATCTAGCTTAAAAAATTGGTGGCTTATTTCCCTCCAAAATTTTGTTTTTTTCCTCTCTATTTTTATCAATTGTCTTTCTATTTTTCTTTATTTAATTGAGTTTCAATTTAGATTAATTTAATTGAAATTTCACATTTAGTTTTAAAATTATTTTAATTATGTCCGTGATTTATGCTTTTAGATTTTAGTTAGTTCAATTAGATCCTAAGTTTAATAAATTAATTCATTTCAGATATTATTATTATTATTATTATTATTATTATTATTATTATTATTATTATTATTATAAACTCTGATTTAATATAATTATACAAAAAAAATATATGGATACATGAAGCTTTGATTTAAATATTTAATCAAATTCAAATGCATAGATTAACAAGTTGAATCAGAATTAATCTCATACACCAATAACTCTAAACTAAACCATAAATACTAAACCTCAAACCTTTAACCCAACTCAAATCGAATTGACCCGAAAATTTAAATGTTGAGCCGACCCGAAATTGACCCGAACCGAAAGCGACCCGATTTTGACCCGAACCGAAAGCGACCGATCCGATATTGACCCGACCCGAAAACAACCGATCCGATTTTGACCTGATCCAATACCCGAACCGAATCCGACTCATCACAGACCCGAATTAGACCCGAACCCGAACCGAACCGACCCGAACCGAATCTAAACCGATTCTAGATAGACCCGAAATGACCCGAACCGAAACGACCCGAACCGAACCCGAACCGAATGACCCGATTGCCACCTCTACTGACAAGTCATGCACCGAGATACATAATCAGAGATATCATTTTTCATGCCAACCCAACAGTACCTCTGTCTCAAGTTCTGATACATACTAAATGTGACCACTTGGATGCATAGCATAAGGACTGCTATGAGCCTCACTAAGGATGGCCCGTTTTAGGTCAGTATCATCAGGCACACAATAACGACCCTTGAAGCACAGAACACCATCTTGATCAAAAGCGTAGGCAGACGTGGAACCTTGTTCCACTTGTTGTATGACTGAGAGTAAGGAATTGTCTAAATGTTGTTTGGCCTTGATCTCCTCGGCCAAGGTCGGCTTAACTTGCAATTCACCCAATAAGCTGCCATCATCAAAAATGCTCATCCTGGCAAACAAGGACCTCAAGTCCGAGATAGCCTTGCGGCTCAAGGCATCGGCAACAACGTTGGCCTTCCCTGGATGATACTAAATCTCACAATCATAATCCTTAAGGAGTTCAAGCCAACGACGTTGTCTCATGTTTAGCTCTCTTTGAGTAAGGAGGTATTTCAGGCTCTTGTGATCAGTATAGATGTAGCACTTCTCTCTGTAGAGATAGTGCCTCCAGATTTTCAAGGCAAAGACCACTGCAGCTAACTCAAGGTCGTGGGTGGGATAGTTGCACTCATGTGGTCGTAACTGACGTGAGGCATAAGCAATCACCTTCCCCTCCTGCATCAGTACACAACCAAGCCCAGAATGCGAGGCATCGCTATAGACCAAGAAGTCCTTTCCCGACTCGGGTTGTGTCAGGACTGGAGCTTGTGTCAGAGCTGTCTTTAATTTCTCAAAGCTGGCCTGTTGTGCATCAGCCCAAACAAAAGGAATACTCTTCCTCAACAGCTTCGTTAGAGGGGCAGCAATGATGGAGAAACCCTCGACAAAGCGTCGGTAGTAATCAGCTAAACCCAGAAAGCTACGAATCTCTGAGACATTCTTAGGTTGCTTCCAACTAGTGATAGCCTCGATCTTACTGGGATCAACCTGAATACCTCGAGCTGACACAACATGCCCCAGAAATGTCACTTATTTGAGCCAAAATTCGCACTTGCTCAGCTTAGCATACAAACGATGCTCTCTCAAGGTTTGCAGAACAATCGTCAAGTTCTCAACATGCTCAGATTCTGTCTGAGAATAAATCAGAATATCATCAATAAACACCACAACAAACTGGTCTCTATAGGGTCGGAACACGCGGTTCATCATGTCCATGAAGGCAGCTGGTGCATTGGTAAGACCAAAAGGTATCACAAGAAACTCATAGTGCCCATATCTAGTGCGGATAGCTGTCTTTGCAACATCAGACCCCTTTATCTTCAGTTGATAGTATCCAGATCGAAGACCAATCTTCGAGAAAATTGTAGCTCCCCGAAACTGATCAAATAAATCATCAATCCTGGGTAGAGGGTATTTGTTCTTAACCGTCAGCTTGTTCAACTTCCGATAATCAATGCATAATCGGAGAGAACCATCTTTCTTCTTAACAAAGAGGACTGGAGCTCCCCAAGGTGAAGAGCTAGGTCGAATAAATCCTCTATCTAGGAGCTCTTGCAACTGGATTTTCAACTCTTTAAGCTCCTTGGGAGCCATGCGATATGGGTTCATAGACACGGGTGCAGACCCCGGATAAGTCTCAATCTTGAACTCGACATCTCTATCCGGAGGTAGACCGGGCAATTCTTCTAGAAAGACATCAGGAAATTCGCTAACAGTGCGAATCTCTTCGATTTTGGATAGAGAACCTTTCGTATTCAAGGAGCAAGCGATGAAGGTCTCATATCCTTTCCGGATCATTCTATCGGCGGTCAGAGCAGATACAACATTAGACAGATAGCCTCGACGTTCTCCGATTAGAATCACTGATCGGTCGTTAGAAGTCTTTAAGGTAGCCCTTTTTAACTCGCAGTCCAAACTAACCCGATGCTCTGACAACCAATCCATACCCAGAATCAGATCGAACTCCTCTATTGGAAGCTCCATGAGATCGGCCAAAAAGATTTCCCCTTGAACCTCAAGAGGACAACGCCTAAGCACCTTATCCACAGACACAGATTGACCAACAGGGCTCATAACTGTAAGAACATTTTTTGTGGCTTCGATAGGAATCGGAAGGTCTCGAGAAATAGATCTTGAAATATAGGAGTGGGTAGAACCATTATCGAGCAATGCAAAGTATGAAACAGAGAAAATGATAAAAGTACCTGCTATAACATCCGGCTCATCTCTATCATCTCGACGTCTGGTGGCATAAACGAGAGCTGCCTGCCTAGCCTCGGATAAAACGGGTCCTCCACTCTGATGGGATCAGCCTCTAGAATCGGACCTAGTAGCAGATGCAGATGGTCTACTCTAACTACGACCTCTAGCAGGAGTCTATACAGAAGTCTCTGAGCGAGTAGGAGTCTGAGAGGAAACCCGAGGTGCAGACGGTGAGACAGGACAATTCTTCATGAAGTGATCTCCAGACCCACAACGGAAACATGTACCAGCCTTCTTCCTGCACTCACCCCCATGGCGCTTATCACAGTGCACACAAAGGGGCATAGGGGTGAAACCAGATGAATCACCTCTACTAGCAACCGGGGTCGAAGAAGAATCGGGTCTGGATCCAAAATTGCCTCTCTGATGGCCAGAAGTACGATTCCTCTTACCAGGGCGGGTGGAGGACTCAGGAAAGGGGGGCCTCTTAGATCGCTCACGATCAACTCTAGCTCCTCCAGCAGCTGCTAGCTCAACCTCCTCAAGATCTTTAGCTTTCTCTACTAAGGTGTCGAAATCCTTATCCAAGTGTCCGACAACATGCACACACAGCTCGTACCTCAGCCCCATCACAAACTTGCGGCACTTCTCTTTCTCAGTGGGCACTAAGCTAGCCCCGAACCTGAGTAAGCCCAAGAACTCTGTCTCATACTCTGATACTGACATATCTCCCTGAGACAAAGTCCTGAACCGATCTTGCATTTGTCTCATATAACGCTCGCCAACAAAACGGCTCTTGAAGCACTCCCTAAAGAAGTCCCAAGTCAGACGAGCTACAGGAACGCTACTGACCACAGAATCCCACCAAGTGCGGGCATTCCCATAAAGCATAGAGACAGCCCCTATATATCTCTTGGGTGGCTCAAGACCCAAGGAATCCATATGTCTCTCTAAATCGTGGAGCCACTCTTCAGCCTCGGTAGGGGCCCCAACTATAGGGCCGTCGAAAATCCTCGCCCCATTTGTGATCAGAGTCTGAGAGATGGGAACCTCAGGAATAATACCGGCTGCCCTAACAGCACCAGATATCAGCTACAAAAATTGACTACTGAGGGTTTCGTTCGGTGACCAATGTGGGGGGCTCAGAAGAAGATGGTACTCCTCTAACCGGAGTAGACACATCGATCCCAGGGGTAGGCTGAGGAGCAGACTCTACAGCAGGACCAGAATGGGCGGAAGGCTCAGTAGGACCAGGGGCGATGGGTGAAGTAGGTGGCTCAACCACCGGGTCATTCACAGCATCGGCAAACCGAACAGGTCTATCGCGCCTCCGATTAGGTCGACGCCCTCGAACGACACTCATAGCAGAGGATCTCTACAAGGAATAAACTTAGGATCAGTTCATGGCAATGGAGAATCGAACACAAATGAGCAGACAAAACTAGGGTGACTTAGCTCTTTTCGAAACATATTTTGTGAAACTTTTAAAACATCGCGTAAAAAGGACTCGTACACAATCCGAGGTTTTTAAAACCAAAAGCTCTGATACCATTAAATGTAACCACCCGGACCCGCTTATGCGTTTCACCTAACTCCGAGCGGTTACAACCTATGATCAAACTTCATATCACAAATTCTATTTAAATATAAAAACTGGTATAGTTCCGCCTAATAGTGGCTATAACCCATACTTCAAAACCTGTTAGCAAGATATATCTTTTATTGTTCCAAAACGTCTACAAAACCATCAAAGATACTTTCTCATCCATCTCAAAATAGAAAGTAGAAGTTTAATATCGAGGTATTACAAAATAAGTGATGAAAAGCATAAGTTGTCAAATAAGATCATGGCCGACATCCGCCAAAATGTATATAACATATCTTATCAAAATATAGGCATAAGTCACCCTGAATACAGACAGTTAGGAAGATAAGAACATTACAACAACTAGATGCTAAATGTGCCGATCCTTCAAATGTCGGGTCCACAGGGTAGCCTGTCGCAAGTATCTGAAAGGGGAAGAGGGGAAAGCATGAGCTAGGGAGCTCAGTGTGTTCCGATATGTGCAGATCAAGCAATCACAAGTATACATCAAGTATAACATATTAACATGTTACAGATCAAAACAATGGTTTGAGAGCATACAAAGGTTTACTAATAACTACCCTCCAACCTTACACCATTATGCAGTCCCCCAGAACTGCATCCATAAGGACTTACCCTAGGCCCGATGGGCGTAGGTGCCACCTAAGGGGCTGCCTTAGGTCCATAAGGGTTTACCCGTGCCAGAGCATCGGAACCTACCCAAGGGGAGACCTTGAGTCCATAAGGATTTACCAGCTGGATCAGGGCTGTACCGACAGAGACTTCGTATCATTTCCCAATAGTATACCCCAGACAGAAATCAGAGTTCAGGTTCCATACATGAGTAGCAGAATACATATAGCAGACATGTTCTATTCAGGGTAACAAAACAGAAACTCATGCTTTCAACAGATAAACGGGCATACCATTGAGCAGACATATTCGTCATCATTATGCAAGCAGAACGTATCATCATATATCAAGTTTACAGATTGCAAAACCAATTACGTCAGACAGACATACTATGTTAATCCAGATCAAGCAGTCACACGCAAAGTTAGATCAAGCATACTTACAATAGGCAGACAATGTATGAAATCTTTAGTTCAATTCAGCCTTTTATCAACATAATATCGTTCATATTTCATTTGTTACTTGGTCAATCATCAAGATATAGTAAACATGCAACTCATACAGCAGGATGTAGCACACATAAAACACACCTCAAAAATACGGTCGGTGGGTAAACTAACGGGCACCAGCCTCGGAGCGCTCAGATGTAGAGCCAGGTCCTAAATCACGGAAATTAATCGGTCATAAAGTGAATTAAAGGTTTAGTTGTTCTTATACACTGAGTTCAAGTTCATACTTATATTAACTGGAGCGTGAGGGTGAGCGGAACGAGAGGAGCTAGGCTGAGCTGGATACTGGTCACAAATATCTCGAGCACCTTACACAATTAATACACTTTATCAGACCCTTAATCGACTTTATTATCATTTTAATTTAAGCAATTTAGTACATATGCATGATTTAGGTTTAAAGTCAAATTTGAGGGCTTTCGGGTTGGAATTTCACAAAACGGGCTTCAAAATCGGACTCAGGACGTCGAAAAACATAAAATAGGATCTATTCAAAAAATTTGACTTTTGGTCAAAAGTCAACGCTGACGTCAGCAGAAGTCAATGCTGACGTCAGCAGTCAATTGGGTCAAGAGTCAACTGAGTCAACTCGGGGGAGTCAACTCACCCGGGTCGGGTCGAAGAAACCGTGGGTCGGTCGGGTTAATGGGTCGGGTCGGACGGTTTATTACCCTTAAACAGAGACATCGCTGGCGGCGACCAGAATTTCGCCGGAGGTTGCTGGAACCACCCGATCTACCTGGAAAAATAAAGGGGATCCGAGTTACACAAAACCCAATGAACCAAAACGTTAAAAACTTGCCGGAATTTAACCGAAATTAAGAATGGGCCGCCGGAACTTACGTAACTCTGACGGAGGCTTTGTCGGAGTCGGTTGTATTCAAAACCTTAGTGGTTTTGTTGGGAACGACGAGGGGGATGTAGATCTGACGGTGGCTCGTCGGTTGGACGCCGAAATCGGCCGGAAAGCGAACGGAGAAGGGCGACGATTTTAGGGTTTTTGGTTGAGATTTCCAGCCTAGATCCACGATGAGAGACAACCCTAAAGCGCGAGTGGTTACCACAGTCGTGATCAGAGTGCAACGACCGATGCGGTAAGGTCGGCGGTGATGGCCACGGTATGGCGGTGACGAGACGACGGCGGCCGGAGAAAAAAGACGGTGAGGGGGGAAGAAGTTCTAGAGAATTCGAAAAAAAAGGGAGATAATAATTTGGGTAGGTGAAAAGTCTTCCCCCTTATTAAAACAGGATACATGCACCAAAATGATACCAAAGAAATTTGAGTGTTACATTTTGGGTAGAAAATTTGACCAAAAATTGTAAGGGTTACATCTTTAGCCTAAAAAGGGGGAAGAGCAATTAGTGGAGTTGCTGCAAATCCTTAGTGAAGCTAAGGTAGTGGATGTAGAGTTCATTTGGAACTTGAACCACTCTAAAATTCCTTGTCAATCCTTTTATTTGCAATTTCCACCACCAAGAATATTAAAAATCCAATTCACCCCCCTCTTTGTTTAGTTCGATCATTCGATCCACTCAATAGCTTCTTACAAGCACGTGGGGTTCATTTGCATCAATCTTCGCTGAGTTGTCTTTGGTGTGGGGTTAGAGTGGGTGAGATAATATACTCTATGTTTGTGAGCCGATTTGTGATATTTGGATGTTATTTTTTCAATGGTGAAATGTGTCATTGGTTTTGCCAATCTCGTTCGGGAGTTTTGGGATCAAGGGGTATCAAGTTTCTTTTCGGGTTTGATGTGACAGTGGTGGCTAGTAGGTTGCGCGACTGTTTTATGGATAGTTTGGTTGGCTTGAAATAAGCTAATGTTTAACCAAAAGAGGTTGACTGTAGGTGAGATGTTATTTTTGGTCAAACTTCGCGCCCTTTATTGGCTAAAAGCAGGAAAAGACGTGTTGATAGTGCTCGATTCGTAGTGGTAGGATTGCTCGTGACGATGTTTGCCTGATTCTAGGACGTTGTCTCATCGTATTGGTATTGCATGGTGTCCTCCTTTGGTTGATACACTGAAATTTAATGTGGATGGCTTGGCGAGGGGGGAATATGGGAAAGGCAAGTTGTGGCGGGGTTTTGCGCAATTCAGAGGGTTGCATTTTGGCGTTATTTTCGTGTCTTTTGGGTACAATGGAATCTAATGAGGCTGAGGTCCGAGCAATAGCTTTTGCATTATAAATTTTATCCAATTCGCATTGGGGCAGTGATTTTTCAGTGGTGATTGAGTCGGATTCCGCGATTGCTATGTCTTGGGTGCAACATATTGATCGTCGTCCTTGGCGTTTGTGGGACTGCTTTAGACGGTTTGATGCATGTTTAAAGTCAGTGAAGTGTGTGTGCTTCTCCAATGTGTATTGTGATGCCAATAGTATGGCTGATGCTCTAGCAAAGGGTGGTGTGGATCGAACGACTTATCTTCAAGTGATTCTTTAAAGTGGTGTTTCCTTTCAGACTTGTTTTTAAGTGTTTGTTTCTTGGTTTGTATATCTTTTCTATCACCATGTAGTGCTCTTTTCCCCCACCTTAGGCTAGGGGGTTTTTAACGAGGCTCGTGGTGATATGTGTATGGATTTTCGTCAATAAATTCATACGATATTGATAAAAAAAATTAATGTTTTCTTTGCACCCAACCAAATCATATATAAAATCGAAATTAAAAAAGGAAGAAAACTTAACAAAAACTAGAACAAAATTAGAAGAATAAATAAAAAGCGTACATGATTGAAACAGTTAGAAGGAGTGATAAGAGCCCTCACTTTTCAACTTAATTTTGAGAACATGAACCAAAAAACTGAAAAAAGAACAGAAACATGAAAACATAACAAAAATTAGAGATTGCTTTGCACCGAACCAAATCATATATAAAAGCAAAATTAAAAAAAAAGGAGAAAACTTAACAAAAACTAGAACAAAAGAAAAAAATTGAAAGCTTACCTGATTGAATGAGAAGGAACGATAAAATCCCTAACTTTCCAATTTGATTTTGAGAACAAGAACTTGAAAACTGAAAAAAAAATGAGAAGAAACGATAAAACCCCTAACTTTCCAATTTGATTTTGAGAACAAGAAATTGAAACCTGAAAAAAAACGATAAAAAATATTTTAACTTTTTAATTTTTAACCTTTCTGTAAAAAAAATAAAATTGGGCATGGGGCGGGCCAGGGCCTAGGTAGGCCCAGACCTGTATTTTCCCTTGCTTGATAGGAAATTCTGAGCATGGGTGTGTGATCTCGATGCTTAGTGGTCGCGGGCCTCACCCCTATGAGTATATGATCCTAATGCTTAATGGTCGCGAGCCTCATTCAGAGTGTACGATCACGATGCTTATTGGAGGGGGCGTCACTCCGATATTGTGGAATAATGCTTAGGTGCCACACGAAGCCTATATGCTTGTTGTTGATATATGTTTAGGTGGCTAGAGGTAGCGCCATATTGATATGATAGTATTTCCTTGTTATCATCTTTAGCTACATGTTCATATTTATGATTTGCGTGAAGCATGGGTGAAGGGAAGCATATGCATTGATCTTCGTTAGCTCAGCGTTCGGAATTGTTGTTTCCATTCGCAAGTTAGTAGGTTGGTGTGCATCTTTGGAGCACCATCGGAGTAGAACTTCATCATCGACTTATTGTCCGAGTACAATACTTAGATTTTTTAAGTTATGTATTCGTAGGACTCTATGTTGTATTATAATTTTTATTTTTGGATTTTAAATCATGAGTCAAATACTTTAATTATGTAATTTTAAATGGAGCTCTCATGTTACGTTTTAAAAGGTTTATCTACTTTGAAATATTTGAACTTAATGGATTTTATGAATGAATGTATTTTAGACTAAATCTAGTTGCAAAATTTTATGGTAATGGGTTGGGCTTGAGGCCCAAATGTGGCATTTGGGTCAAGGGTGTTGGGTCACGCTGGTATAACCCATGGTGCAGCGGAAAAATAATTCGACAATCACCACCAGAGATCCATGTACGAGGAACAAATCAAGGTGAATAAGGGTGAAGAATTGCCTGTTTAAAATCTGAAATTCTGACTTTGGAGAAAATGGATATCCAATCATAATTCCACGATGTCGATTCTTAAGTCGCAACAATAACGCTCCGACCTCTACGTAGTTCACCCAGTTGAAACAAGCATATAAAACTCTTTAAACTATTTAGAAGGGAACGAGCATATAAAAACTCTTTAAACTATTTAGAAGGTTTTTCCCAAAAAAAAAAACAATAATGATAGCTAGATCTTTCATGCCTTTTGTAATCCTAATTCAACTCATATTAGGATTTCAATATGTATTAAATATATACAATCCCAATTCAACTTAGTTTAGATTTCAATATATATATAACCTCAATTCAATTTTAATTAGGATTTCAATATATATATATATATATATATATATATTCTTAATTCAACTTAATTAGGATTTCAATATATATATATATATATATTGATTTAAATTGAATTATATTATTTATATATTAAAAGAGCCATAATTACAACAATTATTTTTCTTTTAATATTTACCCAATAGTTAAATTATATATATATCAAATATATATTAATTTAACTAAATCCGTGTACAACAAATTTGTACATATATAATTCATCTAATATATGTTCATTTTAACTATGGGTGTGACCCTGTAGGTTGTTGTAATGTTAGTAGTAAACATCATAACAATTCTAATATTACAAACAATGAGTGACATCTAGCAATATGTCACTGTCACCTAAGTTACAAGAAATCATGATTCGACATAACCTCTTCGTGATTAATTCTTTTCATGTATTACATCCTTTTTTCCTTATATCTAGATTGGACACAAGTAATGAAATAGTCACAATTGTATAGTCCATCTAATATTTCTTAATATATTGAGTAGACTATTATAAATGAATAACTATGATATCTTATATCAACTTATTCGAGCATGGCCATGTATCTCTAGTCTCACTCAATCAAATGGCTTGAGATATTACTCCTATTATGTAGGAGGGACAAATCCTATCTTGATCAACCATATCCCATTACATAGATTGTGACATATCCAATATCAGTTTTTATAGTGTAGTCAGTTACGACACACTTTTGACTGTATCAAAATATGTCACTCACGATGTTGAAATAATGATGATCTCAAGTCTGAGGATCATACATCTAGTTATCAATGTGAGAAATGTTGTGATTGTCACATAATAATCCAAGAAACATGCTCATATCGAGTCGGTCTAGTATGTCGTTCTCTAACACATACTTATGTATTGATTTTGACATCTCTATGTCAATGACAACATTTTATCATCAATCAACTACATATTATTCTTAATGCATTATTGTTATCCACGCCCACAATAATACTCAACTAAGAACATTTTAAGAATAACCATATTATTTTAAGTGCTTTATTATAATTCAGTTTATTTACGCACACAGAATTGTAATTGAAAATAATAATGGCAATGCCTTCTTATGAATAAACAAGGTAAGAACAAATATTATTTATAATCATCTTATGATTGATATTTAGAGATACTCTAACAATCTCCCACTAGCACTAAGACCAATCACTCATGTATCTAATGCCAAGTGACTTAATGTGAAGATTATGCTTCTGCTGCGTTAGAGGCTTTATCAGTGGATATATAATGTTATCATCGGTTGGTACTATACATATTTCACATCTTCTCAATCTATAATTTCTTTAATGAGATGGTGATGCCTAAGTATGTGTTTGGATCGTTGGTGAGATCTAGGTTCTTTTACTTGTGTGATGGTTCAATTGTTATTACAACGTAAATCTATAGCATTCAATATGCTCATCACAACCCTTAGTTCATATATGTACTTTTTGATCCAAACACCCTCTTTTGCAGTATGTC
The DNA here is from genome assembly GCA_958450335.1 of Hibiscus tridactylites. Lineage (NCBI taxonomy): Eukaryota > Viridiplantae > Streptophyta > Magnoliopsida > Malvales > Malvaceae > Hibiscus > Hibiscus tridactylites. The sequence continues at coordinate 83,535,460 of OY288277.1, read as the reverse complement.
ATGCTTCAATATACTCGGCTTCTGTTGTAGAATCAACTATTGTATCTTGCTTTGAACTTTTCCAGCTCACAGCACCTCCATTAAGGCAAAACACAAAACCTGATTGCGATAAAAAATTGTTCTTATCGATTTGGAAGCTTGCGTAAATATAACCTTTTATACTTAGTTCTTCCTCACCTCTATACATAAGGAATGTATCCTTAGTTCTTCTCAAGTACTTGAAGCTGTTTTTGACTGCAACCCAATGACCTTCACCGAGATCTACTTTGTATCAACTTGTCATACTTAATGCATATGATACATCCAGACTTGTACATAACATGGCATACATGATAGATCCAATGGCCGAAGCATAAGGAGTCTTACTCATGCACTCTCTTTCTTGAGGCGTTGAAGGACATATTTCCTTAAAAGAGTGAAATACCATGTCTCGTAGGTAAAAATCCTCTTTTAGATTCTTCTATACTAAACCTTTTCAGTACCTTATCTATGTATGTATTTTGAATGAGTCGTCTGGATCTATCGCTATAGATCTTGACTCCTAATTTGTTTGTTGCATCGCCCAAGTCTTTCATGGAAAAATATTTTCCTAACCGAGTTTTTTAAGATTGTAAGCTAGGTATGTCATTTCCTAGTATCAGTTGCCTCACATGATATTGTGGAATAATGCTTAGGTGCCACACGAAGCCTATGTTCTCCCTGTTGATATATATTTAGGTGGCTAGAGGTTGCGCTGTATTGATATGATATTATTGCCTTGTTATCATCTTTAGCTACATGCTCTAATTTATGATTTGCATGAAACATGGTTTAAGGGAAGAGTATCCATTGAGCTTCGTTAGCTCAACATTTGAAATTGTTTTTTTTCATTCGCAAGTTAGTAGGTTGGTGTGCATCTTTGGAGCACCATCGGAGTAGGACTTCAACATCGACTTGTTATCCGAGTACAATACTTAGATTATTTGGGTTATGTATTCGTAGGACCATAGTTGTATTGTAAGTCTTATTTTTGGATTTTAAATCTTGAGTCGAATGCTTTAATTATGTAATTTAAATGGATCTCCCATGTAATGTTTTAAATGGTTTATCTACTTTGAAATGTTCGAACTTAATGGATTTTATGAATGAATGTGTTTTGCACTAAATCTAGTTGCAAAATTTTATGGTAATGGGTTGGGCTTGAGGCCCAAATGTGGCATTCGGGTCGATGGAGTTGGGTCACGTCGGTATACCCCATGGCGTAGTGAAAAAATTATCCAGCGATCAACACCAGAGATCCATGTACGAGGAACAAATCAAGGTGAATAAGGGTGAAGAATTTACCTTTTTAAAATCTGGAATTCTGACTTTGGAGAAAATGGATATCCAATCACGATTCCACGATGTCGATTCTTAAGCCACAATGATAACGCTCCGACCTCTATGCTCACCCAATTGAAACAAGCATATAAAACTCTCTAAACTATTTAGAAGGGAACAAGCATATAAAAAACTCTTTAAACTATTTAAAAGGTTTTTCTCAAAAAAAAATACATTAACGACTGCTAGATCTTTCATGCCTTTATATAACCTTTGTAATCATAATTCAACTCATATTAAGATTTCAATATATATATATAATCTCAATTCAATTTTAATTAGGATTTCAATATATATATATATATATATATATATATATATATATATATATTCTCAATTCAACTTAATTAGGATTTCAATATATATATATTAATTTAAATCGAATTATATTATTTATATATTAAAAGAGTCACAATTACAACAATTATTTTTCTTTTAATATTTACCCAATAGTTAAATTATATATATATATATATCAAATATATATTAATTTAACTAAATATGTGTACAACAAATTTGTACATATATAATTCGTTTAATATATGTTCATTTCAATTGTGTGCGTGACCCTGTAGGTCATGTAACGTTAGTAGTAAATATTAGAACATTTCTAATATTACAAATAATGAGTGACATCTATCTATATGTCATTGTCACCTAAGTTACAAGAAATCATGATTCAACATAACTTCTTTGTGATTAATTCTTTTCATGTATTACATCATTTTGTCCTTATATCTAGATTGAACACAAGTCATGGAATAGTTACGCTTGTATAGTTCATCTAATATTTCTTGATATCTTGAGTAAACTATTATAAACGAATAACTATGATATCTCATATCAACTTATTCGAGCATGGCCATGTATTTCTTGTCTCACTCAATCAAGTGACATGCAATATTACTCTTATTATGTAGGAGGGACAAATCCTATCTTGACCAACCATATTCCACTACATAGATTGTGATTTATCCAATATCAGTCTTTATAGCGCAGTCAATAACGACACACTTTTGACTGTATCAAAATATGTCACTCACGATGTTGAAATAATGATGATCTCAAGTTTGAGGATCATACATCTAGTTATCACTATGAGCAATATTGTGAATATCACATAATAATCCAAGAAACATGCTCATATCGGGTCGGTCCAGTATGTCGTTCTCTAACACATACTTAATGTATTGATTTTGACATCTCCATGTCAATGACAACACTTTGTCATCAATCAACTATATATTAGTCTCAATGCATTATTGTTATCCACGCTCACAATAATACACGACTAAGAACATTTTAAGAATAACCATATTATTCTAAGGACTTTATTATAATTCAGTTTATTTATGCACGCAAAATTGTAACTGAAAATAATAATGGCAATGTCTTCTTATGAATAAACAAGGTAAGAACAAATATCATTTATAATCATCTTATGATTGGTCTTTAGGCATACTCTAACAATCTCCCACTAGCACTAAGACCAATCACTCATGTATCTAATATCAAGTGACTTAATGTGACGATCATGCTTATGTTGCGTCAGAGGCTTTGTTAGTGGATCTATAATTTTATCATCTGTTGGTAATCTACATATTTCAAATCTCCTCAATCTATAATTTATTGAGTGAGATTGTAATGCCTAAGTATGTGTTTGGATCGTTGTGAGATCTAGGTTCTTTTACTTGTGTGATGGCTCAGTTGCTATTACAATATAGATCTATAGCATTCAATATGCTCAGCACAACCCTTAGTTCAGATATGAACTTCTTGATCCAAATACCCTTTTTTTTTGCAGCATCTCATGCTACAATATACTCGACTTTTGTTATAGAATCAACTATTGTATCTTGCTTTGAACTTTTCCAGCTCACATCATCTCCATTAAAGCAAAACACAAAACTTGATTGCGATAAAAAATTATCCTTATCAGTTTGGAAGCTTGCGTCGGTTTAACCTTTTATACTTAGTTCTTCCTCTCCTCAATACATAAGGAATGTATCCTTAGTTCTTCTCAAGCACTTGAAGATGTTTTTTACTGCAATTCAATGACCTTCATCGGGATCTACTTGGTATCAACTTGTCATACTTAATGCATATGATACATCCAAACGTGTACATATCAGGACATACATGATAGATCCAATGGTTGAAGCATAAGGAATCTTACTCATACACTCTCTTTCTTGAGGCGTTGAAGGACACATTTCCTTAAAGAGTGAAATATCATGTCTCATAGGTAAGAATTCCCTTTTAGATTCTTCTATACTAAACCTTTTCAATACTTTATCTATGTATGTATTTTAATCGAGTCCTCGAAGTCATCTGGATCTATCTCTATAGATCTTGACTTCTAATATGTATGTTGTCTCACCCAAGTCTTTCATGGGAAAAAAACATTTTCCTAACCGAGTTTTTTAAGATTGTAAGCTAGGAATGTCATTTCCTATTATCAATATGCCATCCACATACAATATCGAGAATATGATAGTGCTCCCACTAATTTTCTTGAAAACACATGGCTCATCTTCATTTTTGATGAAACCAAACTCTTTGAATGCATCTTTAAAACGAAGATTCTAAGTTCGAGAAGCTTGCTTCAATCCATAAATGGACCTTTGTAGGTTGCATATTTTTTCGGCATCTTTTGGATCGACAAAACCTTTAGGTTGTGTCATGTACACATATTCATTTGGATTTCCATTAAGAAAATTAGTTTTAACATCCATTTGCCATATCTCATAATCATTAAATGCAACCATCACAAGTAAGATCCGGATGGATTTAAACATAGCAACAAGTGAAAAGGTTTCATCATAGTTTATACCCTCAATGTCATTTTTCCTTCTTTTTTTGAAAAACCACTTGCACCCTATGGGCTTAACCCCTTTAGGTGGGTCAACCAAGGTCCAAACTTGGTTTTCTGACATGGAATCCATCTCGAATTTCATGGCCTCTAGCTATTTCTCAAAGTCTGGGCCCTCACTGCTTCTTGATAAGTACTAGGCTCATCTTGATCCATGAAGAGAACATTACCATGCAATGTGACAAGAAATCCATATTTCTCAAACGTATTGCATTCTCTCAAAGTTCTTCGCAGTGGTTGTGTTTCCAAAACTGTTGAATGTTCCTCACCAACTTGTGAAACTTGTTGTTGTTCAATCTCTTGTCCAATGATATGTGGTTGATCTCGAATTTCATTGAGTTTAATATTTCTTCCACTTCGTTTTCAGAAAACAAAATCTCTCTCTAGGAAGATTCATGTTCGAGCAACAAACACTTTGTTCTCGGTAGGATTGAAGAAATAATATCTTTTAGTTTCTTTAGGATAACCCAAAAAATTATATTTATGAGATTGAGCTTTGTAGATATCTTATGTTTAACATAAGCTTCGCATCCCCAAATTTTCATAAAAGACATACTAAGACGTTTCCCAGTCCATATCTTATATGGTGTCTTTTGAACTGATTTAGATGGAACATGATTTAGTGTGAAAGCAGTTATTTTTAGCGCATGTCCTCAAAAAGAAACTGGAAGATCAATGTGACTCATCATTGATCGAACCCTGTCTAACAGTGTACAATTTCTTCTTTTCGGAAACTTCATTTCAGTATGGAGTACAAGAGGTGTGAGACAATCCCACATTCCTCAAAAAGGTCACCAAACTCTAAGCTTAAGTATTCTCATCCTCGATCTTATTGAAAAGACTTAATGCTTTTTCTTAGATGGTTTTGTACTTCATTTTTAAAATTTCTTGAACTTTTCAAGGGATTCAAATTTATGATGCATTAAGCAAATGTACCTATATCTACTGAAGTCATCTGTGAAAGTAATGAAGTATTGAAATCCTCATCTAGCTTGTGTATTCATTGGTCTACATACATCTCTATGTATTAATCCCAATTAAGCGTTTGCTCGCTCACTTTTACCATTAAAATGAGCTTTGGTCACATTTCCAATAAGCAAGGCTCGCATACATCAAGTTGTTCGAAAACAAATGAATCCAAAAGCCCATCTTTATGAAGTTTTGAAATGTATTTTTAACTTATGTGACTCAGGTGACAATGCCAAAAATAAGTTTGATTAGAGTCATTTGTTTTTTATATTTTCTTATTTATGTTGTAAATGGAATTCTCTTGATCCAAAATGTAGAGGCCATTTATTAATTGTGTCACACCATAAAAAACATTATCGTGATAAAAGAAAAACAATTATTCTTAATAATTATCTCAAAATCAATCTTGTCTAAAAAAGAATTTGAAATGATGTTTTTGTCAAACTAGACACAAAATAACAATCCTCTAAACATAAATTAAGTCCATTAGGCAAAGATAAAGTATATGTTCCTATAGCTAATGCAACAACTCTTGCTCCATTACCAGCCCGTAGGTCCACCTCTCCTTTTTTCAGATTTCTACCTTTTTGTAGTCCTCATACAAATGTACAAATATGAGAACCACAACCGGTATCTAATACCTAAGAAGTAAGTGTTGATAAATTAATATCAATAACATAAATACCCGAGGTGGACACTCCGTTTTTATTTGGCTTCTTGACTTTTTCAAGATAAATGGGGCAGTTCCTTTTACAATGACCAGTCTTATTACAATAGAAACATTTTTCTTCTAGTGATCTGTCAAGGTAGTTTACACCGTTCAACTTGTCATTCTCAAGGACCGATCGCAACGATAACAAATTTGTATTTGCCATAATAAGTCTCCAATAATAAAATATGAATTTTGAGTATGTTTACCAAGTTTGTTTATAAAATGAATTTATACTCCCACTACTTTTATTAAAATTAATAACCCTCAAATATTAATATCTAAAATACTTTTTATAAAGTTTTTCTAGTGGACAAGGATCCAAATTTTACATTTTTTTAAGTCAGCTTTAGCTTTTCTCTTAAGATTATGGTCTATCTAGGTAAGCAACACTTGCTAATTACATCTCATGTAACTCATTCATTTGGTGAACAACTCTTGTTCATAAATCATCTTATGATTATCCAAATAACTAACTTTTAGGTTTTGTAATCATATTAGAGTAACCTAGTTAAGTCTTTAACCAATATTACAACCAATGAATATCACTTTCTTATTCTTCGCGTTTGGCCACATAGATACAAGTACCTCGCTTTAGTAGAACCTACATTGTATCGATCTAGACTTTAACGAGGGTTAAAATTGGGAAGAAATAAAAGACTTAATATTTTATTGAGGGGTTTTGTGAATATTATCTCACAATTAAACATTTGATCTTATCATTTAACTATCATGCATCTCATACATTCATTTTATCACATACATGAACAATAGTAAATATGAATGCAATAGTTATAGCTCATATCTTAAGGTGGCTCGTCCCAAGCCAATGGGAGAACCAAATAATTCTAAGGATAAAAACACTTCTCAAGCATCTTTTTGTCGGCCCACATTTCTGTTCCTCTGTTCTATGCTTCTTCGGATGGATTACAGTTTCAGATACTCGTTTTACATACGAGAGAGTAAGATGAGAAGAGAATTACAATAGAAGTATAGAAAGGCACGACACGCAAGCTGTATTTATAAAACCTTATAAATAAATCCAAATGAGCTATTGGGCTACAAAAATGCATTCCAAACACTGTGCATATCAAACATAATAATGACACGGTTTATTATTGAGGTCTTACCAAATTGTTCCTACGTATGGGTCAAGTCCCTGACGGGGTTCTAGCGGCCCTACAGCTGCTAGCAGGGTTGCCGTTGCTCGGTCAGGGACGGGGAAATTTTTTAAATATTAGCATCTTAATTTCTATGTAAAAACCTCACGATTTGATAACTTTTATCAACATTATCCTTTTCTAGAATTTTAAAATCCACGAGGTTTTTACTAAAACAACTCTTGTTACTTTCCCGCATGAAATCTATAGACTAACCATTAGTCTGATATATAACTATAACTCACATATTTAAACACTTAGTATATAAAACTCCATATTGCATATGTTAACAATTAACATATAATATTTCAAACCATATCGACAAAGATCCTGATGATTAACTCTTAATCATCGGTCTTAGGAACATCTTTTAACTCAATTAACAAATTAACCATGATTGAATATATTTGTGCGTACAAATATCATATATTCACTAAATAATTAAAAAAATAACATGTATCGCATACAATTACATCACCCAAGTAATTAAAACTTGAATCTGTATCGTACAAGTGACTCTAATACTATTGTTGGGTCACGTCTGTACACCCTATGGCGTAGCGGAAAAATTATCCGGCGATCACCACCAGAGATCCATGTACGAGGAACAAATCAAGGTGAATAAGGGTGAATAATTACTTGTTTAAAATATGGAATTCTGAATTTAGAGAAAATGAATATCCAATCATGATTCCACGATGTCGATTTTTAAGCCGCAACGATAACGCTCCGACCTCTACGTAGTTCACCCAGTTGAAACAAGCATATAAAGCTCTCTAAACTATTTAGAAGGTAACGAGCATATAAAAAACTCTATAAACTATTTAGAAGGTTTTTCCAAAAAAAAAACATTAATGACTGCTAGATCTTTTATGCCTTTATATATCCTTTGTAATCCTAGTTCAACTCATATTAACATTTCCACAAATATATTAAATATATATAATCTCAATTTAACTTTAATTAGGATTTCAATATATATAATCTCAATCCAACTTAATTAGGAGTTCAATATATATATATAATCTCAATTCAACTTAATTTGAATTTCAAAATATATATAATCACAATTCAACTTAATTAGGATTTTAATATATATATATATATATATATATATATATATATATATATATATATATATATATATATATATATTAAATATATATATATTTTCAATTCAACTTAATTAGGGTTTCAATATATATTGATTTTTAAATTGAATTATATTATTTATATATTAAAAGAGTCATAATTACAATAATTATTTTTCTTTTAATATTTACCCAATAGTTAAATTATATATATATATATATATATATATCAAATATATATTAATTTAATTAAATCTGTGTACAACAAATTTGTACATATATAATTCGTTTAATATATGCTCATTTCAACCGTGGGTGTGACTATTTAGGTCTATGTAACGTTAGTAGTAAATATTAGAACATTTCTAATATTACAAACAATGAGTGACATCTAGCAATATGTCATTGTCACCTAAGTTACAAGAAATCGTGATTCAACATAACATTTTCGTGATTAGTTCTTTTCATGTATTACATCCTTTTGTCCTTATATTTAGATTGGACCCATGTTATGGAATAGTCACACTTGTATAGTTCATCTAATATTTCTTGATATCTTGAGTTGACTGTTATAAACGAATAACTATGATATCTCATATCAACTTATTCGATCATGGTCATGCATTTCTAGTCTCATTCAATCAAGTGGTCTGCGATATTACTCCTATTTTGTAGGAGGGACAAATCATATCTTGATCAACCATATCCCACTACATAGATTGTGACATATCCAATATCAGTCTTTATAGTGTAGTCAGTTACGACACACTTTTTACTATATCAAAATATGTCACTCACGATGTTGAAATAATGATGATCTCAAGTCTAAGAATCATACATGTAGTTATCATTATGAGCAATGTTGTGACTGTCACATAATAATCCAAGAAACATGTTCATATCGGGTCAGTCCAGTATGTCGTTCTCTAACACATACTTATGCATTGATTTTGACAACTCCATGTCAATGACAACACTTTGTCATCAATCAACTACATATTATTCTTAATGCATTATTGTTATCCACATTCGTAATAATACTCGATTAAGGACATTTAAGAATAACCATATTTTTTTTAAAAAAAACTTTATTATAATTCAAATTATTTACGCTCGCGGAATTGTAATTGAAAATAATAATTGCAACGTCTTCTTATGAATAAAAAGATAAAAACAAATAGCATTTATAATCCTCTTATGAGTCTTTGAGCATACTCTAACATAAGGTGTTACACTACTATTGGTTGTAGCATATAATGATAAAAACCCAAAGAAATGCATATGATCTTATAAATTGTTAAATACTTACTAAGTAAGTAGGAAATATCCAAAAATACTTGAAATAAATAGAGAAGTTGAAGAACAAAAAGATCTCACTAAATATGTGAATTAATAGCATTAAAAACACGTTAACTAGAAAAGAGAGTTTAACAACCCATATAATAAAAAATTGTGGAATAAGAGATGATTTAGAAGGAGTTACAATAAAATTCATATTAAAATCTTATCATAATCCAAATACAAGATAAAAGTGAGTTTATTTTGAATAGAATTATTCTTATTGTGTTAAGTACTCTTTAGTATCTAAACTTAATTAATTCTTCTCTTTTAAGCGTGTGTTATCCTTTAGTTGTCAAATTCCTACACAAGTTAAATACTTGTTAAAATATAAATTTGTAGTTGGATTACTGTTGAGTGAAACAATCTATCGAATAGGACAAAAGTAGGTGAATTGACAATTTAAAATTATTTTTGAAACTAATTGTAAAAAAAGAGAAATTGTAAGAATGATTTAAAGTGGTTCAACTCCCTAAATGGAGTTTACATTCATTATCTTAGCTACCACACTAAAGATCTCACAAATTCACTAATTTCTTTTTCCTTTTAAGATAAGGAGTAACCTTACACAATTATCTTTAACTTTACCCAATGTCTCGAGAATCCTTTTCTAAAATCCAATACAAACAAATTATAATATTCCCCCAAAAATATGATTCTAAAATTTAAGCTCTCACAAATAAAAAAAATAATGCTAGTGTCCACAAGAAAGATGAAATTTGAGTACAAATTAAAATTTGATCCCTTGGTAAATTTTAATGAAAAATACTACCATAGACTAATATCATAGTTTTTTTAACAATGACTAATAACATAGTTTAATCGAAACAAATTGATGTCTTGTTATATTTTTAAAAGTAAAATACAATGATTTTTTTAAGGATGAGTTTACCACGTGCGATGAACACCGCTAAACACCACTAATGCTAAACACTGTTAAATACCATTAAATTAATTAATAAAAATTTAAAATTCCAAGGACCCATCAAATAATTAATAATTACTTTAAAAATTCAATTAAATTATTTTTTGTATACATTAAAATTTTATTTTTTAATAAGGGTAAACTATATATTTAGTACCTCATCTATTTTCATATTTATATTGAACCCTCATTATTTAAATATTATTTCAATTTGACCCTAATCTTTATAAAAAAATAATTTAACTCTTAACCCTCAACCTAAAACCCTAAACTACTAAACCTTAAACCCTTAAACTCTTAAACCTATACTCTCATTATTTAAAAAATTTAACTCTTAACTTTCAACTTATACTCTCCTAAAAGGAGAGGTATATTCTTTGCGGCTTATTATTTGATTAAACTCTTGCATCATAAATTTATTATGCCATGTAGCCACTTTTCTGTCTTCCTTAAATGGTTGTTCATAAAAAAATATGGTTTAGTCAGTTTTCTCATTCCTGCCAAGAACTTTTGTAACAATTTAGCTCTATAAATGTGTCTGATGATTCTTAAATTTTGTCTGATTTCAATTTCGTTCTACCGTAGTTTATTTTTATATTTTTTTTTCTTTCATATGCTCTGGCACAGCCTAATAGCCTTTACATTGAACTTGAACCGTCTTTCCATATGCAATCTAAAATTGTGTTGAGCGTTAGTAAATCTTGTTATTGGAAAAGTCTGGTTGTCTCCCTGTGATACTTGTTGATTCATGTGTGTTTTTAATTGTTCTTTCGTCAACCTTAGTTTCATCACATGTAATTTCTCTTTTTTTGTTGTTTCAACTATGCTCGTCTTTCGAGTTGAGGGTTAAATTATTTAAATAATGAGGGTATAGGTTTAAGAGTTTAAAGGTTTAAGGTTTAATAGTTTAGAGTTTTAGGTTGAGGGTTAAGGGTTAAATTATTTTTTTATAAAGAATAGGCTCAAATTAAAATAATATTTAAATAATAAAAGTTCAATAGAAATACGAAAGTAGGTGAGGTACTGAATATATAGTTTACCCTTATTAAAAAAAATAAAATTTTAATATATAAAAATAATTTAATTAATTTTTTTTAAAATAATTATTAATTGTATGATGGGTACTTGAAATTTTAACTTTTTATTAATTAATTTAATGGTGTTCATCAGTGTTCAGCATTAGTGGTGTTCAGCGTTGTTCGTCGCACGTTGTATAATTTTCTTTTTTTAGATAATTATTTTATGCACTGGCAATGAAAAAGGGTTTCACATGCACATTAATTTTAGGGTTTATATTTAATTTATGATTTAAAATTTAGGGGTTTAAGTTTATAGGTTTACATTTTTAGGGACTTAGGTTTAGGGGTATAAAATTTAGGGTTTATAAGTTAAAACTTAAATTCCTAAACATATTACCCTAAACCTACAAATCTGAATTCATAAATTAAATCACTATACTCTAAAAAGACTAAAACTAAGACATTTATAGAATTTTTTCGTTAGTGTATTGAATATATATTTTTAAATACACAAGTACTATTACATGTTCTATTTAAGCCCAAGCCTCCATGTCTAAAGTGCATGTTTTGGGTTTTGAATCTGGGTTCAAAGAAGCTGCTCTTAAAATTATTCCAATTGGGCCACTCAAATGAATCATATAGTAATATCAGACATGTATTCGTATTTGAAAAATACATATTCATATAATTATATTGGATACGTATTTTTATTCAACACACACTCAATATCCGCGACATCTTTATATACATTTGAAGGGAAGATTTTACCTATTTACCCTTATAAAAAATTTATTTGTTTGCCTTAAAAATAGGCAAATTGTAATGTAAACATGTGTTAAAACATTTTTCAGGCTACTTTTTAAAAATTTTAATTTTGTCCACTTTTTATTTAAATAATTATTATTTTTGAATAAAAATAAAAAAATAAAAAAGTAGTAAAGAAAGTGTTTTAACATATTTTATTCTAGAAAAGAATAATCATGTTTTAGATCTCATGGTTTTAAAAGTTATTAAAATAATTAATGTATATATCAATGCATATGATTAGTGATACATATCGGCATATGATATTTACTATAAACTCATCCTAAAAATAGATGTACATACTAAATTATTAAAAAAATTATAGCAAATGGACTAATTTGCTTTTCGACTGACCTTGAGTCAGTTTTTATGCCTATGATCCTCAACCCGATTTTATTTAAAGTTTTAATATAGTCAAAAGAATTTTGATTCTTACTCATTGTACTTTTAAATGTTACATACAATTTGTTGGATGCGATGTTTAAATTATTTGGCTCCTTTTTCACTAATAAATCAAAAGATAATATGTGCTGAAGTAGACTCGAACCCACCCTCCTAAATTTTAAGACGACAACAATACTATCATAACTAAAACTCAATCGACTCAGTGACCACCCAACTATTAGTCGTGACCTGTTTTGACCACCCAACTAAAAAATTTTAAAATTCGACCACCTAACTATTTAAATGGACCTATTTTGACCATCGGCCGATAAAAGCTAACGAAAAGATGACATGGTCGTTAAATTAAAATGTGTATAATTATATATTTGATCCTTGTTAGTTACCTATTATATCAATTTAGTCATAATATTAATTTAAATAAATAAAATTAGTCAGTGCGTCGGAGGACGTAACCAGACAACCTTTCATAAGTAATCTGAAATATCTGCCTTGAATTTAGCTACAACAGAGAGCAGTTCTGAAAAAACGCCAGCACTTGAATCAATTACTAGTATTATGAAAGTTGAACAACTTCTAGAGTTTTTCTCTGTGTATTATGATAAAATACTATTAGTTCCTCCTTTGATCTCAAAATTTGTATCATTTGTTCCTGGACTTGAATCGTTTGGTGCAGATGTTGCAAGGAAGTTGCCTAAACTCTACTCCGGCATTCTTAAAGAAATGCTATAAAAACTGCATTATAAGATATATAAAAATTGGGACAATTCATTTCATTAATAATGGATTGGTGCGGTGGTAAAATCATGAGTTTTTACCTATGAGGTTGTGGGTTTAAATCCCATACCAAGCATTTTCCCTTTATTCTTGAATTTTCTTTCCATCAGGTGATAACATGTGTCACCACTTGAATGAAAAAAAATAAATATATCAAATATTAAAAAAATAATAATTAGAATGAAAAAAAATAAATATATCAAATATTAAAAAAATAATAATTAGAATAAAATCATCCAATTGGTTGATTAATTTTATTTATTTAAATTGTAAAAAATGTTAACGCAATGTTAGATGTTTTAGGACCATTTTAGATGGTGAATTCTAATTTGATTCTTGAATGAGAATTTAATATCAATGGATTGACTAAACAAAATCACTATTTTATTTTTATATACCATAAAAATTTTTTAGATGTTAAATTTTTTCTTGTGCTCATTTCAATCTTGGTATATGGGTTATATTTTATTGTTAGTTTAAGTATATGTATCATCAATAGCTTGTATTGTTTGTACTTTACAGTTATCGAAGTAGTGGAACAAATCTTTTTACAGACTTTATTTTCTAATGAACTCTAATAAACATACAAATAATTTTTCAGATTTCAAAACAATAACTTATGGTGTTAATGGTTTGCAGATTTTGGAATGATTGGATTTTCTACTTTTGATCGATCTAATTTAATTTCTCCATTCACATCGCTTTACAAAAAGAATTAATGGACGATATCTTTGAAGATGTTGCTAAGGTTACATCATTTGTATCAATTTCACAATTTGCTCTAATTTAATAAAAAACTTACTAACAATCGCTACATCTTTGATTGGTTTTTATCTTCATTTAATTTAATATTTTTTATTTCTATTAGGTTATGTATTAACTTACTTTTTTTGTTTCTATTTATTTTAACAGATTACAGAAATTTCACCAATAGTTGATACTCAACTTATTAATGATCAAAATCTGAAAGTGGGTGAGAAAATTTCGGTAGTTGATGGAATGCAGTTTGGCTCTTTAGATGAAGCTGAAAACTTCTATAAAAGTTTTGCTAAGAAACAAGGTTTAGGATTTTACATTCGATCAAGCACAACAACCTCTCGAAGTGATGCGGTAGTAAGTTGAATTTATTTTGTTGCAATGAAGGCTGATACAAGAAAAAATTTACAAAGGAAAATGACCGCCACAATAATGTCAAGATAGCTAAAAAATAGATGTTCGACTTTAAGAACCGAATGTGGAGCATTTTTTAAGATAACAAGGGTAAAGGAAAGTTAAAAGTGGATTGTAAAATCATTTTTAAATGAACACAACCATTCTATGATTAGTCCTAAGAGTGTGTCTTATCTTAGATGTCATAAGAAAATGACTCCGGTGGTTAAGAGCCTTGTTGGAAAATTTAATGAAGAAAGAATTCCTTCAGGAAAAGTGGCAGCATTGTTTAATAGTGCAGATCAACAATTTACAGATAGAAATTGTTGGAATCATCTTAGACATTTTAGAAGTAAAAAATTAGATGTTGGAGATTCCCAAGTTGTTTTATGTTATTTTCGGAGAAAATAAACTGAGAACCCTAGTTTCTTTTATGTAATTCAATGTGACGGTGAGGCTCGTATGATAAATTTATTTTGGATTGATGCTCGATCTCGGTTAGCATATGAACATTTTGGTGATGTTATTACATTTGACACCACTTATAGGACTAATGTAACCCCCTCGTCCCGGTCTGGATGACTGACCGGTCCGAGTAGGCTACACGGGGAAAACTGATGTGAAACCCGTTAAGGTCCCACCTCGGTTAGCAACCTTAGAAAATTTCTTTTAATTACATCTTGTCTACAAGCATATTTAACTCCTATGTGAACAAGACAGCGGAAAGCAACACGAAAATAAAATCAACCAAACCCAACACAACACTTTAACAACCCATTTTAAAGTTACCCAGCAGGCCGTATCGATACACTAGACAAGGGTATCGATATGCCCTAACCAAGTCAACTGCCTCCAGTCAACACAAGGAGACCGTATCGATACGACCCTTGGGCGTATAGATACACCCTCCTCGGTCAACATCTCGCGGTCAACGATACAAAACCGTACCGATACGCCTAGAGCTCGTACCGATACGCCAAAATCTCGTTAAAAACTCATATTTCCAGTGAGGAATTGGCGTACCGATACACCCCCGCGTATCGATACCCTAAGCTTAAACTGACCCTCTAAGTGCATGGCCGTATCGATACGGCCCTTGGGCGTATCGATACGCCCTGCAGTGCAACACTCTAGAAAGCTGCTAAAGACTCCAAACCTCCACTCTAGATGCAAATTAGGACTCACCTAAGCACAATCAAGCATACATACGACATTTACCAACCAAAGTTCAACATATGAGGTATCCGAAACTAATAAGAACCATACAATCAAGGGATTCATGCAATTTCTCAAAGGAGGCATGCTTAGCATTCATAAGGCATCATGCATATGGCAACCAGACATAGAGCATTCATAGGCCAAGTTCATACACTCTTAGACACATACATTTAAGCAGCAAAATAGGCATGATCCTCAATCCATGAGACTAAAACATAACACATCCATAATTTAACATGCCCAACTAACACAAATCATCTAAGGAGTTTGGCACCAACTCCTACAAGCCTATTCCCATTGTCTAGACATTATTACAATCATGTAAATCGTACTTGAGCTAACTTGAGAACTCCAAAAGCTCCTCCATTGCCCACTTGCCTCCCGAATTCTAACGATTTGCATGTTGGAAACAAAAGAGAGCGTAAGCTAACTAGCTTAGTGAGAGAAGCTCTACAATTCAACAAACATGCAGTTTTCAAAACACTTTTCATAAATGGAAATAAAACAATGGATGCATGAATGACTTTCTCATCAACTACACTTGGTTTGCAGATGCACAACCAATATACACACACGGTGGGACTACACATCACCATTTCGACTAGTAGTTTTCCAATGGGACTACACATAAAAGTACTTTCCTACTAGTCACTATCGGTGGGACTACACATCACCGTAGTTAAGACAACCATCACGTGAGGCTCGACTACACATTAACAACTGTATAAACAACTCAAGATGCGCATGATAATCACAACACATAGCCATTCATCCACTCATAACAAAGCATAGGAGTAGTAACTTACACTCGGGTTTAGGTGAACCCTCAAGGTCCCACCCAAACCCCCAAAGGTTCCATATCGAGCACAAAACAAAGATTAACAATTCTACTCACCGTTACTACCTAAGAGAAGACCGAAGACCAAGCTCAAGACTCCAAAATCTCCGGATTCATCCCCGAAGCTTCACCAACCAAAATTCTCGCTTCTAATTATCCCAACACAATCAAAACAAACTCAAATCAGTCCACAATTCAATGTAGTCAACCCGGATCACAAACCAAGCACAAAACACATAATTTCGACTAAAAACCAAACCCAAATTCCACATTCCCGAGAAGCCCCTAAGCACACCCTAAAATCAATGATTCCAACACTTAAATTACTCCCAAAAGCCTCCAAAACAACACTTACATATAGTCTAACCATCAGCCATCATATTTCCACATAAAACACCCCTAAAACTCGACTTAAAACCCTCCAAAAACCTCCCCAAAACCCCAATTCGGGAAACACCACAAAACCTTGTAAAAATAAGGTATATTGGACCTTTTAGATTGTAAACAACTCATATAACATTAATAAATCAAAAGCCTAAGTTAAAGATGTTAAAAATGACATTTTTAATCAAAAACCTCAAAACTCCAAAATACAAAAATCATGAGTTTTATGGAAAATAAACGTATAAACTTGAAGAGGATGATGAGGACATGTCAAAAACGACTTTACCTTTGCAAAAACTCCAACAATAAGTAAGATGTGAGATGGAATAGTGAACTTGAGAAAAGGGAGTAAAATGTCGTGGTTTTTTTTTTTGAAGTTGAAAGAGGAAGAAGATGAGCAATAGTCTCCTTATTTTGTCTTGTTTAAATTTAATTTCCAAAAGACCCATTTGCCCTTAATGAACTAAGGCATTTACAAATAGGGATATCCATGGCCATTTGGGCTTGTTAGAAATAAGTCCAATATAAAATCATTTGTATTGAATACCCGAGGCCCAAAATATTATTTTTAGTATCAATGCTTACTGATCAAGATCTAGCTATAGGAGCTGTAGTGAAGAAAATGTTTTCAGCATCTCGCCGTCGTCTATGCCTTTGGCATATAAAGAAGAAATTCCCAGAAAAACTTCCGCATATATATCATAAAAAATCATCTTTCAAATGTGAACTAAAGAGATGCATTTATAAATCATCTACAATGGAAGAGTTTGAGGAGCAGTGGAATGAATTGATAATTAAGAATGGGTTAGAGCAAGATGAATGGCTTCAAGGGTTATATGAGATCGTAATTCTTGGATTCCAGTTTATAATCAAAATACTTTTTTGCAGGAATGAATACTACCCAAAGGAGTGAGAGCGTGAATGCTTTTTTTATTATTTTGTCGATTCAACTACAACATTACAAGAGTTTGTAATGAGATATGAGAAGGCAGTTGATAGTCGCTACTCCAAAGAGAAAAAAAAGATTTTGAATAAGGTACAAGTCTCGGATTCTTGAACTTGGTTCTAAAATGGAACATCATGGAGCGTCAGTCTATACAAAGAACATTTTTAATATTTTTCAACATGAATTAGTCAAAAGTAGTCAATTCACAAGACAAAAGGTAAAAAAGACTAGATCTTGCTATGAATATAAAGTGTAAAGTTGTTTTGATACTCGTGATAGCTTTCTTGTTCATCTGGATTTGGACTCTATGGCTGGTAATTGTTCATGTTGCCTTTTTGAGTTTCAAGGTATCTTGTGTAGACATCTGCTAGCAATTTTTAATTTCAAAGATATTGTAGAGATTCCAAGCCAATACATCTTGGGATGTTGGACAAAAGAAACAAATAAAGGTTGTGGAATTTATGAAAATGGACCAAATCTTGAAGTTGATGATGAGAAATCAACCGCTTTAAGAATCTTACATGTTTGTCATCTTGTAAACTGATTATCGCATTTTGCTGAAAAATATAAGGGAATATATAAAGTCATTGTTGGAGACTTGGACCAAATATATCAAAATGTTTCTATGATGGAAACTCAAGTGATTGGTATTATGGAGAAAGATAGTGGCTCAAGCCAACAATTGATGAGTGAAGTGCTTTTAGAGGCAGTAGAGAATCAACCTCATTATATTCCTTTGACAATTAATATTGGTGATCCGTATGATTCTCAAACTAAAAGGAGAAGAAAGGGCGGTCAAGAGTCTCATAGTGGAAGATTCAAAAGTGATCTTGAGATAGCATTGACTCATACAACTGTGAAAAGATGGTCGTGTCAAGTTTGTGGAAGATATGGTCATATTAAATGCAGCTGTAAAGGAATGGAAAACTCAACAAATATGGTATCTCATAATGTAGAGTGAAATGTATAATAGATCGAGTTGATGTTGATTATTATCATTATAGATGAGGTGTTGGAAGCATAAGAGTTTTTCTCATTCTTATATTTTTATTCTGGGAATAATTTATTGCATACATTATTTTTTTGAAAATCGTTGTTGAGTATATTATATATTTGCATAATCCTTTTATTGATTTATACGTTAATTTATACACATGACACTTTGATTATGCCTTCTCATAGCCTATATCGACATTGTTGAGTTTTAAGGTGCTCGATTCTTTCAACCGTTCTTGCTCGCCAAGTTGTGGAGAAGTGGAATTTTGGGTGGATGTGGTGTGGAAGCTAAAAAGATAATTGACACAATGATTTATAGTGGTTCAACCTTCTAACCAAGGTCTACATCCACTACCTTAGCTTCCCACTAAGGATGTCCAATCAATCAACTATTGATTCGTCCCTTTTTCTAGGCTTAGAAGGAAACCCTTATACATCGATCAAGCTTTCTACCCAAAGCCTTGATCAAACCCTCTTTACAAGAGAAAAGATAAGCAAACACAAATCCCTTTAATAGGTGTTTGTTTGCACAAGTAAGCTCTCACCCAAAACCTAAAACACTTGAGCAAATTTGACAATTTTACCTCACAAGTGTTTGTCTATACAAAGAAATGACAATTTAAGTATAAAGACAATTCTTGATCATTTGTTGATTGACAATTGAAGCATTAACCATTACTTGATGCTTGAAGGTCTCTTTTATACTCTTTAATGAGTTTGTAGCCGTTACTAGCCGTTGGGGATGATTTGGAGCCGTTGAGAACTTTATTTCCCTTCATTAATATTGTTCTGCAGCCTTCCGTATCGATACGCATGGACCCGTATCGGTACGGCCTTCATCAGAAACTAGTCGTTGGGCTCTTGCCAGCCTAGGCGTATCGATACGCTTGAGGGCATATCGGTACGGTATGGCGTTTAAAAGACCATTGGGAAATATGATCGTTGGGGTTGTTAAAATGGGATCGGAACACTTATTAGCGTATCAATACGATCCCTCACCGTATCGAAACGGCCAAGCCTGTTTCGATACGGGTTTTGGCAGTGACCAAACTGGACAAAAAAAGTATCGATACGGGTTGGACTGTATCGGTACGGGCACTTTGAAAACACAAGTTTGGATGTTTTAAAGCATGAAAATTTTTGCCAAAAACCTTTTAAAATACCTCAAACATAAATTCAAGTTGTTTGGACTTAAAACCAAGTTTTAAATTCTTTTCAAATTAGTCCAAAACATTTATCAATTATTATATCAAACCATTAGTTCTACAATCTCCCCCTTTTTGATATAATAAAACCAACTTGAAATTTTTTTGGGGATTCTCCCCCAAGTTTAAAAATGTGAATAAGAGATGAAAATTTTGAAATCAATTTTAGCTCCCCCTTATTCATTTGAAAATTCAATTTTTCAAACCATTTCTCCCCCTTTTTGTTATATCAAAAAGAATTCAAAATACTTTTAAGTTCAAAATAACAATTGAGAAAAAAATGACAAAAGAAGAATTTTGGTTTTAAAATGCCCCCTTACTCAAAGCATCATAAAAATGTTAGTCCAACATATATGATCATCTAGTTGAATTAAATGAAAAATAAATCAAACAAAAACAAAAACAACTAGATTTTACCACACTTGAACTCAAGGGAGGATGTGAAGCCTTCCTTCTTCAAGTGTTCTTCCTTGTATGCATGGAGCTCCCCCTCAATGTTTGACTTGTTGATCACTCTCCATCACACTTAGCAAAAGACAATCAAGTGATTTTTTGTATCCAAATTGCTTTGGATCCATAAACGTTAGTATCATAAAATCTTGTCCCCTTAGGAATCCATTTTTCAATGTCATCATTTTTAGTTGAAGTGGTTAGTCCTTTTGGGACCCAAACACTTCTAAAACATTTATCGTTTACAAATCTAGGGGCACTAGATTGTCTTATATAAAAATTTGATTTTACAAAACTATTTTTCTTTTCAAGCTCTTTGGAAATCAAATAATTTTCTTCTTGAACATTTTGAAGCAAATTCTGTAAATCAAAACATTTTTGTTCAAACTCTTCGAGTCTTGCTTCAAGTTCAAGTTTGGTTTTAGAAATCAAATCATTTTGAATTTTCAACTTTGAAATTAATTTATTGTTTTTCAAAATGTGATTTTTAAACTCTAAAACCAAATCATCGTAGGCATCTTGTAATTCATCAAAAGAGTAAGAACATGAAGTAGATGAATTAGAAGTTACCCTTGAATCTTCTTCGATGGCCATAAGGTAAAGGTTGGCTTGTTCATCGTCGGTGAAGTCCTCATCACTCCAAGTAGCCACATATGCCTTCTTCTTATGACTTGAAGTGTTTGCCCTCTTCTTTTTCATGGATTCTCATTCAAGCTCTCTCAAGGCTTTCTTCAAGAATGGGGCACACTTGAAGAGATGAACTATCTTTTCTTCTTCATCCTCCTCTTCACTTGAATCAACATGATGGCAAGTGGAGGATTTGAGAGCAATGACATTGGTGTTGATGCCAAGCCCCTTGAGCTTCTTCTCCCTCATAGCTCTAATTTCTTCCCTCTTCTTCTCATCTTCTTTGTTCTTCTTCATGATTTGATGAGTGAGAAGTGACCCCATGATTTAATCAAGCTTCAAGGTCTTTAAATTCTTGGCTTTGATGATGGCGGTTCTCTTTGAGTCCCAAGACTCGGGAAGTGAGTAAATGAGCTTTCAGGCAAGCTTTTCCTCCGAGATGGCTTCTACATAGCCTTTGAGACCATTGGTGATAGTGGAGAACCTATCAAATATCTTCTCGATGTTTTCTTCTAGATCCATCTTGAAGTTCTCATACTCTACGGTGAGGAGCCCAATCTTGGTCTCCTTAACTTCATTGGTTCTCTCGTATGTGACTTCAAGCTTGTCCCATACCTCCTTGGCACTCTCACAAGAAGACATCTTCTCATAGATGGTTAGGCCAAATGCACAAAAGAGGATGTACAAGGCTTTGCAATTTAGCTCCATCTTCTTGCGATCGTCGGCACCCCACTCCACTTAGCTTCGTTGAGTCACGAACGAACCATCTTCAACTATGTCCCATAGCTTGTAGCCTCTAGACTTGATGAAAAACTTCATTTTTATCTTCCAATGGGCATAGTTGTTGAGTTGTGTGGGGCTCGATTCGATCAACCAATATTGCTCACCAAGTGGTGGAGAGGTGGATATATTTGGGTGGAAGGGTTGTGGAAGCTAGAATGTAAAAAGACACAATGATTTATAGTGGTTCAACCTTCTAACCAAGGTCTACATCCACTACCTTAGCTCCCCACTAAGGATTTCACAATCAATCTACTATTGATTCGTCCCCTTTTCTAGGATTAGGAGGAAACCCTTACAATCGATCAAGCTTCTACCCAAAGCCTTGATCAAAACCCTCTTTACAAAGAGATAAACAAAGCAAACTTAAAACCCTCTAATAGGTGTTTATTTGCACAATCAATCACTCACCCAAAAACCTAAAACACTTGAGCAAATTTGACAATTTTGGCTCACTAGTGTTTGTCTATACAAGAAATGACAAATTAAGCACTAAGATAATTTCTTGATCATTTGATGTTTGACAATATGAGCATTAGTCTTCTCTTGATGCTTGGAGGTCCCTTTTATACTCCCAAATGAGTTTGTAGCCGTTACTAGCCGTTGGGGATGAATTGGAGCCGTTGAGGACTTTATTTCCCTTCATAAATGTTGTTCTGCAGCAAACAGTATCGATACACGTGGAACGGTATCGATACGACCTTCTTGAGGAAATAGTTGTTGGGCTCTTGCCAACATAGGTGTACCGATACGCTTGAGGGCGTATCGGTACGGGTCCATATTTGAATAGTCGTTGGGAAATAGCCGTTGGGGTGGTTGAACAGGGATCGGTACGCTTACCTGGCGTATCGAAACGATCACGGTCTGTATCGATACGGCAATGGCCCGTATCGATACGGTTTTGATAGTGGCCAAACTGGGGCAAAAGGTATCGGTACGGGGGTTTACCGTATCGATACGGGTGCTCTGAAATCTGAAGTTTGGCTATTAAAAACATGAAAACTCTTGTTAAAAACCTCTTAAAATACCTCAAACATAATTTCAAGTTGTTTGGACTTAAAAACAAGTTTTAAATTCATTTCAAATCAGTCCAAAACATTTTTCAATTATTATATCAAAACATTAGTTCTACAATCTCCCCCTTTTTGATATAATAAAACTATCTTGAAAAATTGTTTGGGATTCTCCCCCTTTATCTTAAAAAATGTGAATAAGATATTAAATGAATGAAAACAAATGAAGCTCCCCCTTATTCATTTGAAAAGGCAATTTTTCAAACCATTTCTCCCAATTTTTGTTATATCAAAAAGAATTTAAACATTAAGTTCAAAATAACAATAGAGGTAAAAACTTTGATGAAAATGAGAATTTGGTTTTAAAATGGCTCCCCTTACTCAAAGCATCATCAAAAAGTTAGTCCAACATTTATGATCATCTAGTTGAATAAACTAAAAATAAAACAAATAAATGCTAAAACAACTAGATTTTTACCAACACTTGAACTCAAGGTAGGATGTGAAACCTTCTTTCTTCAAGTGCTCTTCCTTGTGTGTATGGAGCTCCCCCTTAATGTTTGACATGTTGAACATCTCCATCACACCTAGCAATAGACAATCATGTAATTTTTGGTATCCAAAATGCTTTGGATCCATGAACATTAGTACCACAAATTTTAGTCCCCTTAGGAATCCATTTTTCAATGTCATCCTTTTTAATTGAAGTGGTTAGTCCTTTTGGGACCCAAACACTTCTAAAACATTTTCCTTTAATAAATCTAGGGGCACTAGATTGTCTAACATAAAAATTTGATTTTCCAAAATTGTTTTTTTTTTCAAGCTCTTTGGAAATCAAAACTTTTTCTTCTTGAACTTTTTGAAGCAATTTCTGTAAATCAAAACATTTCAATTCAAACTCTTCAAGTTTTGCTTCAAGTTCAAGTTCGGTTTTAGAAAGCAAATCATTTTGAATCTTTAACTTTGAAATCAATTTATTGTTTTTCAAAATGTGGCTTTTAAAATCTAAAACCAAATCATCATAAGCATCTTGTAATTCATCAAAGGAATAAGAACATGAAGTAGATGAATTAGAAGTTACCCTTGAATCTTCTTCGATGGCCATAAGGCAAAGGTTGGCTTGTTCATTGTCGGTGGAGTCCTCATCACTCCAAGTAGCCACATATGCCTTCTTCTTATGGCTTGAAGTGCTTGCCCTCTCCTTTCTCTTAGGTTCTCGTTCAAGCTCTCTCAAGGCTTTCTTCATGAACGGGGCACACTTCTTGAAGAGATGAACAATCTCTTCATCTTCATCCTCCTCTTCACTTGAGTAGACATGATGATAAGTGGAGGATTTGAGAGCCATGGCACTTGCATTTATGCCAAGCCCTTTGATTTTCTTCTCTCCCATAGCTCTAATTTCTTCCCTCTTCTTCTCATCCTCATTGGTCTTCTTCATGATTTGATTAGTCAGGAGTGACCCCATGAGTTCATCAAGCTTCAAAGTCTTCAAATTCTTTGTTTCGATGATGGCGGTCCTCTTTGAGTCCCAAGACTCGGGAAGTGAGTAGATGAGCTTTCGAACAAGCTTTTCCTCCGGAATGACTTCTCCATAGCCTTTGAGACCATTGGTGATGGTGGAGAACCTACCAAACATCTTCTCGATGTTCTCTTCCGGATCCATTTTGAAGTTCTCATACTCTAAGGTTAGGAGCCCAATCTTGTTCTCCTTGACTTCATCGGTCCCCTCGTATGTGACTTCAAGCTTGTCCCATACCTTCTTGGCACTCTCACAAGAAGACATCTTCTCATAGATGGATGGACCAAATGCACAAAATAAAATGTGCAAGGCTTTGCAATTTAGCTCCATCTTCTTGCGATCGTCGGCACTCCACTCCGCTTTACTTCTTTGAGGCACGAACGGACCATCTTCAACTACATCCCATATCTTGTAATCTTTTGACTTGATGAAGAACTTCATCTTTGTCTTCCAATGGGCATAGTGAGTTCCGTCAAAGAAAGACGGTTTGTCGATTGATTGTGCCATTGAGCCGGTTGATGAAAATGTGATTGAGCTTGCTGGATCTTCTCAATAGGATGTGAATCTCCTTCGATTGAGCAAAGCTCTGATACCAATTGTTGAGTTGTGTGGGGCTCGATTCGATCAACCAATATTGCTTGCCATTGAAGAACTTCATCTTTGTCTTCCAATAGGCATAGTGAGTTCCGTCAAAGAAAAATGGTTTGTCGATTGATTGTGCCATTGAGTCGGTTGATGAAAATGTGATTGAGCTTGCCGGATCTTCTCAATAGGATGTGAATCCCCTTCGATTGAGCCAAGCTCTGATACCAATTGTTGAGTTGTGTGGGGCTCGATTCGATCAACCAATATTGCTCACCAAGTGGTGGAGAGGTGGATATATTTGGGTGGAAGGGTTGTGGAAGCTAGAATGTAAAAAGACACAATGATTTATAGTGGTTCAACCTTCTAACCAAGGTCTACATCCACTACCTTAGCTCCCCACTAAGGATTTCACAATCAATCCACTATTGATTCGTCCCCTTTTCTAGGATTAGGAGGAAACCCTTACAACCAATCAAGCTACTACCCAAAGCCTTGATCAAAACCCTCTTTACAAAGAGATAAACAAAGCAAACTTAAAACCCTCTAATAGGTGTTTGTTTGCACAATCAATCACTCACCCAAAAACCTAAAACACTTGAGCAAATTTGACAATTTTGGCTCACTAGTGTTTGTCTATACAAGAAATGACAAATTAAGCACTAAGATAATTTATTGATCATTTGATGTTTGACAATATGAGCATTAGTCTTCTCTTGATGCTTGGAGGTCCCTTTTATACTCCCAAATGAGTTTGTATCCATTACTAGCCGTTGAGGATGAATTGGAGCCGTTGAGGACTTTATTTCCCTTCATAAATGCTATTCTGCAGCAAACAGTATCGATACACGTGGAACGATATCGATACGACCTTCTTGAGGAAATAGCCGTTGGGCTCTTGCCAGCATAGGCGTACCGATACGCTTGAGGGCGTATCGGTACGGGTCCATATTTGAATAGCCGTTGGCAAATAGCCGTTGGGGTGGTTGAACAGGGATCTATACGCTTACCTGGCGTATCAAAACGATCCCAGTCCGTATCGATACGATAAGGGCCTGTATCGATACGGGTTTTGACAGTGGCCAAACTGGGGCAAAAAGGTATCGGTACGGGGGTTTACCGTATCGATACGGGTGCTCTGAAATCTGAAGTTTGGCTATTAAAAACATGAAAACTCTTGTCAAAAACCTCTTAAAATACCTCAAACATAATTTCAAGTTGTTTGGACTTAAAAACAAGTTTTAAATTCTTTTCAAATCAGTCCAAAACATTTTTCAATTATTATATCAAAACATTAGTTCTACAATAGTGGGTTCCGTCAAAGAAGGGCGATTTGTCGATGGATTGTGTAACCCCCTTAACCCGGTCTAGACGGTTGACCCGAATTAAGAAAGTCACACGGGGAAAACCAAAGTCAACCCGAAAGTCAACCTTGATTAACGACCCTTTTTTTTTCTTTTTAATCTTGTCTAGATGCACGTTAACCTTAATTGTGATCACACAAACAACATACCAAAAGATAACAAACATCAGAGATCAAACAGGGACCCAATTGAACAAATTACAACTTTAAGGACCAAATTGTAAATTCTGATAAAATAAGGGACTTAACCCAAATTAATGTTACCATCTCGAAATTAGTCAGGTTTCATGCTTCTCTATGAAATTTCAGCTCAAACGGACATTCCAAACTCATACAATTGAACAAACATGATTCAGGACCAAAACGTAAATCAAACAAAACATATAAAGATACTTTTAACTGATTTTAACGGTCTGGTATCGATACGCCACGTGTCGTATCGATACTCGGGGAAGGCAGTAACCAAACTCTAGCAACGGTATCGATACCTTTCCCCCAGTATCGATACTTCACTCATAAGGTATCGATACCTGTTCAATGGTATCGATACGCCTGGGCTGAAAAGTGCATATTTGGCTCAAGTGATACATTTCATTTATGAAATCAAGTTCAACAACTTTCCCCAAGGACTTTTAAACACCTTGGCCCCAAGGACTTTTAAACACCTTGGCCATGGACTTTTAAACACCATGAATGAGGACCACACAAGGACTTTTAACCACCTTTGTGTCCGTAGCTTGAATCACCCCAAGGACTTTTAAACACCTTGGCCCCAAGGACTTTTAAACACCTTGGCCCCATGGACTTTTAAACACCATGGAAAGGAGCACCTAAGGACTTTTAACCACCTTAGTGTCCGCAACAAGATTCATCCAAGGACTTTTAAACACCTTGATGATCTTAGGTAACAAGGCTCACTCAAGGACTTTTAACCACCTTAGTGACCTTCACTTTTGCAAACCATCACTTGCCAATATACACTTTATACATCATATAATCCACTGTTTTAAAGCATTAAACCAAGCCATTTCATCATGCATCTCAAAGTATTAAATTCACATTTAAACAATGCATAAAAACAAGGTACTCCTACCTAGAGTCACCTTCAACACATGGCTTTAAACATCAGCATATATCATGCTAAAACATCAGCAAATATCATGCTAAAACATGCTTTCAAAACAGTAATCAAAACATGCAATTCATCATTTTGCATCACACCAAAACATGGCCACCACTTAGAGAGTAATCCGAAAACTTATACTTGAGCTTAGCAAAGTTGTTTAGACTTAAACTAAGCCCCCAAAACCTTGGTTTCAAAGCCGAAAACCATTTTCACAAATCCACTCACCGATTCCACTTGCTTCAAGCCAAAGCACCAAATCAAGCCTCCGGATCAACAATTCTTGGATCCAAGGATGCCTCCCCTGTTTCAACACATTAAAGCAGAGGATTAATGCATCATCATGCATTAATTGCTTCAATGAAAGCATCTAAACTCGCTGCTCTCACAAAACCTCCATTTTCGGCCACCAAACACAACCGAAAATGCATCCGAAACACTTCTAGACAAAGCCCAGCCATAAACCAGCAAAACCTCACTTCCATTAACATCATTTAACATCTAAAAACAACCTACAACCATCCTTATACCTCCAGCAACACCAGATCCACAAGATCACCACAAAGCTACCTTAAAACACAAGCTAAACTTAGGAAACTCAACTTATCCGGGATTGCATCAATCAAGACTCATTTCCACATCAATTTAATGATCATTTAACATCAAAAACACTTCTCAAAACACAGATTTAACAGATCAAACGAAAATCATGTGAAATCATCAAAATCTTGCATAATTAGCCAAGATCCATAAATCAACTTAAAACCTTTAATTAAACATCAAATTAGGATTGAAAACTTTAGGAATTTCATTAAAGAACTTGAAGTTCAGAGGAGAAGGACGTTCTTACCTCCAAACTTGAGTTTCTCCTCTTTTTGGAATGGAAAACCTTGATGAAACTTGTAGCAATTGAAGAGGTTTTGAAGATACAATGATTTGCAATCAATTGAGAGTTGAAAGGAGGATTTTAGGTGAGAAAATCAGAATTGAAACTCTGGAAATGGAGTGTTTGGGTTGAGAGAAAAAGAGAGAAAGAAAATGGGAAGTTAGATGAGAAAATGCTTAAAATAAGCTTTCCCTCCTTTTTGTTTTCTTTAAAATCAGAATTATGAGTCAAAATATCTTAGAAAAAATCTGGAGAAACTCCCTTTGGGTAAATAGCTCCTTAAAGATTCAAAGTTTCAACCCTTTATAAAATAGCCACCAAACTTTCAAAAATTACATTTTGGTCACTAGCCAAAATGTCACATTTCCGAAACTCATTTTCCAAAATTGATTTCACAGTTCACTTAATTATATTAAAAGATGATTTTAGAACATTTTTCCATATTTTTAATGCAACCCGAACTAGGCTTTCCTAATTTAACCTCTTACGATTCGAACAGCACTTTGACCAACCGGTCAACGCCCAAGACTTCCAAGCCCAAAACCGGGGCGTTACAACTCTCCCCCCCCTTAAGAAATTTCGTCCTCGAAATTTACCTGAAGGAAAGAGATAAGGAAACTGCTTCAGCATATCTTCCTTCCGCTCCCACGTGGCTTCCTCAACACCGCGATGCTTCCACAGCACCTTCACCAACTCAATGGTCTTGCCACGAAGAACTTTGCTATCCGAATCCAGAACCTTCACCGGTTCCTCATCATAGGTCAAATCCGGATTCAATTCCACTTCCTCCACAGGCAACACATGCAAAGGATCAGATCTATACTTCCGGAGCATAGAAACATGGAACACATCATGAATCTTCTCCAGCTCCTGAGGTAACCTCAACCGATACGCAACAGGACCCACACGCTCAACAACCTCATACGGTCCAATGTATCTAGGGCTCAGCTTACCCTTCCGACCAAACCTCATCACCTTCTTCCAAGGCGAAACCTTCAAGAACACGCGATCACCCACCGCAAACTCTATCTCCTTACGCTTCAAATCCGCGTAAGATTTCTGCCGATCAGAAGCAGCCTTCAACCGCTCACAAATGAGCTTCACCTTCTCGGTGGTTCCTTTCAACAATGCAGGCATCGAAACCAATTTTTGACCAGTTTCAGCCCAACACAGAGGAGTCCTACACTTCCTCCCATACAGAGCCTCATAAGGTGCCATCTGTATACTCGCCTGATAACTGTTGTTATAAGCGAACTCAACCAAAGGCAGATGCTTCTCCCAAGAACCTTGGAACTCTATCACGCAGCATCTCAACATATCCTCCAAAATCTGAATAACTCGCTCAGACTGGCCATCCGACTGAGGATGATAGGATGTACTGAAATGCAACCTTGTACCCAGAGCTTGATGCAAACACTGCCAAAAACGCGATGTGAACCTCGGATCCCTATCCGACACAATCGACTTAGGCACACCATGCAACCTCACAACCTCAGCAATGTACAGCTCTGCCAGCTTATCCAAAGAAAACGTAGTATGCACAGGCAAGAAATGCGCACACTTCGTCAAGCGATCCACAACCACCCAAACAGAATTCTTCTTTGATGGAGACAAAGGTAAACCAGATACAAAATCCATGGTAACCCTCTCCCACTTCCATTCAGGGATTTTCAACGGTTGCAACAAACCAGAAGGAACCTGATGTTCAGCCTTAAATCGCTGACACACCAAACACTTGCTCACGAACTCTGCAACATCCTTCTTCAAACCTACCCAATAGTACTCATCACGAAGATCGCGATACATCTTTGTACTACCAGGATGCATAGCAAAAGGACTATTATGACCTTCAGTCAGAATAGCACGCCTCAACTCAGCATCAGCAGGCACTACTATTCGATTACCAAAACACAACACTCCATCCTCATTAAAGCAGAAATCCGAAGGTCTACCCTCCGCGATATCCTGAACATGAGACACCAAGGAATCATCCAACAACTGCTTATCCTTGATCAACTGAACCAACGATGGTTTCACTTGCAACTCAGCAACAAGACCACCATCCTGCGATATGCTCAAGCTAGCAAACATAGCTCTCAGCTCAACAGCTACCTTCCTACTCAAGGCATCCGCAACAACATTGGCCTTTCCCGGATGATACTCTATCGTCAGATCATAATCCTTGAGCAACTCCAACCACCGCCGCTGCCTAAGATTCAACTCCTTCTGAGACATCAGATACCTCAAACTCTTGTGATCCGTGTACACAGTACACTTCTCACCATACAGATAATGCCTCCAGATCTTCAGAGCAAAAACCACTGCAGCCAACTCAATATCATGCGTAGGATAGTTGCGCTCATGCACCTTCAACTGCCGCGACGCATAAGCCACAACCTTACCCTCTTGCATCAGCACACACCCCAGACCAACATAGGATGCATCACTGTAGACTACAAACTCTTTCCCTGATTCAGGCTGAATCAAGATAGGAGCTTGCGTCAAAGCCATCTTTAGCTTCTCAAAAGCTTGCTGTCTCACTTCTGTCCACTCATACTTAACATCTTTCTGCAGCAACTTCGTCAAAGGAGCAGCAATCTTGGAAAAACCATCCACAAACCTTCGGTAGTATCCTGCCAAACCAAGGAAACTACGAACCTCCTGAACAGACTTAGGAACTTTCCAATTCATCACTGCTTCAATCTTCTGAGGATCAACACGAATCCCCTCAGCTGAGACCACATGCCCAAGAAAAACCACCTCTCTAAGCCAGAACTCACACTTGCTCAGCTTAGCATAAAGCTGATTCTCCAACAGAGCCTGCAACACAATCCTCAAATGCTCTTCGTGCTCCTCCTCAGTACGCGAGTACACAAGGATATCATCAATGAACACCACAACGAACTTGTCCAGGTATTCATGAAAAACACGATTCATCATGTCCATGAAAGCAGCAGGAGCATTTGTCAAACCAAACGGCATCACAAGGAACTCATAATGCCCATACCTTGTCCTGAAAGCTGTCTTAGGCACATCCACATCCTTCACCTTCAACTGATAATACCCTGACCTCAAGTCAATCTTAGAGAACACAGCAGCTCCCCGAAATTGATCAAAGAGATCATCAATCCTCGGCAAAGGATACCGATTCTTGATAGTCAACTTGTTCAGCTGACGGTAATCAATGCACATCCTCATCGTGCCATCTTTCTTCTTCACAAACAAGACAGGAGCACCCCAAGGCGAAACACTCGGCCGGATGAAACCACGATCAAGCAGCTCTTGCAACTGCGTCTTCAGCTCCTTCAGCTCCTTAGGTGCCATTCTATAGGGAGTAATGGACACAGGAGTGGTATTCTCATACAACTCAATACCAAACTCCACCTCGCGATTAGGAGGTAAACCAGGCAACTCCTCAGGAAAAACATCAGGAAACTCCTTCACAACCCTGATATCTTGCACCCTCAACTCCTTAGAACAAGGATTCATCACAAAAGCCAGAAAAGCTTCACAACCTTGCCTCAGCATCCTGCTCGCCTCCAAGGTAGAAACAACATTGGCAAGAAACTTTACATTCTCACCAACCACCACCACTTCATAATCATCCGCAAGCTTAAGCGAAACCCGCTTATTCTCACAATCCACAACAGCACGATGCTCAGCAAGCCAATCCATACCAAGGATCACATCAAAACCATAGAAGGGCAACTCCATAAAATCAACATGAAAGACATGCTCTTGAACAACCAAAGGACACCTTCTATAAAGCTTACGAGTCACAACAGTCTCACCAAAAGAACTAGTGACTCTAACACCAACATCCAAAGACTCAACTGGCAAACCAAGCAACTCAGCATGCTCACGAAGAATGTATGAATGCGTAGATCCAGAATCAATCAAAGAAAGCAATGACAAGGATTGCAAAGTAAAGGTACCTGCAATCACATCAGCATCATTCCTTCCCTCGCGCTGAGCATACACCCTCGCTTGGCCTCCACCCTCAGGTTGAATAGCTACCACATGAGCTACTCCACGACCACCTTCCTCTCGCCTCTGAAAATTACCACGGCCGCGCCCACGACCTCTCTGCAGTGCTGCAACAACAGGAGCACGCTCTTGACCACCAGCCATCCTCGGACAATCACGCCTCAAATGATCAGCTGAACCACAGTTCCAGCACTCATAACCAGCTGCCACAACAGGAGCTTGCACCTCCCTCCCAGCACGAGGACAGTCACGCTTCAAGTGACCTCGGGAACCACAAATCCAACAAGCACTAGGGTCAGCTCTAGCATTGCCACCCCTAGCAGGTGCACCTCCACCTCTCTTGGATGAGGACTGAAACCTCTGATCACGTCCCCTCTTGTTCCGTCCACCAGAACTATACTCAGCAGCTCTCTTTCCAGAACTAGCTCCAGCACCCTTCGCAGACAAACTCAGGTTCATCTCAATGTCCTTGGATCGACTCACCAACACATCGAAATCATTGTACTCAGCAGCCAACATGTAGGTCTTAACTTCCGTCACCAAGCCATAACGGAACCTTTCGCACCTCTCGCGCTCATCAGGTATCAGCTCCGGTGCATACTGGCTAAGACGTACGAACTGTACCTCATACTCAGCCACACTCATGCTCCCTTGGGTCAGAGACATGAATTCACGCTTCTTCTCGTCCAGATATCTAACTCCCAGATATCTCCTCTTGAACGCATGCTGAAAGAACGTCCAAGTAACATCAGCATCAGCCATTCCAGAGATTGTGGTCGTCCACCACGTATAAGCATCACCTTGCAGCAGAGACACCACACATCCCAGCTTTTGCACATCAGTGCAACTCATCTGTCCCAAGACACGCTTGGTACTCTCCAGCCATGCTTCTGACCTCTCAGCTGACATACCCCTAAACTCAGTCCCACCAAGACTGCGCAGACGCTCTAAGGGTAGTCTAGCTCCAGCATCTCCCTGATGCCCAGCTCCTTGAGCTCCAGCTACTGCTGCTCGAAAAGCACCCGCAATAGCTTGCACCAGCACAGACATGTCAGGCATCGCTTGCCCCTGACCAACCTCGGGTCCTGCAGCTCTAGCACCAGCTGCCTCAGCTCCAGCTCTTTCCCTCTCCGCACCACCACCACCAGGTGGAGGAGGAGGTAACACAGCACTACCCGTATGCTCCTCATTCACATTCCCCTCCGGGGTCGTAGCTCTCGCGCTACTCCTTAACTCTCTACGTGGTGCCATACTTTACCATGCATAACAATACAAAATAAAACAAGTCAGGACCAGCAAGGTAAGCAAATTCCAAGTATTCAAGCTCAATTTCTTTCAAAAACAACATCATCTCTTTAGCTTTTGTTTGGCAATGGGTACCCTCATCATGCATCGTCACAACATGCATCACATACACATCATCATCTCAAATCACTGATCATGCTTTCACACAACACAAGCATACATACCAAACCATGCTTCAATCATGCATACAAACATTCCCAATTACTCGAGAACTCAGCTCTGATACCACCAAATGTAACCCCCTTAACCCGGTCTAGACGGTTGACCCGAATTAAGAAAGTCACACGGGGAAAACCAAAGTCAACCCGAAAGTCAACCTTGATTAACGACCCTTTTTTTTTCTTTTTAATCTTGTCTAGATGCACGTTAACCTTAATTGTGATCACACAAACAACATACCAAAAGATCACAAACATCAGAGATCAAACAGGGACCCAATTGAACAAATTACAACTTTAAGGACCACATTGTAAATTCTGATAAAATAAGGGACTTAACCCAAATTAATGTTACCATCTCGAAATTAGTCAGGTTTCATGCTTCTCTGTGAAATTTCAGCTCAAACGGACATTCCAAACTCATACAATTGAACAAACATGATTCAGGACCAAAACGTAAATCAAACAAAACATATAAAGATACTTTTAACTGATTTTAACGGTCTGGTATCGATACGCCACGTGTCGTATCGATACTCGGGGAAGGCAGTAACCAAACTCTAGCAACGGTATCGATACCTTTCCCCCAGTATCGATACTTCACTCATAAGGTATCGATACCTGTTCAATGGTATCGATACGCCTGGGCTGAAAAGTGCATATTTGGCTCAAGTGATACATTTCATTTATGAAATCAAGTTCAACAACTTTCCCCAAGGACTTTTAAACACCTTGGCCCCAAGGACTTTTAAACACCTTGGTCGTGGACTTTTAAACACCATGAATGAGGACCACACAAGGACTTTTAACCACCTTTGTGTCCGTAGCTTGAATCACCCCAAGGACTTTTAAACACCTTGGCCCCAAGGACTTTTAAACACCTTGGCCCCATGGACTTTTAAACACCATGGAAAGGAGCACCTAAGGACTTTTAACCACCTTAGTGTCCGCAACAAGATTCATCCAAGGACTTTTAAACACCTTGATGATCTTAGGTAACAAGGCTCACTCAAGGACTTTTAACCACCTTAGTGACCTTCACTTTTGCAAACCATCACTTGCCAATATACACTTTATACATCATATAATCCACTGTTTTAAAGCATTAAACCAAGCCATTTCATCATGCATCTCAAAGCATTAAATTCACATTTAAACAATGCATAAAAACAAGGTACTCCTACCTAGAGTCACCTTCAACACATGGCTTTAAACATCAGCATATATCATGCTAAAACATCAGCAAATATCATGCTAAAACATGCTTTCAAAACAGTAATCAAAACATGCAATTCATCATTTTGCATCACACCAAAACATGGCCACCACTTAGAGAGTAATCCGAAAACTTACACTTGAGCTTAGCAAAGTTGTTTAGACTTAAACTAAGCCCCCAAAACCTTGGTTTCAAAGCCGAAAACCATTTTCACAAATCCACTCACCGATTCCACTTGCTTCAAGCCAAAGCACCAAATCAAGCCTCCGGATCACCAATTCTTGGATCCAAGGATTCCTCCCCTGTTTCAACACATTAAAGCAGAGGATTAATGCATCATCATGCATTAATTGCTTCAATGAAAGCATCTAAACTCGCTGCTCTCACAAAACCTCCATTTTCGGCCACCAAACACAACCGAAAATGCATCCGAAACACTTCTAGACAAAGCCCAGCCATAAACCAGCAAAACCTCACTTCCATTAACATCATTTAACATCTAAAAACAACCTACAACCATCCTTATACCTCCAGCAACACCAGATCCACAAGATCACTACAAAAGCTACCTTAAAACACAAGCTAAACTTAGGAAACTCAACCTATCCGGGATTGCATCAATCAAGACTCATTTCCACATCAATTTAATGATCATTTAACATCAAAAACACTTCTCAAAACACAGATTTAACAGATCAAACGAAATCATGTGAAATCATCAAAATCTTGCATAATTAGCCAAGATCCATAAATCAACTTAAAACCTTTAATTAAACATCAAATTAGGATTGAAAACTTTATGAATTTCATTAAAGAACTTGAAGTTCAGAGGAGAAGGACGTTCTTACCTCCAAACTTGAGTTTCTCCTCTTTTTGGAATGGAAAACCTTGATGAAACTTGTAGCAATTGAAGAGGTTTTGAAGATACAATGATTTGCAATCAATTGAGAGTTGAAAGGAGGATTTTAGGTGAGAAAATCAGAATTGAAACTCTGGAAATGGAGTGTTTGGGTTGAGAGAAAAAGAGAGAAAGAAAATGGGAAGTTAGATGAGAAAATGCTTAAAATAAGCTTTCCCTCCTTTTTGTTTTCTTTAAAATCAGAATTATGAGTCAAAATATCTTAGAAAAAATCTGGAGAAACTCCCTTTGGGTAAATAGCTCCTTAAAGATTCAAAGTTTCAACCCTTTATAAAATAGCCACCAAACTTTCAAAAATTACATTTTGGTCACTAGCCAAAATGTCACATTTCCGAAACTCATTTTCCAAAATTGATTTCACAGTTCACTTAATTATATTAAAAGATGATTTTAGAACATTTTTCCATATTTTTAATGCAACCCGAACTAGGCTTTCCTAATTTAACCTCTTACGATTCGAACAGCACTTTGACCAACCGGTCAACGCCCAAGACTTCCAAGCCCAAAACCGGGGCGTTACAGATTGCGCCATTGAGCCGATTGTGTGAAATGATGATCAAGCTTGTTGGATATTCTCAATAGGATGTTAATCCTCTTCGATTGAGCCAAGATCTGATACCAATTGTTGAGTTTTAAGGTGCTCGATTCCTTTAACCGTTCTTGCTCGCCAAGTTGTGGAGAAGGGGAATTTTGGGTGGATGTGGTGTGGAAGCTAAAAAGATAATTGACACAATGATTTATAGTGGTTCAACCTTCTAACCAAGGTCTACATCCACTACCTTAGCTTCCCACTAAGGATTTCCAATCAATCCACTATTGATTTATCCCATTTTCTAGGCTTAGGAGGAAACCCTTATACATCGATCAAGCTTTCTACCCAAAGCCTTGATCAAACCCTCTTTACAAGAGAAAAGATAAGCAAACACAAATCCCTCTAATAGGTGTTTGTTTGCACAATTAAGCTCTCACCCAAAACCTAAAACACTTGAGCAAATTTGACAATTTTGGCTCACTAGTGTTTGTCTATACAAAGAAATGACAATTTGAGTACAAAGACAATTCTTGATCATTTGTTGATTGACAATTGAAGCATTAACCATTACTTGATGCTTGGAGGTCCCTTTTATACTCCTTAATGAGTTTGTAGTCGTTACTAGCCGTTGGGGATGATTTGGAGCCGTTGAGGACTTTATTTCCCTTCATTAATGCTGTTCTGCAGCCTTCCATATCGATACGCATGGACCCGTATCGGTACGACCTTCATCAGAAACTAGCTGTTGGGATCTTTCCAGTCTAGGCGTATCGATACGCTTGAGGGCATATCGGTATGATATGACGTTTAAAAGACCGTTGGGAAATATGATCGTTGGGGTTGTTAAAATGGGATCGGTACGCTTACTAGGCGTATCGATACGATCCCTCACTGTATCGAAATGGCCAAGCATGTTTCGATACAGGTTTTGGCAGTGACCAAACTGGGCAAAAAAGGTATCGATACAGGTTGGACCGTATCGGTACGAGCACTTTGAAAACACAAGTTTGGTTGTTTTAAAGCATGAAAAATCTTGCCAAAAACCTTTTAAAATACCTCAAACATAAATTCAAGTTGTTTGGACTTAAAACTAAGTTTTAAATTCTTTTCAAATTAGTCCAAAACATTTTTCAATTATTATATCAAAACATTAGTTCTACAGACATGTTGAGCATATTATTTTAAATATGAATAAATGATTTGACTTGAAATGATAATTAGAATGCTAATAAGAATGGTAAATACATTTTTCTATAAATAAATCATAGAATTGATTAATATCATGTGTAAAAAGGGATTGAAAAACACATTCAAATCTCATTTGTGTGTTAAATCCAAACTTTGATGTTTGATCTACCCTCTCGAGAGAAAAAAATAAATTAATAATCCATGATTCAAATAAACCCCAAATCTTTAATAAAAATTAGTGTTTACTATTTAATATTGCTGGTTTCAAATAACATATAGAAAAAATTTAATCAAAACTACTATTGATAGTGATAAAGAACGATTCATTAAAATTAAAGAAATTACAGTCTAATGAAAGGAAAAATATATCTAGACCCTGCAACTAAAATAGGCATACAACGAGACTAGACTGCATATTGCAAAAATTCAAAGGTTAAAACAAAACATGACAAAGAGAACACTTCAACTTAAACGCACAAAATGAATTCTGCTAAAGATCGCACCAGCCCAACACAAGTTTGCTCTTCTAAAAACAAGCCACTAAGCTCTGCAGAATAATAAGGTCACCAAAATACCTTAAATAAGTTCACCCTATGAATACCAGCTTTGACCAATGCATCCAACATTTTGTTATAAGTTACTTTGGTGTACTGTGTGAATCGATATTTCTTTCTCTGAATTAACCATAATACATGACCATATTTTTGGGATCCGATCGTTCGAACGTATAGTGAATGAAGCATATATGTAGATAAATTTGTCAGAGATTCTAGTTCTCATAAGCACATAATGCTTTAACATAAGGCAATTAACTTAGTTGGCACATTAAAACAATAATATCTAAAGGAATCATTACAATTTTTGGTAAAGTTTTCCTTTATGCTATATTGATAAAAAAACAAGAGATTACATAACTCATTGATTCAAGTATCATCTCTTCAAGCAACTAAATAAACGATTAAAGCTTGTTAATTATAATGTAAATAAATATATACAATTAGCTAGAAACTAGAGCTTGTTCCACTAGATTAGGAGATGGTAAAGTATAGACAGTGTTAACTAGTGAGAGCATATATGCTTTAACTAGCAAGAAAAAATAAGTTCATAGGGGCAGTCATTGATTGTATAAAGATGCTTTCTTTATGATTGACTATGTTTTAAAGCTTATACTATGCTCTTTCCCACTCTCTAAAACATGATCAATAAATACAAATAGAACAATTTACCATATACTAAAATTAGATTGAGTGCAAAAAATAATTTAATATCAATGAATTGAATAGAACTAAATGCATATTTTAGATTTTTAAGACTTTCAAAATCAGTAAACTAAAACTAATTATATAACTGTTTTATAAACAAAAAATTTACTTGTGGAAATTTCAGATTTTTAGGATTATTTCATGACACCAAATAAACAAATAATATGTAGATGTTTTTTTTAGCTAAAAAATGCTATTACTTAAATCTAAAATTATAATAACATGTTTGTGACCAATTCTTTCAAGTAGTGTTGAATCTAATTTATGAGAATAAAAAATAAAAATTCTAACAAATTCATACCATAATAAAAAATCAAAATTCTTGTGGATAATTGTAACTAAAGATCGACAATATCTTGAAATTGTTAAAACTAAAATATATGTATATAGTAGCTTATTGGGAATATAAACAACGACAGCATATACATATGTACACAATTTTTACAATTGTTTTCTCAAATTTCTTTGAAAGACTAAAATTTTGTAATGGCGGGTTTTGCGTAAAAGTCTCAAATTTTTTTCACTAATATTATTTTACATGTGTTCTCTTTTAGCCAAAAATTTATATTACTGGAGTCTAAAACTACTAACATGTTTGTGACAAATTTTTTCAAGTAATGTTGAATCTAATTTATGAGAATATAAAAAAAACTAACAAGTTCATACCACAATAAAAGATCAAAAATCTAAATCTAGAGGGGAAAAATAAAAACTCAAAACAATTACATACTTTTTGATTGGGAGAGAAAATAGGTAGTCCACAAAATTCAGATAAAAAGAACGATCCGACCAGAGGAAGGAGATGATGAGTTTTACGGTAGTATTGAATCTAATTTATGAGAATAAAACAACCCTAACAAGTTCATACCACAATAAAAGATCAAAAATTTAAATTTAGAGGAAAAAAATAAAAGCCCAAAACAATTATATACTTTTTGATTGGGAGAGGAAATGGGTACTCTACAAAATTCTGATAAAAAGAACGATTTGACCAGAGGAAGGAGATGACGAGTTTTACGATAAAAAAATTAAAAAAATAGTTTTACCGTGAGTGAGAAAAATTTTAGGTTTATGAGGTATAAATTTTAATGTAACCTAAGTCATTCATTTATTTAGATCCAACAGATATTAATTAGTGTAAAACTCATTAGTTTTACAAAGTGTAACTTGATCTTATCCCATGAGTGAAACAAATGGATGAGATTAAAAGTAAATATGTGAAGATTATCACTTGAAAAAAAAAAGAGTAAGGAGTTAATCTAAGTCATCCATTCCTCCATCTAACGATCCAGAAAACGTGTAAAACTTAAAAAGTTTTACATTGTGTAAGTTGATCCTAACTCTCTCTCTATATATATATATATATAAGGAGATTTTTAAGGAGAAAAAAATGTGTTTAATTGCATCCATCCATTCTACTCATCAAATGATTATAGATTAGTGTAATATATATATATATATAACTTTGGTCAACAAAGATTGCTTGTTGGTTTATATTTTAGGTAAAAAGGGGTTCCAGTTCTAAAATTAATTTGGTGGAATATCATTCAAAAGGCTGTTCTTTTTCAGCCTTCAACAAAGATAGACCAAATCAATAGAATATATGCAAAAGTAAATAAGAGTAAATTACACAAATGAGCACTAAACTAAGTAAAAATAATTTTTAGTTACTGAAATTTCAAAATTACAAAATGAACATTAAACTTGTTGAACTGTTACAAAATAGTTCTCAAACTTATTAAAATTTATCACTATTTTATAACCTGTAATGGTTATTTTATAACAATTCATCAAGTTTAATGATCATTTTGTAATTTTTTAAACTTCGTCGGCCAGAAAGATCATTTTTGTCTTAATTTAGTGTTGTGTGTTAGGTTTCTTCTCATTTCCACATGGTTTGCTCTTAGAAAAGAATGGTAGTTGAGAAACCTTTATGTAATGGTCCCTGTCTCCCTACCCTATGATATTTGTTGTTGGGGTTGCAAAGATGAAACAAAGATGATGGCACTCTTTGGATAAAAGTAGGGATGTGAGGGAGCAAAAGTTGGTGGATTGTGAAGCAAGAAAACTAGAAGATCAAAGAAAATTTCATTTTTCTTCTTTTTTTTTTAGTGAAAATATGGAACCCATTGAGTAGTTTGAGTAAAAAAATGGAGCATGATATTCTTAGAAGACTCGTGTTTGAGCAATTTGTCCGCATGAAGGCTGTACATTTTTAAAAGGCCTCAGATTAAAGAACAAATATTACAATGTAATCCCGTTAGAATATAAAAAAATAATAAAAAAGTGAAAATATATGTATAATTCCATTTTAGTCCCTCTATCATGTTAAAATTTGGGATTTAGGCCCTTTAATTTGACATTTTATGGGATCTACTTTTATAATGTTATTAGTCTCTCCAAATTGATAAGTTATTGTCGTTAAAGTAATGACATCAGGTTACTGGCAAGGGCATTGGCCCCGTTGGTTTGGTAAATTTGTTCTTTTAATTCCCAAAATTGTAGAACTTTTAATTAATAAAATGATAAAATTTCCATTTGGTTCCCTTTAGTTTGGTAAATGTGTTGTTCTTTTTATTCTCAAAATTGTACAACTTTTGATTAATAAAATGATAAAATTTCCCTTCAGTCCCTTTTGGTTTGGTAAATTTGTTCTTTTTAGTACCTAAAATTGTAGAACTTTTAGTTAATAAAATGATAAAATTTCTCTTTGGTCTCTAGTTTGGTAGAAATTCAGGGATGGACGACTTTAGGTTATGGGGGCAAACCTATAAATTTATAGGGGGCGAATTTATAAAAATTTAAGGGGGGCAAAAATAAATTTTCAATAGAAAATACATAAGAATTTAAGTCGTATAGGAATTTTAAATTTTTAGGGGTGACCGCCCCGCCAGCCCCCCTCGGTCGATCCCTGCGGTAGAATTGTTTTGGTCCCAAGATTGTAAACTTTTAGTTAGTAAAATGATTTTCTACAACACAATAAAAATCAATTGAATTAATCATTTGCAACTAATAATAAAATTACATGCCAGTCGATGCTTAAAACTACTTTTTTATTAACGGCATTATAAAAGTGGAGAGACCATGATTAAATCCCAAATTTTAACATAATAAAGGGGCTAAAACTAGAATTAGACCGAAAATGATAGTATGACAGTTAAGACAAACATATGGTTTCATTGATCTGAATTGGACCACCAGAAATCTATGAGATATGCTTATGGAAATGGCTTTTATTTATTTTTGAAAAATAATGGTACAAAAATGCTTAAAGACAAATGAAAATTGGTGTTTCTCAAAGACCCAGTGCTGGGAGAGCTGGAAATGAGAATTATAATTAAGGGGATTTGTACATGTTTGTTTGTTTTCTGATGAAATTAATGTTTTGTTCCTTCAAAATACTATTAAAATATAATTTTAGTCTATTTATTATAAAGAAATTTCAGATTTAATCTATATACTTTTAAAGCATAAAGTCAAGAAATATCTCCAAAATTTAATTAAATAGTTATTTTAACCCTTAATTTTTGTAAAATAATTTAACCTTTAACGTTTTATTTTAGGTCAAAATGTCTTATCTGCAAATGAAAACTGTTAGTCAACTAACGATAAATAATTTAAAATGATTTGACAGAATGACATGATAGTAGAAAAAAATTATATTTTATAAAATTAATTTTTGACTGATGTGATATTTTTTTAAGTCGACACATTTGTCTATATGATACTATCATGTCAGCGTGCACTGCCATGTAGGTTTGCTACATCATTTCAAGTCATTTACTGTTACTTGACTAACAATTTTCATCCGCGGATAGGTCATTTTAACAAAAAATAAAAAGTTAAGAGTTAAATTACTTCAAAAAAAATATTAAAATAACTATTTAATCAAACATTAGAATTTTTTTTACAATATGCCTACTTTTAACTCATTATACTAACACGATTTTTTTTAAAACTCCGCATCAATATTTTAATCGGAATAGCTAATGATGTTGGTCATTCGACTAACTAATGCCATTATAAAAGTAAGATCAAATTATTCTAAATTAAATTACATGAATTGAATCTCAAATTTAAATATAATAGAGAGACCGTAGCCATAATTTTACCACAATATTCACATTTACATTGTGTTTATATTTGGATTTTATTACCTAAGGATTCTAAATAGAATAATTATAATTATATATACCGACAATGAAAATTATAAACCATATAAGCGGTTTAAATTGCTATAATATTTTTTTGGATAATATGCATGTTTATTTTATAGTCCATGTTCATATATATTTTTAACCTTTTGACAATGCACATATATCTTGTAGACAAAATTTATTATTAACTATAATTAATATAGGAAAAAACTTTAAAAGAAAAGAAAATAAGAGATTTTACAAGGTAGTATATCGTTTAGGGGTTTAAGTTACAAGGTTTATAATTTATGATTTAAGGTTAGAGTTTAGAGTTTAAATTTTAGGGTTTTAGATGTAAGAATTTAGACTTTGAACTTTTAAGAAGAGTGTGTAATATTTCTTTTGCACAACCTGTATATCAAAATATAACTCTTATTATAATACTTATTATTTTGCTATTATTGTTTAACTTTTAAACACCCTTTAGAAAACTA
This sequence comes from Hibiscus tridactylites, assembly GCA_958450335.1. NCBI lineage: Eukaryota > Viridiplantae > Streptophyta > Magnoliopsida > Malvales > Malvaceae > Hibiscus > Hibiscus tridactylites. Next base: position 83,491,759 of record OY288277.1, on the reverse strand, counting down.
AAACATTGCTAAAGTTCTCACCAAACACTAAAAGAAAAGAAAATAAGAGATTTTACAGGAAAAAGAAACGAAAAGTAGATAATTTCAACTAAATTTAATGTAATTTTTTTTAGTTTTTATATTGTGTAAGTGGATCTTATATCTCACACACATATATATAGGGTTAGGATACACTTACACTATGTAAAACTTAACTAGTTTTACACTAATTTATGGCCATTAGATGAGTGAAATAGATGTATGAGATTAACTCTTTACTTTTTTTTTCAAGTGATAATTTTCACATACCCTACTTCTAATTTCATTCATCCATTGGTCATGATTTAGTGTAAAACTAATTGAGTTTTACATAGTGTAACTGGATCTCATCCCCATATATATATATATATATGCTAGCGTAAACTTTAGTTTACACAAGCAAATTTATTTTAGGGGTTAGGTTTAATTTATGGTTTAGAGTTTAAGTGTTTAAATTTAATCTTTTAAAATTAGAACTTAGTGTTAAATTTTAGGGTTTGTGATTTAGGATTAGATATTAAGGTTAGAGATCTAGATTTTAGGTTTTAAAGCTTAAATAGACGTGTTTGTGGAAAAGTACTTCCTAACGTATGTGCATAAAATATTAACTATATATATGGGGGTTATGATCCACTTACACAGTAAAATTATTTATATAATCCCATCCAACTATCCAAAAAACGTATAAAACTTAAAAAAAAATTACACTGTGTGAGTATATATATATATATATATATATTAACGCAATGTAAAATTATTTAGTTTCACTTTTTAGGATCAATAGATTAATAAAAGTTTTAATCTTAATCATTAAGCTCAGTTAAACTAATGATCCTAAATTAATGTAAAAATAAATAATTTTACATTTGTATAAATGGATCCTAACTCAAATACATTCAAAATAATTTATTTTTTTAGTAAAAATCTCATCCTTTTCTATTATTGATCGCAATCATTTATTTTTACTCGTCCAATTATTCTAAAAATCTATATAACTAAAAAATAATTTACAATTACATTATGTGAACCAACCGGTCCAACCCTATCTAAAATAAGAATTGAGACTTACGGACTCAAATTGAATGGAGAATCAAGGATGTTGGGTCCCCCCATCTAGTCACGTGCACCGTAGTTTATTTTAGCAAAACTGATTTTTTTAAATAGTTTATTGGTGATATAAAATAATACATTTTACAAATGAAACGATTTAAACTTAAATTTTTTAAAATAAATATTATTTGTATTTTCACTGGAACAATTTGTCAGGTTATATTTTAGCAAAATGTTGGGCAATATTCATTATTGCAAAGCTACGAAAGTGTCGTCCTTAGCTATATTCGAAGCAATTTGATCAAAAAAAAAAGAAGAAGCTATATTCCAAGCAAAACCCTCCACCCCATGGACATGGCTATAATGTTGATTTGAGACCCCATTAAAGCCTTTTTCAGTTTCTCCACTAAGGTTTGGAAACTAGCTTGGTGGGTCCCTTCTTGTCAACCCCATTATCTTATTTATTTATTTATTCTTTTCTATTTATAATTATTTCATTTTCTCCACTCAATGATAATGTTGATTTATTAAGAAACTAATGTCTTATGTTCAAGTTTTATTATGCATTAAGAGGTTGAATCTTCAATTTTTTTTATTGATTTTGAGTAGTTTTCGTAGCAAATCAATCTAAAGAAAAGAAATTGTGAATTGTGGATGTTTTTATATTAATTTTGTCGTGAAGGGTAATTTACGTGAAACAACAGTTAAACGACAACATAGTTAAAGGAGTTGATGATTTTCCGTAACAAATGAGAAAGATAATAACCATGTTATCCAAAAATAATTTAAAAATTTTAATCAAAAAATTGAAATTTTTTATAGTTGAATGACAAAAACAAATCCTTTAAGTTTAGTAATTAATATTGTAATTTGCCTTTATTTTAAATGCATTTTCCTTTTATAAAATAGAAATCTCCATGATCAACTCTGTCGTGTACAAACCAAAACCATAAACTTTACTTTAGTCATAATAAATATTAGATTTGAGAATGATTCGAGACAACTTTCCACCTTTCCTTCATTAAAAAATCTTAGAAAATTTCGGGTTTTTTCTTTTAAAGAAAATGCGAATTATATAAATTATTATTGAATTTTACTTTTTTAAATGTTCAATTTATTCATTAAAGTTTAGACGTTCAATATTTTTTGTCACTAAAGTTTAGATATTGAATGTTTTTTTGTCATTTTTAAACCCCAAGTAGTCGTAAATGGTGGTCATTCAATCCAAAATTTCATAAATCACTTCGTCTCGTCCCCTGAGTCCAAATTTGACCTCTATTTTGTCGAAAAGTGCTTCGAAATTCATGAATCGGCCAAAAATCTTCTGATTTTTCTCTTGTCGATCTCTCTCCTCCACCGCTAGATGGAGCCCGTTTCTCAATATGTTGCTTCTCTCGTACCGATGATGTTTTCTACAGTTCGGATCTTGGATAAGTTACTTCGTTCGTTGATAAATGGACGTCATCAAAAAGTTAAAGGATGAGTGACAAAAAATCATTCAATGTTTAAATTTTAGTGATTAAATTGAACGCTTTGAAACTTCAACATCTAAAATAAGTTTGAGAATAAAGTTCAATGATATTTTACGTAATTTACCCTTAAAGAAAATTTATCATTCACTAAAATATAATATTAATAATAAAAAATTAAAATATAAAATCCATAAATTAATTAGAGGATGATAAATATCAGAATTTTGACCATAAGAATAAGTTCTGTTGTTAAAAGTTAAAACCATTGGCTATGACTGTTTTAGGGTTTATATTCTCTTGTTTTAATTGTTGACCCTAAACATTGTTATGACAATTAAACAACTGTCGGCGTAATAAAAAATCCACAAAAAAAAAGAAAAAAAAAAGAGAGGAATTTTCTCGTCCCTGTTTTAAGGATGGCTTAATTCAAAGTTATCAACTTGCTGATTGCCATGGAAATGTAAATTGACAACTTGTTATTGTTCTTCTTCATTTTCTATTTATTTTGGTGGGTCCATTGTCTTATCTAGCCTTTAGACTTGTTTGAAAGATTTCAAAGTTCCCTTAATGTGCAGCAACCAACAATAAAAACTGTTCCTTGAACCCAGAAAAAACACATGGACACCAAAAACCCAGTTTTTTTTAATGAACTTTTAAACACTGATGATGGTTTATGTCAATGAACCACCAAATCTAAATGCTTTTGAACTTATTTTCCATGGTGGGACCAAGAAGAAGAAGATTTGGTTGATGTGTCAAAAGAGAAATTGGCCACACGCCAAAGCCTCTCACTTTCAATGCTAGTCATTTTCTCTTACTGGCTGGGGAAATCAGCAAGACAATGAATTTCAATCCCAATAAGGTAATTAAAGTTGGTTCAAATCCCATTAAAAATACACTAATAAGCTAGCATTTACTAATATTAAAACCAAAGTAACTTCCTTTTTCCCCTTATTCCTCTCTCACATGCTTAACATCCACCAAACAGTCCAAATCTTTTTTTCTTTTTTATATATTATATTTTCCCATCTCTCTCTTGAAGAAAAGGTTGTCTGTTACTTTGCACTGTGACCCTGTGAAGTGTCTTTATTTCTTGTTTTCATTCAATTGCTTGTTTTTTTATTTCATTTGTGTGTGTTGTCAGTTCCATTTTGTGCTTTAGCAACTTATGGTAGCAAAAAGACAGAAACTTTGTGAAGTTGAGAGATGTTTTAGCTGTGGAGGAGGGAAAGAAAGGAGATTGCTTTGCTAGTTTACTTCTTTTTCACCAAACCCAATTCTGGGTTTTCTCTAATAAGCTTGAAAAAAAACCAATCTTTGCTTGTTTTGCACTATTTGTTAAATCTTTCTTCCCTTTTCTCTTGCTTCAAGTAACCTGTCTATCTCTTATTATAATAGAGTTCCATTTTTTTATTACTTCATTTGGTTCTTAATTTTGTGAGATTTGGTGCTTTATGGGATGGGGATGTTGATGCCACTGATTCTTCAGCTTGCCAAACTCTGCATCATTGGCTTTGCTTTGGTTGTTCATGGTTCTTCAGGTAAAAATTCTCTCTTCCCCCCAGTTCTTGCTTAATGATGTTGAATTGTACTCTTTTAATCACATTTTATGTTTTTGTAAATTTCACTCCCATGACTGTTATCTTGTCAACTTCTTTGTTGAATTTTGTCTGCAAAAACTATCCTTCAGTTTGAACATTCACTTACAGTGTTTTAGATCAAATGAATTTGGATTCAGCATCTTCCTGGATCTGCATAATCCATTGTCTTATAGAATGAATGGCGGTTTGCCGTTGTTAAGAGTAGTTTTCATGGAGGCCGTATCTAAGAAATGCTTTTTTCTAGCATAATTAGCAACAAAGATCTTTGTTCCATTGTTATGTGGAAGTGTTGTTTCGACATTATCGGTCTTATAGATCATGGATGATAGCCTATTTGATCTCATAAGTAAAAACCAGTTGTTGCATGGTGAAATGCAATTTGGTGTTCACTTACTTGAATATATTCATCTTTTTCAATTGTTTTAGGGCACAATGCATCCCCATCTCCAGCAGAGTTTTCTAGTTTTTCGCCTACGGAAGGAATCCCCGGTGCTGTTAAACAAAGAAGCTTCACACCAAGCATGCCGCCTCAGCCGAATGGTAACTTCTATTTTCCGGTATCAAATGCTCTTGTCAATCCACTGGAGTACATTAACTTTCTATTGAAGTTTCTGTCTTGACAATCCAGAGTCGGATTTACACTCTCCTCCTGCACCACCCCCACTAATGCCTGCACCGGTGCCTGAAATGACTGAAGGGCAAGCACATTCCTTGTCGCCAATTAATCCAATGGAACCAACGCCGCAGAATACAGCTTCGCCGCCATTACCTATTGAAAAAAATGTTCCATCCTTGGCACCAAGAACTCCATTGGTGTTGCCACCATCTCTTCCACCTCCGCCACCATTCACTATTCAAGAACATGTACCATCCTTGGCACCAAGTACTCCAGTGGTGTTGCCACCATCTCCTCCACCTCCGCTTGTTCAAGTACACGCACCATTAAAGTCGTCAACTGCTCCTCAGGGGAATGAACCAGTTAGTAAGTCTCATGCCTCGGTGGCAGATGCCCCAACCCCAAGTGCTAATCAAGAAAATTCATCGAATAGCGGGACACCTATTGCTCCAGGTAGATAAGTATTAGTTTGATGTGTCATTTGTTGATTTATTTAACACTATGATAGGTTCTAACATTGCTGCTTGTACTCTATTTTATAGCTCCAGTTGCAACACCTTCCAGAAATTCACCACGAAACCATACACCAATTCACTCCCAAGGGCCAACTGCTATACCACCAAGGGCTCCGATTCCCGAGCCCCACACTCCTGGTACATAATTCATGGCTTAATGTGTCATCTTTTAGATCTTCGGTAGAAGCTCTTTTGGAACTTTTGTACTTTTTCTCATTCTACTTTCCCTGTACAATGCCCTCTCTACCTGAAACACAATATCAGTTGCATCTCCCCCTAGGAAAGTAGAAATGAACCCACCACCTGTCCGCCCGATTGTGTCACCGTCCATTTCACCTGGTAAGCCTAATTACTTTGTATTTTCTATGAATTCCAATCAAAGAGACTGCTAAGAGTTGCTTATCCTGTTTTATGATGTTGTTTCAGTTACACCGATGATTATTTTTCCATATCTATATATTCTCCTCACTTTTTAATCATATTTCAATGCAGACCCTAGTATTTCTCCTGTTTCAAGTCCACCCTCGAGCAATGATGGGGCACCCGTTATGTCACCTTCAAACGAGATACATAAGCCAGTGCCACCTGTGAACCGTACTGCCAATTCCAAACATGGTGTGTATGGCAAATCTGCAAATATCGAGCTAATTTATGATTTGTTCATTTCTACAATAGTGGTTCTCATGATAATTTTCCAGGTTCTTCCCCAGCTCCTTCGAACGAAGAGCATAATTCTTCAGCATTGTCACCTTCACCCACATTTCATAAGCATCAACGTAAAAGATACGAAAGAACAAGTCCTGCTCCAGCATCATCAGACCCGATTTCACCTCCTCCTTTGGAACAGCAAGGTCTAATATCTTATTCCATTGCCATAGTAACATTATATGGTCTTATCACATCCTGTTAACATTTGATCACAATATTTATGTAGGTCCAGTCATCTCTCCGCCCGGAAGAAATCGAAGACACCATGCTCCTCCACCCCTTTATTCCGGTATCAGAACATCAAATATTAAATTGATCTTTTTTCTGGAACATTGATTTCTAACATCTTTCCACATTACTGATTCTTCAGTTTCCCCATCCCATTCTTTCATTCCTCCAAGAAGCATTGTTTCTCCTGTTCCTTCACCATCTACAGCGACTCCGTCTAGGCAGACCCGAAGTAAGAATAAAATGTTAATTTGTTAAATAAATGTATGTGATGTACCCTCACTTTCTATATTTTTCTGTGTTTTCACGACATCTTTTTCTTTTTCACAGAGCCTCTTATTTCCCCAAAAGTTTCTCCGTCAACGAGTCCCAAGGTGGCAGCAGCACCACCACTGCCACGAGTTATGTCATTTCCACCTCCGCCTCCTAATGAAGGTTAAAGACTAGGTTCTTTGTTCTACATTTCAAGTTTTCTAGTGTCGGCTTTATTTTCATTTCCAAGGATATTTTATATTTTACTAATGTTTGATTGTATATGTAGATTGTTCAACAACTATATGCACAGATCCTTATACAAATACGCCTCCCGGATCACCATGTGGCTGTGTCTTGCCGATGCAAGTCGGATTACACTTAAGTGTTGCACTATATACATTCTTCCCTTTGGTTTCCGAGTTGACCGGAGAAATTGCTTCTGGTGTTTTTATGAAACCAAGTCAAGTTCGCATCATGGGTGCTAATGCCGCTAGCGAGCAACCAGAGAAGACAATTGTCCTTATTGACTTGGTACCGCTCGGTGAACAATTTGACAACACAACAGCATTTATAACTTATCACAGATTTTGGCATAAACAAGTTGCTATAAGAACTTCATTATTTGGGGATTATGAAGTATTATATGTGCGCTATCTTGGTTTGCCTCCTTCTCCACCTTTGCCACCCGATGCTGATATGATTGGTGGCGGACCATATTCGAGTAACGACAACAATGCAAGGGCTATAAAGCCCCTGGGCGTTGATGTGCATGGGAAGCAGCAAAAGAATGTGCTTAGCGGGGGCGTGATAGCTATAATTGTTCTGTCCGTTTTGGTGGTCGCAGTGTTATGTTCCGCCTTTGCGTGGGTTTTGCTTTTCAAACATAGGGATCAAGGTAGCCAACGTGCAACGAGTCCACAGCATCTGCTAACATCTCATGCCAAACCATCAGGTTATATCTAGCTAAATATGTTCTGGCTTATTAGTTTTCCCAATCCATGAATGAATCCATCAAAAATTCTATTCTCGGCTATTAAATCTGGAAAATGTCGTTGAAATTTCAGGTTCGGCTGGGTCCATGGTTGGAAGTGCTCTGAGTTCCATATCACTTTCATTCGGTTCAAGCATTGCAGCCTATACAGGATCCGCTAAGACCTTTACTGCAAGTGAAATGGAAAGAGCCACTGACAATTTTGATGATTCAAGAATACTCGGGGAAGGTGGATTTGGTCGTGTTTACAGCGGTGTTCTCGAAGACGGAACTAAAGTAGCGGTCAAAGTTCTGAAGAGAGATGATCAACAAGGTGGCAGGGAATTCTTGGCTGAGATAGAGATGCTTAGTCGCCTTCACCACAGAAATTTGGTGAAGTTGATCGGAATATGCACAGAGGAGCGCAACCGCTGCTTGGTTTATGAACTCATTCCAAATGGCAGTGTCGAATCACACTTGCATGGTAGTAAATTGTGTGCTTTCTGTGGATTTATTCCCGAGTTATGATGTTCAGCATTCCTAGTGTTCCATTCCACGGAAAATGGTTATATTTTCCTCTGTTTTGTTTGTTTTCAGGAGTTGACAAGGAATCTGCACCACTTGACTGGGATTCCCGCATAAAGATAGCTCTTGGTGCTGCTCGTGGACTGGCTTATCTCCATGAAGACTCAAGCCCTCGTGTCATACACCGGGATTTTAAGTCGAGCAACATTTTGTTGGAGCATGATTTCACGCCAAAAGTGTCCGACTTTGGTTTGGCTAGAACTGCCATGGATGAGGAAGGCATGCACATATCAACCCGTGTCATGGGAACTTTCGGGTACGAAATCTCTCCACTCAATTGGATTTTGCTTTGCCAGATCCTTTTCTATTTGTAATTTGATTGTTAACGTGTGATGAATCATTTGTCCCAGATATGTGGCTCCCGAGTATGCAATGACTGGCCATCTTCTTGTGAAGAGTGATGTTTACAGCTATGGTGTAGTCCTTCTCGAACTTCTGACGGGGCGGAAACCCGTAGATATGACACAGCCGCCTGGTCGGGAGAATCTAGTTGCATGGGCACTACCACTTCTAGCGACGAAAGAAGGCTTGGAAATAATTATCGATCCATCCCTAGGTTCCGATGTACCTTTCGAAAGTGTGGTGAAGGTAGCAGCGATCGCTTCTATGTGTGTCCAACCGGAGGTATCGCACAGACCTTTTATGGGTGAGGTTGTTCAGGCTTTAAAATTAGTATGTAATGAATGTGACGAGGCAAAAGAAGTAGGCTCAAAAGATTACAGTCAAGATGATCTCTCCATCGATATGGATGGAAAAGTTGGTACAGGCTTGGGACTATTGAATGAGCCATTGCAAAGCCATTACTCCATTCCCAGCTATGATGTCTCGGGTCTTGACACCGAGAGAGGACTATCGGTGTCCGATTTGTTTAGTTCGTCGACAAGATTCAGGAGGCAATCATCCGAGTCGTTTAGGAGGCATTGTAGTTCGGGTCCGTTGAGAACGGGGAGGGGCAGTCATTTTTGGCAAAAGATGCAAAGACTATCTCGGGGCAGCATCAGCGAACACGGTGTTATGATGAGGTTCTGGACAGGTACACATTAAACCAAAAAAAAATCTTCCATGCATGTATATGAATAGCAATCGACGTTACATGCCCGATGAAAAAGTTGTGGTTTCGGAACGGGGAGTATGAACATGAAACACTAGAGGAATGTGAAAAATGTGCGGCGAGGTTCTTAATCCGAAACCAGATGAGCTTTTGTTACGCGGCTGTAGACGAGCATAGAGCGGATTATTCGATCGGAGAGTTTCGATATCCATACACCACAAGTTGTATAGTTGGTGTTGCGTGTTTCATAACGTGAGGCTCAGAATCTTTCTGAATTCATCTTCTGATATTCGCAATGCATCACTTGTTTGCTGTGAATTCCCAAGACAAAGTCAGCCATTTCGCTCAAATCAAATGTATAGAATGTTTATATAATATATTACATATATGGGAAAATATCTCATTCATCCTTAAAAGTTTTTACGAGTCCCCTTAATTTTTTACGAGTCCCCTTAATTCTAAATGTAGGCCATAACAGACAGTGCCCAAAAGACAATGTGATAGAGGTGAGGCTTGTGGATAGTCCTAATTAGGGGTGTAAATGAACAGAGCGTTCGACGAACTGTTCGTGAACCGTTCGTATAACGTCCGTTTATGTTCGTTTATTAAGTTAAATAAACGAGTATGAACAAAAATTTTATGTTCGTTTAATAAACGAACGAACACGAACATAGGTGTGTTCGGCTCGTTTATGTTCACGAACAAACTCGTTTATGTTCGTTTAGAAGCTCATTTATAGACTCGTTTATGTTCGTTTAAAGGCTCGTTTATGTTCGTTTATAAGCCCATTTATGTTCGTTTATTAGCTCGTTTATGTTCGTTTATAAAGTTCAAAGTAGGGGTGTAAGACAGTGTAAAGAACTGATTTACACCGGTGTAAGACAATGTTGATTGTTTAGTAAATTAAAGAACTGATTTACACCGGTGTAAAACAATGTTGATTGTTTAGTAAATTAAAGAACTGTTTTACACCGGTGTAAGTTGCCTTTCTTTCAATTTCTATTTTTTTGTTTCTTCAAATCATGAGTTCTATTTATTTTAAATCTCATAAATCAAAATCAATTAAAATATGAAAATATGTAATTTTTAGTCTAAAAATGTGTGTAAAATTATAAACATTAAATTTGAAAATTTTATTATACTAAGTAATAAATTTGGATTTGAATATCTGGATATAAACCATATTATAATTTATAAACACTTGTCTCCTTTAAAAATAACTCATAATTCAAAGTATATAAACCATATAATAACCCTAATCACCCTTTCCCCTAATTTCTACAGCCGCATCCCTTTGAAAATAAACATTCGTCTCCTCACCCTTTCTTCTTATCAACCTCCGACCACTGGGCTTTTGGTTCTCCCTTGCGCCACCGTTCGCCGTCACTCTCTCTGTTCACCGCCACCAACTATTCGAATCTTTGTACCGCCTTCCTTTCATCTTCTTTGCCAAACTCTTCCGTTCGCCGCCGCCAACCATTCGAATCTTTGTGATGCCTTCCTTTCATCTTCTTTGCCAATCTTTTCCGTCCGCCGCCACCAACCATTCGAGTCTTTGTGCCGCCTTCCTTTCATCTTCTTTGTCAATCTCTTTCGTTTGTGTGTGTATTGGGTGAGTATCACTATCAAATTCATATTTATATTTTTAATCAGTGCTTGTGTTTTTAATCAGTGCTTATGTTTTTAATGGTATAACCCTATTGGTTGTTTTCCTTTTATTTTCAAAGGATATATCTTGTTATTTGTTATATTGATTGCATTGGTTATATATATATGGAGTTGAATTGGAGTATTTTATAGTTTTAGAATTCTCAAAATTAACCTGCTTGTGTATTTGAATTCTCGAAATTTGTTGCTTTGTTATATATATATATATATATATATATATATATATATATATATATATATATATATATGGAGTTGAATTGGAGACTTGGAATATTTTATAGTTTTAGAGTTAAATTTTTTATTAGTCTTATGTAAACTAGGAGTCTGTATAAACTAATGTACTCAGTCCTTTGTAGGAGATTAATGATGTATTCGAATTTGTATTTTGTTGCAGCTTAGTTTCGTCTTGGATTCAGTATAGTTTCATCTTCAAGTCAAAAATTTGTTACAACTCTTGATAAATTTCTCAAAGGTATGCGAAAGAGTTTTTTATTTTGTATATTTTAGTAATATGTATATACTCCTATAAGATCCGACATTTCGACTCTTTTTGACAGTCTCTCCAAAATGGTGTTCGGGGAGGTCGCAAAGAGTTCGGGGGTGACATTTTCATAACTTTATTTATGGTATATTATTCTCTTTTATCTTGTTTAAGCAATATGTATTATTGCTTTTATAGAACTTGTTTATCATACTTGATGTTATTCATTAATAGTGATTTGATTTTAAATTTTTAGGTATGTCATATAATTCGGAACAAGGTCATCATTCGTGTACTGGTTCTTCATCACCGATGGATGTCATTGAAGGAAAAGAAAATGAAACTTCCAATGTTCGAGATACAACTCATGAAAGACCAACCCCTGAAGATCCCGAGTGTTTGGATGATACTGAAACTGGCACTTATACGAGGAGAAATAGAAAGGAGACATCAACTGTTTGGCAGGAATTGACTGTAATTAAACTTGTTGATGGTACTGAAAAAGTACAGTGTAATCACTGTAAGATCAAACTTGCGAAGAACAAAGATGGTTCAACCACACAATATAAAAGACACTTAGATGATTGTGTGAGACGTCAAATATCTTTAAAGGGACAAGGCAATCTTTTTCTACCTCCACAATCACCTAGATCTGACAGTGCGAGTGGTATCCATACTTGGAAATATGACCAAGCGAAGATCAGAGAAGTTGTTTCTCATATGATAATGGTTCATGAATTACCTTTTGCATTTACTGAATATGAGCTATTCACTTTGTTGATGAAAACTGCAAGTCCACTCTATACAAAGATTTCTCGTGCGACAGCCAAAACCGATTGTTGGACAAGTTATGAGGTTGAGAAGAAGAGGTTAAATGGGTTGTTGAAGACAGTGAATAGAATTAGCATTACAACCGATATGTGGAAGTCTGGTCAAAAAATTTAATACATGGTCTTAACGGCTCATTTTGTGGACTCAGATTGGAATTTACAAAAAAGAATTTTGAATTTTGTTGATGTGCCTCCTCCGCATAGTAGAGTTGTTGTATATGACGCATTATACAAATGTTTACAAGACTGGGGTATTGAAGGAAAAGTGTGTTTAATTTCTGTGGACAATGCTTCTTACAATGATACAGCTGTAAGAATGTTGAAAGATAGCCTTTCATTTCATAAAAGGCTTCCTTTGAATGGGAAATTGTTTCATGTCAGATGTTGTGCCCATATCTTGAACCTATTGGTGCATGATGGTCTTTCCGAAATTGAAGATGTGATTGGCAATGTAAGGGAAAGTGTTAAGCACATCACAGCATCCACTGTACGTTTGACCATGTTCAGTGATATTGTTAAACAACTTCAGTTGCCAAATAAGAGGTTGATTTTAGATTGTTGTACACGATGGAATGCAACATATGCTATGTTTTCATGTGCATTGGAGTTTAAGGATGTGTTCCCGCGGTATGCTCAACGGGATGCAAGTTATAAGTATTTGCCAAGTGATAAAGATTGGGTGAGGGTTGAGGAAGTTAGTTCTTTTTTGGCACTTTTTAATGAAGTTACCAACATTATCTCAGGTAAACAATTTCAATATATCTAATTTTTTTCATTATTTCTTAATTGTTATTTATGTTACTTGATTTAATATTTTTTCTTAATAAATATTAGGTTCTGATTATCCAACTTCAAATTTATTCTTTCCTGAACTTTGGAGTATCAAAGAGCTATTGATGGAGAATTCTTTGAGTGAGCAACTTTGGATGAGACAAATGGTCGATAAAATATAAAAAAATTTGATAAATATTAGGGTGAATGCAATTTGCTTATTTCTATTGCTGTCATACTAGATCCCCGAAATAAGATGAAACTGATTGACTTCAGTTTTCATGTTATTTATTCTGAAGAGAAAGCTGTTAGACAAATTCGCATTGTACGTGATAGTCTATATGAGCTTTATAAGGAATATGTGGATGAATATACAACAGCTAATGTTGATACAATGACAGACAATGATGTGCAAGAGAATGTTGTCACCAATGCCTTTACCACTAGTAAAATAAGCAAGGGTAAAGTTATGACTGGAAGGTCCAAGTTTGAGAGATATATTAAGAGTGTTGACACAATTGACAATGTTAGGTCTGAATTAGATATATACTTGGAAGAAGGAGTTTTCATTTGTAAGGAAAATAGTGGCGATTTTGATGCTTTAGAGTGGTGGAAAGTTAATAACCTCAAGTTTCGAATTTTATCTAAAATGACTTGTGAAATCTTGTCTATTCCTATCACCATAGTGGCTTCAGAATCTGCTTTTAGTACTGGTGGTAGGGTGATTGATGCATATCGTTCATCTTTAGGAACTGATACGGTGCAAATGTTACTTTGTGGTTCTGATTGATATCGAAACTTTTATGGGTTGAAAAAGAAAGTTAAAGTGAGTAATTTTTACATATTTGTTTTATTTATTTAATATCTAAAAGTATATTTAATTTAGTTATCTAATTTTTTTTGTAGAGCAATGAAGAAATTAAAGAGATCTCTTTACTTTGAAGTTGGAATTTGAAGATTTCAGAGGTATTTATTTTTGTAACATTTTTGCATTAAGTTACTTCATTTATTCTAAATTTGTTCTATTTGTTAGCTTTTTACAGTTCCTAAAAATAAAATAATGTTAAACACTTGTTGTATTACAACTAGCTTTCCTTTCTAAAAATGCCTTTTCATTCAAGGTTTGTTTGGCTGTAATTAAATCCTAATGAAGTCTAGAATCCTTGTATTGTGACTGCTGGTAACTCTTTGTGAGGAAAACTGAATTTTTTATATTTTATTTTGCTGTATCTTTTTAGTGGCTTGTGAAAGTAAATAGGATTACTGTAAATCTAGTTTGCATATCAGAAGTATAGAACATAATTTTGTGTGCATGAATGGATCTTTTGTGGTTGTGATATTGCTACTAACTCTTGATATACTATGATATCATCTATGATTTTTTAAGTAAGCGGAGGAGCGAGAGCCTAAGGAACAAAGACCCAAAGCAAAGAAAAAATCGGCTATGATACTTCCACATATTCTTGGATGAAAATGTTTGTGGATGTTTCTTTTATTTTTTGTTATTTTTGTGGAAGTTTTAGGATGAAAATACTTGTGAATGTTTTTAAGAATTTGAATTTTTATGCTTTTATTTTGTTGTTGTGGTACGTTATATAAGTTAATGGTGAAGTTTATGTTGGTTTTATTTTATTTAATTTCTGTTTGTTTAGTCAAAATTCTAGAAAACATAAACAAACATGTTCGCGAACGCTAAATGAACATGTTCGCGAACGCTAAACGGACAAGTTGACGAACGCTAAACAGACAAGTTGACGAACATATATAAACAATCATGTTCGTGAACGCTAAATGAACATGTTCGTGAACGTTAAACGAACAAATTGGCGAACATTTAAACGAACATGTTCGTGAACATTAAATGAACATGTTCGTGAACATTAAACGAACCGAGCCCGAACGCACCAAAAAATAAACGAACCGAGCTTGAACATACCATTAAAAATTTAAACGAACACGAACCGAGTTCGGACACCTTTAAAAATAAATAAACGAACACGGACATACCCTTGTTCGTTCAAGCTCGGTTCGTTTACACCCCTAGTCCTAATGGGACAAATACGGGTGATAGGGCCGACCTCATCTCTGTTCCCAAATCAGAGATGAAGTGGAAAAGCCATTGTTTAGTTGGAATAATTAAGAGGATGATTCCCTGTGTTTATCTATGAACTCATCTAAAGTTCATTGCCTCGCGGTTTATCTGACCATAAATTAGTCCTCTTTTTGGATGATTCTGTGGCGAGTGGTGTTGCGCGTAATAACTGTTTCACAATTGGTGCAAATGTACATGTCGTAAGTTATAGTATAGAAAGATATCGTCTCTACAGGGATTGATGCTACTTCGGGAATCTAATTTTTCGCATTGAAAATAAAAACTACAAATTGGTGATTGTAGCAGTTTTAATTAACAAGTAAAATAAATGGCAATTAAATAAAAGAGAGATGTAATCAAATAAGAGAGAATAGGTTGGGTTATTATGAGTTTGATGAGTGATAATTAAATGGATCGTTTTGGTAACTGTGTGCGAAAGTGACTCAATTGCCTTGGAAATTGGCAACAGTCGTATTGTCAGGGCAACTGATGAAGCGATTGCCTGGGCAATGTAGGAATGGAGTGAATGCCTGGGCAACTGGGCGACAACCTTCAAGGTTCGACGAAGCGTTCTTCAATGGTTTCTTCTTATCCCTAATTCGAAACACTAGTTAATTGTGCATGCCTTGATAATACATCCATGCGTGAACCAAGGGTGGACAACAACTGATCTTGCGCTCAAATTTTTGAAAGACCGATTTGGGCATCAAATTTATGCTTTTCCCAAGGTCGCACAATGCTTTCCCGACATAGTGGTTTCCAATCGAACACGATATTGTGAAACTGTCGAAGTCTTTAAGCTTAGGCGACACTCGGTTGTGCAACATGGCCATGCATCTTTCTGTCACAGCAACTATTTCAAATTCTCCTAGCCTAGTCCTCTTAAAGACAATGTCTTTGAGGAACTTAGCATAGTTCAACATTTGTTCTATTGCCTCGACCAATGGCAAGTTTGATGTGGACTTGCTTCAAGAAGTCAAGGAACTTGTTGAACTAGTATTCTTGTTTTTACCGTTTCAACCTCTGGGGGGAATGGTGGGGGAAGTCGGATGTCCCCAATACTTTCATTGGTTTGGAACTTGATGGATGGCATTGCCGAGACATCAGGACTTGCCGAGGCATGTGCAGTTGCTGAGGCATAAGAGATTGTCAAGGCATTCTCCGATTCATCAGGTTTGGTTGAGGTTTTGTTGTTGGATTCATCTTTTTGGATTAGGGGTTGCTCTTTTGGTTGAGTGTTCTCCATTGAATGAGCTTGGGCTTCCTTAATTTTTCGGCCACTCCGGGTGGTGATTGCTTTGCATTGCTCGTGATTTACTCCTTTTGCAACTTCAGTATCGCTAGGTATACCACCCACAGGTCTCGTGTTTAGCATCTGTGCAAATTGCCCGAATTGCGTCTCCAATGATTTCAGAGCTACCTCTTGATTCTGCAATCTCATCTCAGTTCTGTTAGTAAAAGTGCCAGTCTTTTTCATATTCTCAACCATATAAGAATTAGTTTTTAACATGAAAGTATTGAGAGTATTTTCTAAAGAACTAGATGGTGTTGATTGTTGTTGCGGCATCAATTTCCATGGCATGTTCTGCTGGAATCCCAATGCTTGTGCATTCTGATTGTCCTGATTGAATGCATTGTTCGGATTACTCCATGAAAAATTGGGATACTTTTTTCAAGCTGGATTGTACGTGTTAGACACCACATTGTTGTTTCGGTTGTAGTTCCCAACATAGAAGCTAGATTCTGGGTTCTGCAGACACTCAGAAGAATCATAGTTACCGTTACATAAATCACAAATTGAATATACTACCTTTATCTCCAGTGTGTTACTTTGTCGATGTATGTTTTTGACCAAATTGGTTAAAGTGGCCAATTGTGTGAGAATTGCATCTGATGACCCAAGCTCGTTTATCGTGACATGGCATCTGACTCCTTCTCTTCTGGTAGTTGGGAACTGATAATCATTTTTAGCAAGCCTGTTCAAAATCTCTATTGCTTCTTCTGATGGCTTGTCTAGGAGTATGCCATTTGCCGAGGCATCTAGCATCATCCTTGTCGGTGTGTTTACTGCGTTGTAAAACATCGTCATTTGTGTCCAAACTAGGAATCCGTGTAAGGAACATTTGTGTAACAATTCTCTATATCGCTCCCAAGCCTCGTACATGGATTCATCATTTGTCTGTCGAAAAGAAGTAATTTCTTTACGTAACTTATCAGTCATACTTTTAGGATTAAATCTAGCAAGGAAATCACGACATAAATTAGTCCAAGATCCTATTGATTCGGATGGAATACTATTCAACCATGATTTCGCCCTATCCCTCAGTGAATAGGGGAATAATTTTAGCCTCAAAACATCCTCATAGACTCCTTGTAGTTTGAATGAATTGCAAATCTCTGGGAAAGATTTGAGATGTTGTCTAACATCTTCAGTTGTCGATCTACCAAATTGACCGATTGTATTGATCATATTGAACATTATTGGCTTTAAATCGAAGTGGGCAACTTCAATTTCAGGTGTGACAACTCCTGGGTTTAGGCCGTTGAGATCTTCTGCTAAATAATCATGAACAGTTCGGTTCCGTACAAGGATCGGTGGAGCAGGTACTCCATCTCCTGCTGCGGCATTCTGATTGTCGTTGGCATTCACATTGTCATTTCGGGTAGCATGTGGGTCAGCCATTGCTGCTATCAGTCTTCGTCTGAGTCTTTGGAAGGTACGTTCAATTTCTAGATCAAGGGGATATTCTGGAGTTGTCGGTCTCGCCCTGGTCATACACCGATGTAAAACCAAAATTTGTTAACCCTTTGAAACTGAATAGTATAAGTAAAAAGAAAAAATGCAAGAAAATAAAAACAAAGTCGCTATTGTCAATCCCCGATAACGGCGCCAAAACTTGTTGCGTGTAATAAGTGCTTCGTAATTGGTGCAATTTTACACGTCGCAAGTTATGGTATAGAAAGATATCATCTCCACAGGAAATTGTGCTACTTCAGGAATCTAATTTCTCTCATTGAAAATAAAAACCACAAATTGGTGATTGTAGGAGTTTTAATTAACAAGTAAAATAAAGGGCAATTAAATAAAATAAAGATGTAATCAAATAAGAGAGAATAGGTCGGGTTATCATGAGTTTGAGGAGTGATAATTGAATGGATCATCTTGGTAATTGTGTGCAGAAGTGACTCAATTGCCTTGGCAATTGGCAACAGTCGTATTGTCAGGGAAACTGATGAAGCGATTGCCTGAGCAATGTAGGAATGGAGTGAATGCCTGGGCGACTACCTTCAAGGTTCAACGAAGCGTTCTTCAATGGTTTCTTCTCTCTCAATCGAACATGTTGAAGTAGGCGGCTTGACCTTCTTTATATAGGAGATAACTAGGTCAAAGTCTTTCTTGAGGAGGAAGTTAAGTTGGAATTAAATATATTAAAAGAAATAAATCTCTTTTATTATATTATTTCCTCCATAATCTCCTCATAAAACTCTTGGAATTTAATATCCTTTTTATCTCTGCATGGAACTCCAACTCTTCTAGGATTTATCCTTGCTTTTTGCAATTATCTCGAATTAAATGGATTTATCCTATCTTCAAAATCGGCAGCTCCTCTTCTTATCCTAGATTTTCTTCGGGAATCTTTAAATCCTGCACACATGTACAAAAACACACATACCCGCAGTACCTTTTCCACGAAAATCGATCAAATTATGAAATCAAGCATGACGGTGAAGGAAATCATTAAAACATGCATGAATGCCTAATAATGCAACTGAAACGAGCTTAAGTCTAACAATATTATGAGTAAAAGGGGTAATAAAAATAGTACTTTTGAACACTTAACAAGTGGTCCCAGACCCTTTATATGGTTCTCGCATTGGGCTGATGTGCTAGAGTATGCAGCTTTGGTGAATTCGATTGCATCAGAACCTAGCAGAAACGGTCTGGGTGATACTCTTAGAATAATTAAAGGGGAAACTAAGGCTTGGCTTAAGGATTTCAAAGCTAGTGAATCTAGTGATATTAAGTCAGTGGAAAGGGAAATTGAAGCGTTGGAAATGAGTCTTTGTACTAATGGTTTCGGTGTTGATGTTGTAAAGGAAATTAAATTTCTAAAGGCATCTTTGTGGGAACGGTACAGAAGAGAGGAAAGGGAGTGGATTCAGAAATTTCGCCTTAAGTGGTTCACTGATGGAGACAGAAATACCAAATTTTTCTATCTTTGTGCCTCAATGAGAAGTAGTAGAAATGAGATCACAACCTTAAACGTGGGAAATGTCTTGATAGAAGATCCAAAACTTATTTCATAGGCTTTGGAAGACCATTTTTGAGAACATTACAACAGAAATCCCACTATTTTGGTTAAAAGCTTTGATGGGGATTTCACACAACTCAGTACCAGATCTGCCAATTTGCTCGAAGCACCATTTTCTATCGAGGAATGTGGTCGTCAATTCAGTCCGCTGATAGTAATAGGGACTCGGGCCCTAACAGGTTTAATCTAAATTTCTACAAAAAAATTTGGCCATACCTCAAATGCAATGTAATGGAGTTCTTCAGTGATTTCTTTAATGGAAGGTTGAAAGATAGGTCAGTGAACCATTCTTTCATCACACTCATTCCAAAATGTGACTCTCTTACTTCTATGGATGATTTTAGACCAATATCCTTGGTTGGAAGTTTTTATAAAATACTAGCTAGAGTTTTATCAAAAAGGCTCGCTTGCTGCATAAATGAGGTAGTGGGTGAAACCCAATTTGCTTTTATCTCTAGTAAGCAAATAATAGAGTGCTCCATTGCGGCCAACGTTGTGATTGATGAAATAAAAAATAACAATTTACAGGCTATTATCTTTAAAGCAAACTTTAGGAAAGCATACGATACTGTGGATTGGGCTTTCCTGAATTTTATTCTCATATGCATGGGTTTTGGATCTAAATGGAGGGAGTGAATTTCTATTGCTTTATCCATAGTTTTAATCTTAGTGCTGGTCAACGGAGTTTCATCGAATCGATTTCCCATTAAAAGAGGCCTTCGTCAGGGATGTCATTTGTCCTTGTTACTTTTTTAATGTGATAGGTGATGGGCTTAGTGTCTTTATCAAAAGAGTAGTGGAACTGGAGATTTTTCGGGGTGTATCTCTTGGGCTCGATGGTCTGTATATATCTCACTTGCAATTTGCTGACGATCTAATACTGTTTGTCGAGGCTGATGAAGAAAATATCCGAAGCATTAAAAGAATTTTACAAGTTTTTGAGTTAGCCTCTGGTCTAAGTCTAAATATGATAAAAACTACTATTTATGGAATTAATGTTGATGACCAGCGCATTTTTAGATGGGCAGGAGTTATTAAGTGCAGAAAGGAGTCTCTTCCCACATCATATTTAGGTCTTCCTCTAGGCCATACTCGTAATTCCTTGGATATTTGGGAGTCGATTATTGTGAAAGTTCAAACAAGATTGAAAGGGTGAAAGGGCAAGCTTCTCTCTATTGGAGGCCGAATCACTTTAGTAAAATTAGTTCTGTGCTTTTTACCTGTTTATTTCTTAGCTCTATTTTCTATGCATGCCGCTATTGTAGATCGCTTAAATAAAATGATTGTTAAATTTATTTGGGGAAATAGAAATTCTCAGCCCATCCATTGGATAAACTGGAAGAATCTATGTAAGCCCAAAGATGTTGGAGGGGTTGGGCTGTGTGATTTCAAAACTAAAAATCAAGCTTTGTTAAATAAGAGGTTGTAGAGGTATAATTTTAAATTAGATGCCCTGTGGCAAAGAGTAATCGATGCCAAGTATGGATACTCTAAGGATTGCTTGACCCCCTCCTCTGTTCGGAATCGAAAAGTGTTGTTGATATGGAAAAATATAATCAAACCCCTTTCCAACCTTGATGATCCTTTTACCTAGAATCTCAGATTCGTTCTTGGTGATGGTAAAAACATTAAGTTCTGGGACGATTTTGGACAGAGGTCCCTTCGCTAAAAAGCGCATTTCCTAGGATCTATTTAGTTGTTGTTAACAGAAATGGAATGATGTGTGAATTTGGCTCCAAAGAACCGACTGGTTGGGTTTAGAATATTGATATTAGACGTAGACTTTTTGAATGGGAACGCGAGTCTTGGGAGGAGTTCATTAACGTTTTAAACATAGCAGCAAAAGGATTGGTGACCAAAGACTGTGTTAAATGGTGTGAGGCTTCTAGTGGCTTGTTTAAGCCTAAGGATTATTGTGAGATTGTATCTTCAAATGGAGTTATCAGGGATAATTTTTGGAGACTTATTTGACTAAAGACTATTGTTTCTTGGGTAGCTCCCCCAATAGGCTTATTCAAGTTCAATGTTGATGCTTCGGTTAAAGAGATTTATGGTGAGGGTGGTATTGGGGGTATCCTCAGATATCATCGGGGTAAGCATTTGATAAAATTCTCTAAATATATTGGTGTTATTGATCTGACTGGTGCTGAGATTACGACTATATTGGAAGCGTGTTGTTTATTTTCCAAATCTAAATGGTGCAAATCTAGCATATTGTTTATCGAGTCAGATAGTATATTGATTGTTAAAAGGACCACCCAACATGGCATCATGCTGTTTTCGCAGAATTGGTATTGAAATGTAGGAAATTTATCAGTAAATTCTAATGGAGTATAATCTTTGCTTATAGGGAATCGAATGTCATAGCTTATAATCTAGCTATTAAGGGGACAAAGAGATCGGCTAATATGGTATGGTTGGCAGGAAAATGATAGAGTGTTAGGTGAGTCTGATTGTGGTTTATATTAGGTATGTGGGAATTCTTTATATTTGTAGCTCAAGCATGTTTTTGAGTCGCTGACAGGATTAATGGTTGTTGTTTTTTAGTGGTGTTCTCCGGTTTATCGTTAATAAAATTCGAGCACTCTTTTCTCTAATTTAGGTTTAGAGGGAGTTTTAACGAGACCCTTCCCTTTCAATATATATATGTATGAGTTAAATACTAGGGATGGGAATTTTTACCGCACTCGGCGGGTTCCGACCCGACCCGGCCCGATCGGGTCGGATTTTTTAATGAAAAAATTGGGTTCAGGTTTATGGTGAAAAATATCCGACCCTAGACTAATAGTGTAATTTTCCCCTAAAATTTGTAAAGATATTTATAATAATACCCCTCTTTATATATTTTTTATAATTAAGTCCTGAAAATTGAATTTTTTATATACAAAGTAGTCCTTTAAATTATAATTTTTTACAATTAAGTCCCTTAAAATTATTATTTTACAATTAGGTCCCTAAAATTAATTTATTTTATATAGTTCGGGTCGGGGTCAAATTTAGTATATTTATTTTTGGGTCGGGTTGTATTTTTAAAAAATATGTTCGTGTCAGGTCGGGTGCGGATTTAGAGTGTTTATTTTCGGGTCAGGTCCTGGTGGGCCAAAAACCTATAACCCCCTCGTCCCGATCTGGACGACTGACCGGTCTGAGTAGGCTACACTGAGAAAACTGAAGTGAAACCCGCTAAGGCTCCCCTTCGGTTAGCAATCCTAGAAAACTTCTTTAATTATTATCTTGTCTAAATGGATTAAATTAAACCTATGTGAAAAGACAACAACGGAAGCAACAAGCGAGGCGATCAACCCAAACAGCATACCAAAAATAGTACATTTTAGCTTAAACTGCAGGCCATATCGAAACGCCCAGAGGGTGTATCGATACTCTGGGCGTTTCGATACGCCTTGGCAAGGTCAACTGGCCAAAGTCAACTCGAGGAGACCATATCGAAATGCTGGTTAACCGTATCGATACGCTCTCATCGGTCAATTTCTCGTGGTCAACGCTACGAAGACCGTTCCAAAACGCCTAAGACCGTTTCGATACTCTCAATTTCTCGTCAAAATCTCAGATTTCCAGTAGCAAAGTTGTATCGAAATGCCCCTCCACGTATCGAAACGCCTGGCCTGAAACAAGGGGACCGTATCGAAACGGGACCAACCGTTTCGATACGCCTGCTGCGAGCAGACTGGTTTTAGCTGGTTTATGGCACAAGGCTACCCCAAACACCAACTAAGACCTCCCACAACCAACATGCATTAACTCTAGATACAAGGCACCCTATAACAAGCGTGCTTAGCACTCAACATACATATAAAAGCCATTCCATAAGAGAAGCATCAATCAACAAGATAAGCATTTAGATAGGAACTTGCATACAAGCATGCATATCAAAACCATTTAGCCATAGGAAACATACATTCACTTAAGCAATGCATACCCAAGACTTACATGCCTTCAACATAAAAACTTAAGCATCTCATAAACACATGGCTTACAACTCTAACACCAAAGCATAGGCATCTCAAAGAAACATGATTTACAATTCCATCAACACAAAGCATTAGCAACATAAAGCCTACATGAAGGAGTCTAGATACACGCTCTTAAAACACGTAGCATTTCCCATTACTAAACTACTACATTATTTAATAAATCATACTTGAGCAAACTACCTCACGCTTGGACGCCCTTTTCTTGCTCCTTGCTAACTCCAAGCTAATGATCTGCATTGTCGGAAAAAGGAGAGTGTAAGCATAAAGCTTAGTGAGCAGAGCTCAAAGACATAACAACGACACTGCTGGGTTCAAAGCTTTCTTTAAAATAATAGCCAACACACACAATCCATCCAATGACATAATCCTCTTACTAACATACAAGTTCAACCACAGGTCAACAATATAGATATTTATCATGGCATCACACTTCATGGTATGCATAAAGGCATAATCCTAGATTTAAAACAAAACCATTTTGAGGGAAAAGATACGGTGAGACACAAACATGAACAATACATGGTATGCACAAGCACAACCAAAACACACACGGTAGGACCACACATCACCGTTCGACTAGTAGTTTTTCGATGGGACCACACATCACCGTACTCTCCTACTAGTCACTACTGGTGGGACCACACATCACCGTAGTCTTATACTAGTCATTACCGGTGGGACCACACATCACCGTAGTAACGACAACCATCAAGTGAGGTTCGACACCAACCATGCAACACGATATACCAATCACCATCATGCGACATGAACACACTATATCATGCACGACCAAAACAACTTGTAGCAAAATCCACAATTATGCACGAACTTACTACTCACGATCTTACCAACCGCAAATAATCTTACCTACCATTTCCGTGCACAACCTGCACCAACTTACACATATTTTACAAGACATATCAACAACACCATTGATTTCATCTTGCATGATCAACAACATAATAACAATCAACATGCTTGCTCCGAAAGTATGGAAATTTCATGCATAACAAATTATCACCACAAGTAATGAAAAACAAACAGTAAAAAGGGGAATTTAAAGAGGCGATACACATCAACTTACTCTTGAGTTTAGATTGACCTTTCAAGCTCGATCCAAACTCTTTCAAAACCATCTTTGAACCAAAACGCTACTTAAAAATATTTCCACTCACCATTTGCACACCAATGCAAACCACAAAGTCGTTTCAAGCTCCCAACTTTCCGGGACCGCGTCCGAACCGCCCAAGGCCAAATCTGTTGTTTCTAACCAATCAAAAACAATGTATTAAACTCTTAATCAATCACAAATTTACTGTTACACATCAGCTCTCAATTCCCCAATATTTTCTCAACAATTCAAAACCGAAATCCTCCCAAATAATCCCATTTTCGTACTCCAGCAAAACCCAACCATTACCTCTCAATTTAAACACTTAAAACACTCCAAAACATGTCCAAAACATCACCCTAAGGTTGTACAACCATCAGCCCTTCATTTCCCCACATAAACACCTTAAAGACTCCCATTTTCCACTCCTAAAAATCACCTACAGCAGTAGCTTCGGAAATCCATTCAAACCAATACTATCACCACTCAAAAATCATCAAATATCATCTAAAAACACATATCCAATGTCACTATAACATCAACCCAATAATTTTTCACAAAACCACTCCAAAAGCACAAGTTTTGACACTTTTAAAATACCCCCAAAAACCCATTTCAGGATTTTTGTTAAAATCCCACCATTTTAAGATATAAGGTGTCTTAGGGCAAGATTAGTTCAAATCTCAACTCTATCAATCAAAAACAACCCAATAAGCTATTAAAGTTCCATGCTTTTCTTCAAACTTTGAAAACTTCAAAAACTCAAAAAGATGATTTCTATAAAAACTAAAGCTATGGAAATGTTGGAAATCATGAGGAGAATTCAAAAATGCAATTACCTCGAAGAGCGCCCTTGAATTGATGAAGAGATTTGATGAAATAGTGCTTTATGGGATAAAAGGGGTTTTGACGTGAAGTAAAACCAAAGGAAGAAGATGATGAATAGCAATTGCTAAAAAGCTCCCTTTTTCACAATTTAATTTCCTTCATTTAGAAATTACCAAAATGCCATTAATGAACTCACACCTCTTTTTAATTTAAATCAAGGCCTAATTAAATTTTAAAACGAACCCACGTCTCGAACTAACCCGAGTAACATCCGACCCTTAAACCCGGGGCGTTACAACTCTCCCCCACTTAAGGAATTTCGTCCCCGAAATTACCTGACGGAAAGAGGTAAGGAAACTGTCTTTCCATATCCCCCTCTCTCTACCCCAAGTGACTTCTTTCACACCTCTGTGTCGCTACTTAACCCTGACAAGCTCGATAGATCTCCCACACAACACTGAAGGTCAATAATACACATCTCAACCCGATCTCTAATATTTGAATATCTCTCTCTGGCTGATCATCGGATTGAGGGCGACCTGATGTACTGAAATTCAGACGGGTACCCAAAGCAACATGCAGACATTTCTAAAAGCTAGCTGTAAACCTCGAATTTCTACCTGACACAATCGACTTCGATACACCACGTAATCTCGCAAACTCACTGATGTACACATCGGCTAACTTACGTATGATCGACTATGAAATGAGCACACCTTGTGAAATGGTCAACAATCACCTTAACTAAATTCTTCTTAAAGGAAGTCAAGGGCAATCCTGATACGAAGTCCATCATAACATCTTCTTACTTCCATTTTGAAATTCTTAATGGATGTAACAAACCAGACAAAAATTGAGATTCTGCCTTAACACATTGACAAACCTCACACTTGTTCACAAAATCGGCAACACCTCTCTTCAGACCAACCCAATATCACTCATCTTTTAATCCACGGTTCATCTTTGTACTACGAGGATGCATAGCAAACGGACTACTGTGCGCTTCAATCAAGATCGTACGCCTCAAATCACTGTCATCTGGCACAACTATCATATCTCTGAAACACAAGACCCCACCAACATTGAAATTGTAGTTTGTATGTCTTTCTTCCGCTATGTTTTGTACGTGAGGTGCCAAAGATCTATCTAACAGCTGCTTCTCTCAATTCAACTGACCTAATGTAGATCCATCCTGAAGCTCGGCCACTAGACCGCTATCACCGGGCAAGTTCTAACTAGCAAACATGGCTCTCAACTCAACGGCTACCTTCCTACACAAAGCATCTGCCACTACATTGGCTTCACTCGGATTATACTCAATCTAGAGACCATAGGCCTTAAGCAATTTTAACCACCTACGTTGTCTAAGATTCCACTCTTCCTATGTCTTCAAAATTTTCAAGCTCTGATGGTTTGTACACACTATGCATTTCTCACCATACAAGTAATGCCTCTGAATTTTCTTCAAAGCAAACACAGTTGCAGTTAACTCTATGTCATATGTCGGATAGTTACGCTCATAAGTCTTCAACTGTCTCGAGGCATAAGCCACAACTCTTCTGTATTGCACGAGAACACAACCTAACCCTACATATGAAGAATCACTGTAAATCACATAATCCTTACTCGACTCTGGCTAAATCAAAATCGATGCATTGGTAAAAGCTTCTTTCCAATTTCTCAAAGGCTTGCTGTCTCGCATCTGACCACTCGAACTGAACATTCTTCTGAAGCAACTTCGTCAAAGGAGCAGCTATCTTCGAGAAATCATTTACAAACCTCCTATAGTATCCGGCTAAGCCTAGAAAACTACGAATCCCTATAACAGGCTTCGGTTGCTTCCACTCAATAATGGCTTCTATCTTCTTCGGATCAACTCTAATCCCATCGGCTGACACTACACGTCCAGGAAGACTACTTCTCAGATCTAGAACTCGCACTCACTCAACTTTGCATACAACTGTTTGTCTAACAAGGTCTGCAAAACTATCCTCAAATGCCGGTCATGGTCTTCCTCGGGACGCGAGTACACCAAAATATCATCTATGAAAACAATCACAAACTGATCTAAGTATTGATAGAAAATTTTGTTCATCATATCCACGAAAGCAGCTGGCGCATTAGTCTAACCAAACGGCATAACCAAGAATTTATAACGACCCTATCTAGTCCTAAAAGTTGTCTTCGGTACATCGACCTCTTTTACCTTCAACTGGTAATACCCGGATCTCGAATCTATCTTAGAAACATTGAAACACTTCTAAGTTGATCGAATAAATCATCAATTCTCGGCAACGAATACTTATTCTTCACTGTCAACTGATTCAACTATCTGTAATCTATAGACATTCCTTTACTACCGTCTTTCTTCTTCACAACAGTACAAGTGCGCCCCAAGGAGAAGAACTCGGACGGATAAAACTTCCATCTGACAACTCTTGCAACTGAGTCTTCAACTCTTTCAATTCTTTCGACGCCATATAGTACGGAGCAATCGAAACAGGAGCAGATTCTGCATACATCTCTATAGCAATTCTACTCCTCTACCAGGCGGTAAACTAGACAATTCTTCCGGAAACATTTTCGGGAGATCGCAGACCATTCTGATATCATGTGGTCTGACCTCGATAATTTCATATTCAACCCTAAGCTAGGTAGGCCTGGCAACCAAACTCAAACAACCTATGAGCCTCAGAAGCTAAAACAACATTCGATACGAAATCTACATTCTCACCTACCATTACAATCTCATAGTCATCCACAAGCTTTAAGAAAACTCCCCTTGTCTCAAAGTCTACCCTAACTCTATGTTCTACAAGCCAATCCATGCTCGGTATCACATCAAAACCGTAATAAGGTGGTTCCATCACATCTACTGGAGACATGTGACCCTGAACCATCAACGAACATCCCTTGTACATCTTTCTGACTACGACTGTATCCCCGAATGAGCTAGTAACACTAACACCTACCTCTAATATCTCATAAGGTAAATTCAACAACCTCGCATGCTCACTCAAAATATACGAATGCGTAGATCCAGAATTAATCAGAGAAAATAGACTCAATGACTGTATCAAGGAATTACCTGCTATAACATCGACATCACTCTGAAGTCAACTCATAGGTCTTCACTTCTTTTACCAACTCATATCAAGATCGGTCACATTATTCTTTCCCAACAGGAACTAACTCATATGCACGCTGACCCAAACAGACAAACTATACCTCAAACTCTATTACAGCCATACTGCTCTGAACTAGAGCAATGAACTCTCTCATCATTCACATTCTCTGAAACCTCAGATTCATGATTACCAACTCTAGGCCCACGCCTCGGTCTCATACTTGCCAAAGACAACAATACAACAACAAACAAACACGCAAGCAAAATATATGGGGTTAGCAAGGGGCAAGGGTCCAAGGTGCTCAAGTACTCCTTTACTCACAAACCATTTTAAATAAGTAATAGTAGCAATTGGAACTCGACTCTACGCCTCAACACAACTATAATGCTAACACATGCTTTCAAACACCGTACTAATAAGAAAACATCAAGCATACATGGCAAAACATTCATCGAGACATAGCAACAACATAACACTTCAAACTTACCTCACTTACCTACCCGAGGTCTCAGAAACCTTAGGCTCTGATACCACCAAATGTAACCCCCTCGTCCCGGTCTGGACGACTGACCGGTCTGAGTAGGCTACACGGGGAAAACCAAAGTGAAACCCGCTAAGGCTCCCTTTTGGTTAGCAACCCTAGAAAACTTCTTTAATTATTATCTTGTCTAAATGGATTAAATTAAACCTATGTGAAAAGACAACAACAGAAGCAACAAGCGAGGCGATCAACCCAAACAGCATACCAAAAACAGTCCATTTTAGCTTAAACTGCAAGCAGTATCGAAACGCCCAAGGGGTGTATCGATACGCCTTGACAAGGTCAACTGGCCAAAGTCAACTCGAGGAGACCGTATCGAAACCCTGGTCAACCGTATCGATACGTCCTCATCGGTCAATTTCTCGTGGTCAACGCTACGAAGACCGTTCCGAAACGCCTAGGACCGTTTCGATACTCTCAATTTCTCGTCAAAATCTCATATTTCCAGTAGCAAAGCTGTATCGAAACGCCCCTCCACGTATCGAAACGCCTGACCTGAAACAAGGGGACCGTATCGAAACGGGACCAACCGTTTCGATACGCCTGTTGCGAGCAGACTGGTTTTAGCTGGTTTATGGCACAAGGCTACCCCAAACACCAACTAAGACCTCCCACAACCAACATGCATTAACTCTAGATACAAGGCACCCTATAACAAGCGTGCTTAGCACTCAACATACATATAAAAGTCATTCCGTAAGAGAAGCATCAATCAACAAGATAAGCATTTAGATAGGAACTTGCATACAAGCATGCATATCAAAACCATTTAGCCATAGGAAACATACATT
Organism: Hibiscus tridactylites; assembly: GCA_958450335.1. Taxonomy (NCBI): domain Eukaryota; kingdom Viridiplantae; phylum Streptophyta; class Magnoliopsida; order Malvales; family Malvaceae; genus Hibiscus; species Hibiscus tridactylites. Next base: position 83,462,144 of record OY288277.1, on the reverse strand, counting down.
CACTTAAGCAATGCATACCCAAGACTTACATGCCTTCAACATAAAAACTTAAGCATCTCATAAACACATGGCTTACAACTCTAACACCAAAGCATAGACATCTCAAAGAAACATGGTTTACAATTCCATCAACACAAAGCATTAGCAACATAAAGCCTACATGAAGGAGTCTAGATACACGCTCTTAAAACACGTAGCATTTCCCATTGCTCAGTGGCGGTTCCAGAATTTTTTTTAAGGGTGGGCACAAATTAAAACACTTTTTAGGATGGGTACAAATCATAAAAATCTCAAAATTTCAGGGTGGGCACAAGTCATAAAATTTAAGGACTAATTCATAAAAATTATAAAAATTGAAGCTAAATATGTAAGATTTGAAAATTCAGGTGGGCACAGGCCCACCCAAGGCAACATGTGGATCCGCCACAACCATTGTTAAACTACTACATTATTTAATAAACCATACTTGAGCAAACTACCTCACGCTTGGATGCCATTTTCTTGCTCCTTGCTAACTCCAAGCTAATGATCTGCATTGTCGAAAAAAGGAGAGTGTGAGCATAAAGCTTAGTGAGCGGAGCTCAAAGACATAACAACGACACTGCAGGGTTCAAAGCTTTCTTTAAAATAATGGCCAACACACACAATCCATCCAACGACATAATCCTCTTACTAACATACAAGTTCAACCACAGGTCAACAATATAGATATTTATCATGGCATCACACTTCATGGTATGCATAAAGACATAATCCTAGATTTAAAACAAAACCATTTAGAGGGAAAAGATACGGTGAGACACAAACATGAACAATACATGGTATGCACAAGCATAACCAAAACACACACGGTGGGACCACACATCACCGTTTGACTAGTAGTTTTTAGATGGGACCCCACATCACCGTAGTCTTATACTAGTCACTACCGGTGGGACCACACATCACCGTAGTAACGACAACCATCACGTGAGGTTCGACACCAACCATGCAACACGATATACCAATCACCATCATGCGACATGAACACACTATATCATGCACTACCAAAACAACTTGTAGCAAAATCCACAATTATGCACGAACTTACTACTCACAATCTTACCAACCGCAAATAATCTTACCTACCATTTCCGTGCACAACCTGCACCAACTTACACATATTTTACAAGTCATATCAATAACACCATTGATTTCATCATGCATGATCAACAACATAATAACAAACAACACGCTTGCTCTGAAAGTATGGAAATTTCATGCATAACAAATTATCACCACAAGTAATGAAAAACAAATAGTAAAAAGGGAAATTTAAAGAGGCGATACACATCAACTTACTCTTGAGTTTAGATTGACCTTTCCAGCTCAATCCAAACTTTTTCAAAACCATCTTTGAACCAAAACGTTACTTAAAAATATTTCCACTCACCATTTGTACACCAATGCAAACAACAAAGTCGTTTCAAGCTCTCAACTTCCCGGGACCGCGTCCGAACCGCCCAAGGCCAAATCTGTTGTTTCTAACCAATCAAAAACAATGTATTAACCTCTTAATCAACCACAAATTTATTGTTACACATCAGCTCTCAATTCCCCAATATTTTCTCAACAATTCAAAGCCAAAATCCTCCCATATAATCCCATTTTCGTACTCCAGCAAAACCCAGCCATTACCTCTCAATTTAAACACTTAAAACACTCCAAAACATGTCCAAAACATCACCCTAAGGCTGTACAACCATCAGCCCTTCATTTCCCCACATAAACACCTTAAAAACTCCTATTTTCCACTTCTAAAAATCACATATAGCAGTAGCTTCGGGAATCCATTCAAACCAACACTATCACCACTCAAAAATCATCAAATATCATCTAAAAACACCTATCCAATGTCACTATAACATCAGCCCAACAATTTTTCACAAAACCACTCCAAAAGCACAAGTTTTGACACTTTTAAAATACCCCAAAAACCCATTTTAGGATTTTTGTTAAAATCCCACAATTTTAAGATATAAGGTGTCTTAGGGCAAGATTAGTTCAAATCTCAACTCTATCAATCAAAAACAACTCAAGAAGCCATTAAAGTTCTATGCTTTTCTTCAAACTTTGAAAACTTCAAAAACTCAAAAAGATGATTTCTATGAAAACTAAAGCTATGGAAATGTTGAAAATCATGAGGAGAATACAAAAATGCAATTACCTCGAAGAGAGCCCTTGAATTGATGAAGAGATTTGATGAAATAGTGCTTTAGGGGATAAAAGGGGTTTTAACGTGAAGTAAAATCGAAGGAAGAAGAAGATGAATAGCAATTGCTAAAAAGCCCTTTTTCACAATTTAATTTCCTTCATTTTGAAATTACCAAAATACCATTAATGAACTCACACCCCTTTTTAATTTAAACCAAGGCCTAATTAAATTTTAAAATGAACACACGTCTCGAACTGACCCGAGTAACATCCGACCCCTAAACTCGGGGCGTTACAAAACCCAACTCGTTCCCATCCCTATTAAATACAAGTTCAAATGGTTAAATTTACTTAAAGTCTAACATAATTTATTTTTATATTTTTAATATAATTTTAAATTAGATGTATTTTCATTATTTTGTAATTAAAAATAAAAGAAATTGAAAACTGAATTATATATAGATAAAGAATAAGGATTTACATCCAATACACTGGCGGTGAAAACTTTTAGTTTTCCACAAGTGTCTTAGTTTTAGGGTTTATAAACTTAGTGTAGGGTTTAGGGGTTTAGGTGTAGAGGTTTAGAATTTATGGGCAATGGTTAGAATTCATGGGTTATTGTTAAGATTTAGGGTTTAGAGGTTAGTGTTTAGGTTTTAGTGTTATATGTTGAGAATTTAGGTTAAAATCTATAAACCCTAAATTCTAACCCTAAACCCTCAATTCTATTCACAATTCCTAAATTCTAAACTACTAAACATAAACTCATAAACCCATAAACCATATACCCTAAATTGAGTCCCTAAACCCTAAAAATAAGGCGCTTGTAGAAACTAAACCACTGCTAGTGTATCAAATATTTATCTAAAGAATAATAGGGGAATTATATATTTTTTTAATATCTAAAGCGATTGCAAGGTAGTATTTGTTCATACATATTTTTAACTCTTTGACAATGCACAAACACTTTGTAAACAGAGCGATTGAACTCGGGTCTCCTAAGATGAAAATCATCCGCTTTTCCACTGAGACCACTTGTTAGATTAATATGGGTATTATAATTGTCCTTGTGTTTAACCTTATAATTTAATTAAACCTTAGAGGCTGAAATCCACTAATTAACCTAATAGCTAAGGATGTTCATCTTGTATAGGTTCGAATCCTGACATGAGAATACAATAGGTCTATTTAATCAAAAAACTAAACCTTAGAGGCTAAGTGAGTATTTTCAAATTATTGGGGTAAGTAGAATCTCCCCCCAAAGCTTAGGGGATAAGTGTATTTATAATAAGAATATAAATATATACCAGATTAAAATATAAATACTAAATCTCAAAATCGAATATAATATAACTAATCAGAGTTGGATGCAGTATAAGATAAATTGTACTCCAGTACTCCCAATGAAAATGTATATATTCGACTTTAGAAACAATATTGATTAAAGGAATAATTGTGAACCTCTATTATAAACCCTAAAACAGACCTATTATGATTATTAAATGGCTTAATACACTTTTTCCTGCTTAAACTTTACATATTTTCCTAACTTGCTCTCTAATTTACGTTTTTGCTCAATTTTACCCCCTAACGTTTTCAACGTTATCCATATTACCCTCTACCGTTAAAAAAATTATCCTCACAAATCAGAACACGCCATGTCATTTTTATTAAATTTTAAATTTTAAATAAAATAAAAATAAAAATAAAAATAAATAAAATAAATTTATTAAAATACCCTCATCTTCTCCCCCAATTTTTTTTTGACAACTTCTCCTCTCTTTTTTCCCGACCTCCTATTTCCCTTTTTTTTTCTCCACCGTTTCCTCCATCTCCACCAACTTCCTATTTATTATTCCTTTTCTAAATTCATAACCATTTGACTTAAGAAACATTATGAGAAAGTCCTAGTAATTCTATCCTCCTACACATCGAATTCCAGAATTCTAGAAACTCCTAGTAATTCATAACCATATAGCATAATGTTTCATTCTAACAATGGCAGCAAATAATTTATTGAATTTCAGAATTAAAGGCTTTGGGTACTTGCCAATAATCTTGTTAAACACAATCAAAGCATCATCAAGACTATGGAAGCCATCGTACTTTTTACCATTTCCACTAACATGATCTGAGCTTTAGGAGCAAAGCTTTTTATTAGTGTCTTTTATTTGTCTTTTTTTTCTTCAAGATAATCAGAGATGAACAGCTCAAAAGTTTAGATTTTATTTCAAATTGATTGAACGAGATCACAAGTCTCAAAATTACAACCATCGTTTTAAATTGATTCTAAAATTTTTAAATTTTTGAATTTCATCATCGAGCTAAAACTCTTATTTTATATTGATTCTCAAACTTTTTAATGTTGTAAACATTATTATATATTTTTAATGATATCATGTGAATCATGTGATATAAATATTGAGTTTAAATAAAGCAATTATTTAACTTCGTGACGTAGAAATAATTATAAACTAATTGAGAGAAAAAAAAAGTCAAAGTAATTTTCAGTTTCATTATAAATAATAATTTTGGGATTGTGATGCAATATCAATGATTGTTTACGTCATATTATAATATTACATAGTAAACACCCGTGTTCATATGCAGTTAACAATTTTTATAACGGTTATTTCAATGGTGGTACCATACATCAAAGTTTACGGATGAAATTGTAATAATTAAGAGCTTGAGACCAATTTAAAATTAGGATCACAGATCGATGATGAAATCGAAATGTTCAGAAGTTCAAAAACCAAAAATTCGACCAGACCAATCCGATCCGTTTATACATTGATCTTATCCGTTTTTTATGCATATAAATCTTGTTATATTTGATACTTTTATTTGTTATATATGAAAAAAATAAATTTTTCAAGGATACAAATCTTGTTATATTCAACAATTTGTTGTTTGTTATATTCAAAAATTCAAAATTTTAATGGATATAACCGCTAAACTTAAAAAATACTTAAATCAAGTAATAAGCTCGAATACTAAAATATCTAAGGATGAGTCTACCACGTGCGACGAACATTGATGAACACCACTAACGATGAACACCGATGAACACCATTAATTTTTTTTAAAATTTTAAAAATTTAAAGGACTAAAATTATAATTAAAATTATCTCTTAAAAAATAAAAATCAAATTTAATAGTTACTTTATAATATTTTTTTAATAGATTAGAATCAAATATACCTAATTTTTTAAACCCTAACGACATCATGGATTCTTTCCGTACTTTCAATTTCGATTTCAGATTCTTATTCATTTGAATAAATTTATGAACCAAAATTCCTCTGCAGTTACTGCAAGGCATGTGCTAAGCCTAAATCCGATTAATATTAATTAAACCTTGCTTTGGTAATTAGTAGAGGGATTAATTTGGGAGAAGTGGGTAGCGGTATAATGCGAAATTGCGAATGAACTATTAGGTAGATTTGTAGGTTTTCCAGGAATTTTTAGGGTTTTTATTTTTCAGATTGATTTTGTTAGGGTTTAGGAGAATTGGGTATATTTTATTCTAACCTATTAAAAAATACTATAAAATAACTATTAAATTTGATTTTTATTTTTTAAGAGATAATTTTAATTATAATTTTAGTCCTTTAGATTTTTAAAATTTTAAAAAAAAATTAATGGTGTTCATCGATGTTCATCGTTAGTGGTGTTCATCAATGTTCGTCGCCCATTGTAGAATTTTCCAATATCTAAATATTCAATATCAAAAATTTTATGTATCTAATTTTTCAGATTAAATACGAATCATTAATTTACCGATTCAAAATTCGAAATGCACACCCCTAGTTAACATGTGAATTTGAAATGAGAGCCGTTTGGGGACTGTGACACAATTAACTATGAGGGTAAAGAAGGAAACGAAATGGAAATAATAAGACAAAATAAGGACAAACAAGTAATTCCACAAAAGAAAAAGCCATCGCTGTCCTGTGAATTCCAAAACTGGTCTATATAAGTACTAAAGGTACTGACAAATTTGCATATAAATCCTTCCCCAATGGGCCCCACTCCACCCCCCACATTTTCCCGCCTTTTCTCAACGAATTCAACCCTACCACGTCACTATAATTATCCCACGTGACACTCGCTTTTAGCCACGTGTAAATCGAGATCTCCTTCCATGTCATCCGAATCATTTCGTACCATCCAATCCGACGGCTGGAGTTAAATACATCACCCGTCCAACCAAAATCAAATATCCAGATACTTCCTCTCCACGTTTTTCCAGTTTATATATAAACTGTTTTTTTTTCTTCCGAGAAAACCCCAATGGAGGGAGAAGAGGGAAAGAAGAGAGCGGGTCAAGGAACCGGCGACGGCAACGACGAGTCTCCGGAGATGAAACGGCAGAGGGAGGCGGAGACGGTTGAGTTCAACGACGACGTTCTGGCGTGGTTATCGATGGATGAAGAAGGCTGCAACACTGATGCGATGAGTGAGCTTTTGAAGCTCGTGGACGGCTCAGCGGAGCGTACGACGTCGTCGACGTGTTCCACGGCGGCGTGCGGGGTGAAGGTCAGGTTCAGCGACAATCCGTACTCGTCGGCGTTTGTTTTTCAGTCGTCGTCGTCGTACATCACCATAAACGGAAACGAAGAGAGCTGCGGCTCGTCGTTCTCGGACTCGGAGTCGAGCGTGATGGCGAGTGTGGACATGGGAGGGATTGTGAACTGGAATGTGAACGTGGTGAACGGTTTGGAAGAGATCAGAGGGTGGTTGGAAGAGGAGGATGGAGGCGCGTGGGGCACAAGCGAGGGGGGAACGCGTTGGGAATGGGACCAAGAGCAGCTTGCCAGGTTTTTGGGCGAGGAATGCCTGTTTTGAGAAATACTTTTTAGGGTTTATGTTAATACTAATTAATTAGTAATTAGAAACTTTTGGAAATAGAAATTGAGTAGAAATGGAAAGCTTTTGCGTTGAAATGGAAATGTCGTGTTTTGAGATTTCCTTTAGTTTAAGCCAAAATTACAATCAAAATTAATTTGAATGGATAAAATTTGATTCGAAAAAATTAAATTGTAAAAGAAAAACAGACTTAATTTTATTAATTCAACTAAAACTGAATTTATAAAGTGAGATCCGAATAACCTAACATTTTTTAGTAATTAGTGTGTCGATTTTTAAGTTTAAATTAAGTCTCTCAACTCTATATTATATGTGTATATCAAATTTAAAATATATATCAAATATGATAATAAAAGATCATTTAAATTTAAAATATATATCGAATATGATACTCCCTCCGTCCCACTTAATATGTCCATTGTTGACTTTTCACGCAGTTTTAGGAAGAAAAAATTTGTGTAAGAAATGTGATATAAATTAATTAAAAAGACAATTTTACCCTTAAAAGTTAAAGTTTGTTAGGTTGGAAAACTAAAAGAAAGGATAGAAAGGTAAATGCACCTTGTAAAAGTAGTTGATTTTTTCAATGAGACATTTTAAGTGGGACAATTTTAAAACACAAAAGAGACATTTTAAGTGGGACGGAGGGAGTAATAAAAGATCATTTAAATTGAAATTAATTAGTATCAATAATATTATAGATATTTACAATTAAAACTTAACTTGACTAGACTTGCGTTTTAAAATTTTCATTTCAAAAAATTCAAATAAAATTTAAGTTATATAATATGATTTGTTAACTTGACTAATTCGATTTTTTACATGACCAATCGAATATTTATCACTAAAATCAATCACTAAAAAAATAAAATGGACTAAAAATCAGATCTAGACTATAATAAATGTAGATATTATCAGTAAATTTATTTAATTAGTATAACTAATCATTGCAAAATACAAATTAATTAATGTTCAGTGACGAAACAAATTAATTAATTTTTCACTTTGGTTTTTATAGTAAAATTTAAAATGTTCATGGAATCATATGAGTTGTTTTTCTTATTTTTCAAATTAATTATACATTATGCGTTTTGAGTTTATGTACTTACAAATAATTAAATTTACACTAGGATCTAGATATAGTCATCGCATAGAGCAAGCGTGTTTGGCTCGTTGGTTAAGTTATACATTTTTTCTTTCATATTCTCTTATGTCATGAGTTTTAGATCTAATATGAACACCCACATCCTTCCTTTAGAGTCCCCTTTCTCTCTACTTTTAAGTAGTATTAGGATTAGATTTGAGCTTTGTCAAAAAATATATAGTCGTCACATAATGAAATTTATAATGAAAATCACACTCGTGAACAATACACTGGGTAATGATTAGGATTAGGTTCCATAAGCACCTTAATTTTAGGGTAATTTAGGTGTAGGGTTTTAGAATCAATGGGTAATGGTTAGAATTAGGGGTTAGGGTTAAGATTTAAGGCTTATAGGTTATGGTTTAGGGTAACATGTTAAGGATTTAGGTTTTAACCTATATATACACCCCAAATTCTAACCCTAAACATTAAAGTATATTCACAAACACTAATTTCTAAACTACTAAACTTAAACTCTTAAACCCTACACCCTAAACTAAATCCTTAAATAATAAAATTAAGTCATTTGTGGAAACTAAAAGTTTTCGCCGCAAATGTATCAAATAATTATCTAAAAAAATAAGTAGATTTTCTGAAATTAAACCAGAAGGGATTAAATTTCAATTACATAAAAATGCATGCACTAGGAGCAGAATAAGACCAAAAATTAAAAATTTCCCAAGTGATTGGAAATGGAAAACGTGACCTTGAGTCGTTGACCCATGTTTGTGTTTCTCCGGAAGACTTATGTATTGAGAAATTTTTATTTATTTATTGAATAATTAATTTAAATTAAATATTATAAAAATTCGTATAAGTGTAATTTTTAAATTATTATCTTTTAATAGAGAATTAAATTTTATTATAATAAAAAATACAACAAAACACATCGTAAATAAGAAGAAAATTTTGACGACTATGTTCTTTAAAACATCATATACAGAAAAAAAAACAAAACACGAAAATCTATATTGAAAAAATAAAACACCAAAATCTATTGGACGTGAAAATAAAAAACCAAGACCTTTAATTGATTATGTGCATCTGTAGAAATTCAACAATTATTTCTCTTTACCTCTATTCAACTACACGTTTAAGTAATAACGTATGAGAGATGATTAACAAAATTAACATTGTAGAATGTTTCGCTAATAGTTTTAATAAACATCGACAAAACTATCATAAAAGAATTTAACCATGGACTGAGCCACATAATTTTTTTTTAAATTGTATTTTTTTTATATAATTTATATACATAATTGATACCTTTTTATAAATAATTAACGTATTTTAAATATCCTTTAAAAATGACACTCTTTAAATAAATTTCTGGCTCCGACTATAAATCTAACCATATAAAATTATCGACATTCTCTGATAAAAAAACGTGTCACAAAAATATTTTATATTTAATTATTCAATTGTTATGAAATGATTATTTTAATTAGTTATTTTATCCAAGACATCAAAAATTAAAAACCTGTTTTTATTTTTAAAAGTTAACGTCTTGTCTTGTTTATCGTATCAACTGAAATAGAATATAAAGAGAATGGATAAACATGGAAGGACGAGCAGCGGGGGCAGTGATGACCATGGGTTGGGTTAGGTTTTTGGTCGATTTAAATTCGACACGAAAATTTAACATTTCTATTCAAATCTGACTCGATATTTTTATGATGTTACATAACATTACACCTAGGGGTGAGCAAAACTCAACTCGAGGCGAAAATACTCGACTCGTCTTGACTCGAATCGAAATTTTATAGACTCGACTCGAAAAAATTTTAAATAAAGTTTGAGTTGTAAAATGAAAATTTGAATAACTCGAAAATTTTAGTAATTAGTGGATTCATTTTTTAGTTCGAGACGAGTCCCTCAATTTTTATTGATATATACATACGAATATATAAAAATATGAAGAAATATTGTCACATATGAAAAATATGAATATATATATATATATATATGCATATCTTATATGATTAGAGAAAGTCATTTAAATTATAATCAAACCGTACAATAACATGATAAATAATTACAATTAAATTTTTATAAGAACTCGAAAACTCGACTCGAATTTCTTCAACTCGAACCGACTTGAAATTTTTTTGAATGAAAGTTCGAATGATAAAATTAGACTCGTCAACTCGAATAACTCGAATTTTTTTGACTCGACTAAACTCGATCGAACGCTCAGTCCTAATACACCCGACTCAAACCCAAACCCAAATCTGAATTCTAGAGTAAAAACCCGAACCTAACCCAACCCGACCCGACAGAGATAAGAAAAATTTCAATTTTTATTATTATTCGATAAAATAGGGAGCTAATTGAAAAAAAATACAAATAAAAATGGAGCATTATAATAATTATTCTATTTTTATTAGACAAAATAGGGAGATAATTGAAATATATATATATATAAGGAGAGGGACATTGTAGCAATTATACCTAAATATTTAGAATAAAATTAAACTATTATTTCAGGACTGACATTTTCACCTTAAACCCAAACCTGACCCGACCTCATTCTCAAAAAAAAATTAGACTCAAACTTAAAATTTTATTTAAAAAATCCTATTCTATAAGATCAGATTGAGTCGAAACTCATTTGGTACGGGTGAAATGGTCATCCTAAGCTGAGCCGGTACACTGAAAGATGAGAAGGACGGGAAGGGCAGGGGGTACATACAGCCAAACACACAGTAGATAAAACTGATACAAACAAAATCAAAGAAACCAACAGTACAGTTTTTTTTTTTAAATCAAAGCAATTAACATTTCCAATCCATTTATATTTTGGTCACTCTATTAAATCGTTAATGAAATTATGGGAGCGGTCTTTCTAAAATTGTTATAATAATATATTTAATCCGCCATTTACATATTTTGTTCAATTCGATCACTCCATTAGATGGAGAACAATCAACAATTAGAATTTGTTCAATTTAAAGCAATTACTCAAAATCCGAGTAAATTAGGTTTTTAAGAAGGCAACCAGCAGTTCTGTTAACAATTCAACAGAGAGTGACCAAAATAAAATCGATCAAAAACATTAATCACCAAATTAGAAATATTTTAAGTTTGGTGACCAAAACAGAAACAAGGGAAATTTCCAAGGGTCCAAAATGTTATAACCTGTTAGACCAAGCCAGACATATAAACCATACAATGGGCCATTTCACCCAGTCACTATAAGCCCAAAACTACTTTTATCCACAATTTGTACAATAATAAATTCAACCTTCGATGTTAACAAATTTTGCCAATTTAGTTTTATTTTTAATTAAAATTTCCATAAATCTTTCTTTCTTTTAGTTAAATTGGCGTGGTTTTAACTGGTTTGATGTTATTTGTTAATTTTTTCAGAGTTAATATGACAAGTTGTATGACAATTTACATGTAATTTGTAAAATTTATGTTTGACTTTGATATAACAAATTGTTTTAAGAACTTATTTTTAAAGTAAATAAAATTTTAAGTACATTAAAGTCTCACAATTGACTCAAGATTGACAAGTAATTTTAAGCCCAAATTGTTTTCTAAAGTCAAAACTTAAACCTTATAAAATTTTCTAAGTATTTTTAAGCCATACAAATACAAAAACGTACAAGCGTTTTGATACACCAAAAGTGTGTTTCGATACGGCCAAACCTTATTTGACTACCGGAAGAAATCGTTTCGATACATGCTTATACTGCTTTGATACAACCTTCTTTAGGGTTTAAAAATTTTAAGCATCTTGTATCGATACGGCTTTGCCGTTTCGATACAGTCTGAGAGATTTGTAAAATCTTAGCATTTATTATTTTGATCGTTACTTGTCAGTTATTGGGAACGGGCAATTTTTTAAAAGGCAGTTAACCCGTATCGGTACGCCTTAGGGCCGTTTCGATACAGATTATGACAGTAGCTCAAGTGAGAAAAATTGCATCGGTACGGTCAAAGCCATTTCGATACGACCCCTTGTACCGTTTTGATACGCGTTCTCGTGCTTCGATACGCCCCTATTTATTACCTGCAACAACTCTTTCTATTTTGAGACAGAGATCTATACGAGCCTTCGTGTTTCGATACGGGTAGGTGTAGAAGTGCATTTATGGTGGGAAATAAAGGCCCCAACGTCTTTATTGAGGAGAATGCTACATCTACCCACTGGGTTATCTACCGAGCTGATATGACATATGATGTGTCAACTATTAAATGTAATATAATGAATATTTTAATAAACAAATTTCAAGGTTCAATTGCCACAACTTTTAAGGTCATAAATACAATATAATTAATATATGTTTATCCAATTAATCATTTTCAAAACAATAAATGTTATATAATTAATATTTTATGGGAAATACGTGTTTGACATTTGGCTTAAATATACTTAAATGTGCTATTGTAAAGCAACCTTTTAAAATTCTGCCGTTTAACACTCTTTCATTCCTCCAAAATTACAGTAGCTTAGACCCTCTAAAAATTGCAGCATTTAAAGGAGTTTTGACACGCCTTTGAGTTGTTCCTGTTCATCTTCAACAAAAGAATTCAAGTACAACTGAAGTGTAAATCAGTTATTGTTATTAATATCAAACTTTTTTTTACCCGTAAACAGCATATTAAAAAAATATTTGAAGTGAATATATCAAAAATAAATAAAATTTATTTTATATTATTCTTATTGTTTTTTAATTACATAGATATTATGTCATTATAGATTTGTTATTGTGTTCTGGTTTCAATCTTTGCATTATTATATTTAGGAAAGGTGCAATGATAAATTTAAACATCGAATATACTGTTCAAGGTGGTAACAATGACGCTTTTTTTACGGACTTTAGCTTTGACTAAGATTCGGATATGATAAGAAATGAGATCGAAGAAGATGACAATTTGACGGTAGATGAAGGTTATGAAGTTGTAGTCGATCAACCTACACCTACTACACATGGAGAGCTACTTGCTAGTCCGAATGTAGGGATGACATTTGTGTCTTATGATGACGTAATTGATTACTATCATGAATTTGGAAGGCAAAATGGGTTTCAAATAAAAATTATAGGATCACAAAGTGCTAAAGGAGTTGAAGGAGATAAGTCAATGATTGCACAAGGGTAAGACTAGCATGTACAAAAGAAAGAAAGTTTATTCCCAAAGAAAAAGACCCATCAAAGCCACCGCGTACTCAAATTACCGGCTGTAAAGCTAAAATAACAGCCACATTTGACAAGAAAATTGGCAATGGAAACTGACCACTGTGGTGTTGGAGCATAACCACCCCTTGGATCCCTCAAATTCTAAATTCATGCCTAATTATCGATACATTACTCCACACAACAAAGAGATTATGTTGACTAATGAAAAGGTCAGGGTACCTATTGATAGAAATTTTACCACATTTATAGTGCGTTATGGAGGGCATGGTGCAGTTCTTTTTTCTGAAAAAGATTATAGAAATCTGGTGAGTAAGAATAGGTGTTTGTGTCATCAAGAAGGTGATTTTGTTGCTATGGAGAACCGTTTTATAGAAATGTCTTTTAAAGATAAAAAATTCTTTTACATGTACGACACAAGCAATGATGGTACACTTAAAAATATATTTTGGGTTGATGGAAGGTGTAGAGCGACATATGAAGATTTTGGAGATGTTGTATCATTCGATACCACTTACTTGAAGAATAGGTACATGATGCCTTTTTGTCCATTTATAGGTGTGAATCATCATAACCAATTGATTTTGCTTGGGTGTGCTCTAATTTATGCGAAGATACAAACAATTATGTTTGGTTGTTCAAGACATGGCTATCATGTATGGGAGAAAAAGCTCCACATGGTATTATTACCGATCAATGTATGGCTATAGGTATGTTTTCAACACTTTAAATTTAATTTTATTTATATCTATATATTTTTAATTCCATTTTAATTTTCTCAATTAGTAAGCATATAGGGAAGAAAATGCGTCATTTTTTATTATAAGTAATGTGAATTTTATTTAAATATTATTTGTAATTATTTTGTGTATGTTAACTTTTAAATTACAGGAAATGCAATTGAGAAGGTATTTCTAAATACGAAACATCGATGATGTATTTGACATATTATGAGAAATGCCAAGAAACAGTTAAATTTTAATGAAGATAGAGATAAAATTCGCAAGAAATTTTGACACGCTCTACATGATTCTCTTAGCATTGAAAAGTTCAAAAAAATGGGAAAAAATTGGTGTCAAATATAAGCTGCAAGAGGTCAATTGGTTTAATGAGATGTTTAATTTAAGACATCAATGTGTTCCTGTATTTTTCAAGGGTGACTTTTGGGCTTCAATGTCTAGTACACAACGCAGTGAGAGTATGGACAAAATTTTCAAAGCATTTGTGAACCTCAATACCACTTTGAAAGAATTTGTTCAACAATACTGTCTTGCATTGGGTAAACGAGCAAATGAGGAGGAAAATGAATCTTTCAGATCATTTAACAAGCCAACCTTGTGTTTTACCGAGTACGTGAGTGAAAGTGTGTTTCAACGTCTCTATACATCAAAGAAATTTGAGGAGTTTCAAGGACAAGTACGTATGGTAACATATACTAGTGCGAGAAGTCCAAAATGATAAAAGAGTATGTGTGTATAAAATGGTGACAAAGAAGGCTAAATGGCCACATCGACAACAATTTAAAGTGACATTGGATAAAGTCACTTACGATGTGAACTGTGAGTGTAAAAACTTTGAATTCAAAGGAATTTTGTGCTCTCATGTGATTCGTGTATATCACGAGGAAGATGTGGATTGCGTACCGAAAAAATACATCTTGTCTCGATGGAGAAAAGATTTGGTTAGGGACTACACTAAAATCGTAATGCCTTATTATACCCCAGATCAAAATCCACAAGCCAAGAGATACTTCGACTTGCATAAAGAATTTGAAGATTTATCTTCAATGGCAATCATAGGCGATAAACCATACTCTTTCCTTATGAAAACCTTGCGTGGCGCGAAAGCACAATTGAAAGTATTGGCCGAAGAATGTCAAGAACATCCTCAAGTTGTGAGTACAATTTGTAAGGTTTACGGAAGACATCTTTCAAATGCACATGAAAAAGAAATTAACACCAAGATAATGGTTTGAATCGACAAAAAGAAGCCAAGGATCCAATAGATCGTAGATGCAAAGGGAAGAAGCCAAACAAAAGAAAAGGGTATGAAAATGACCTACATTCTAAAAGGCACAATCAAGAACATGTTCAGGTATTAAAAATATATAAGTCTTACTTGCATAACTCATTTCCATTAAATGTTAAATATTAATAAAATAAGTATAATTTAATTTTTTCTTCTTACAGGGATAATACCAAATGAATGAGACGTCTTACTCAATAATGTCACAATACACTTCTAGCTCCTCTACTGCACATGTAAGTTTATTTTTAAAGAGCAATATTTTTTTACTTACAATTACTTGTTTATTGGGTGTATAATAGCAACGAAATCAAAAAAAAAAATATTAAAGATATTTTTGTATTTTTTTCACAGTGGAATCAAGGTAATCATCTTAAAAGTGTTATGGCTCACAATCCTCATTTCAAATGATTCCGGTAAATTGTTAAACAATATTAAAATTTAATGATTTTTATCTTGTTGGTTTGATAATGATTTTTAACTTCTTTTCATTTTAGGTCGTTTGACCTCATACAAGCACATACGAAAATTTTATGACATCTAATCTTCCATTTCAAGTAACATCGGTAAGTTATACATGTAACAAATAACGTTTACCACTCATTTACTTTAGTAAGATATTTACTTCACTTTTTATATGTATTATTTCTTATAGAATGCGAAAACTACACAAGCGATGTCAAGTAAGTAAACACAATTTTGTGCATTTTGAACAAAATGTTAAGTATTTCTCACTACTCTCATTAATAATATATAGTCACACATTTTGTATCAAGAAATAACTTGTGCATTTTGACCCAAATGTTAAGTATTTCTCACCACTCTCATTAATAATATATAGTCATACATTTTGTATCAAGAAATAACTTGAAAAATAGGTAAACAACAAATGTTAAGTATTTATTAAATATGTGATATTTACACTTGATCGTACTTGCATGTTTAAATTATATTGACCCAAAGACAGGAGGTGAAAAGAGGTTCAAACCAGCATAATACAATTGTTAGAATGTCAAACGAGATTTAACATCAATGGAGAAATTATGACTCTTTCAAATATGTTAGTTCTAAATTTGTTATAATTCTTGATATACATGGATTTTAGTGGTTTCAAGACAATGAACAATTGATATGCGTTTTTATGTTTTGTTTGTTTTGTTGGTTAATGTTCTTGTTTATATAACACTCTTTTATTATTATTTTTATTAAAGTGTTTTAGTGAATAATTTAATTATATAATTAATGTAATTGATAAGTCAAGGTAATAGTTTAATTGTAAATTAAAGGATAAAATAAATAAAACAATAAAAATTTATAACAACCTAATTCCTAAAAGTTAAATTAAAAGGAATTAAAACTTAATGGCTGAATTGTAACTAAACCAAATTAAATTATAGTTACATTGAATTAAATCTAAATAAAAAAAAGCAGGACTTAAATGAAAAATAAGTAAAAATGACTAGACTTGAAAGGTAATAAATACCAAAAATACTACGCGCTTCCCCACCTCAGCTTGTGTCGTTTTGTTGTTTTCATTTAAAGTGTCAGCGGACTAATTTTTTTTCATTTGTTTAATCCCTTAAACTTCAAAAAAAATGCTCTTCACTCTCTGTATTTCCCGTCCATCGCCCACCACCACGGGTCTAACTCCGACAACGACGAGTAGCTAAAAAAACATTTTTCTTCATCCTTTCTCATCCCTAAACTCAAATGTATCGTTAGTTTTCTCAAAATCGTATGAAATAGGTGTAGATCTTAAAAAGAAAAAAAAATCAAAATTACATTTCTCGATCTTGTAGATCCACCGTCGGATCGAACCACCTTTGAAGTCCCTAGTGTCGTCGTTCACCACAGAAGAGGATAAAGAACCCCTAAAAGAAGATTATTTTCTACTGAACCATAAGTAAGTTTGCATGTAAATGTTGTTTGAAGTATTTCTTTCAATCGAATAAAATCAATAAAATTTGATTCTTCTATGGATTGATATAAACAGTTTTATTTGCGTCTTATTTTTTCTTTATTAAAAAAAATTGGAAAATAAAACTTCAGTCTTCTCTTGATATAAAACTTATGTAATTCGACAAAATATAAATATTTTTATTTAAAACATAAAACTAACCAAACTGAACAATAATTTTGTATCATCATCGCTTAATTTTCACTTTTAATTTCACTTTGTAGCTTACTATTCTGAATCGACATTAATAATTTCTGGAGAAATTTTCGGCCCATCAGTCTTCTCTTTAGCAACTTCGAATTTAACTTTCTTCTTAGATGATGGAGGAGTACCTTCAAACAGCTTCTTCTTTTTCATATTTTGTCATTTGAAACTTATCGACGGTGAAATAGTAGGAGCCATATATATTTCCTCTTCAAAAATCTTCATCAACAACAAAAATGGAGAGTCCATTGCAATAACCATCTCCATCTTTAGACCCTCTCCCATATCCAATAAACGCTTGATAAATTGTTTGATTTCAATGTTCAGTTTGGTGTAATCTGAAATGGTTCCTTCATAGAGAGTTTGCAGACCATTTGAGGAGTTAAGCACGTTCATTGGAGTTTTTGGAGAGGTAAAAGTTTTTTTTTTCATTTTTACTATTTGACTGAAATTGGGTGAGAACATGAGTTTAGATAATATTGTATATAGTAAAAATGGTGAAGACATGTAACCCCCCTAGACCGGCCTATGCGGAAAGACCAAGTCTAGTAGGGCACAATATACTTTAAAACTCAAGTAGAAAACATGTTTGCAAACTAAGCGTTAATTTCGACAGCATAACAACAGAACTTAGTGAAAACCATCAAGTTAAATAAACCTGTTTAACACGTCAACAGTAATACTTTCCAAAATCATTCAACACATAGACTTCATAGATAATATAGGCAGCCATGATTACTTAAATAAACCCATAATAGGATGGTTACAAAATAAGTATCAGTTAGCATATCAAAATACTTCTAGTTTAATACCATACATAACAAAATATAGGCACATGTCACCCTGAAAGTATAAACGGTGGATAGAAACTTTACATTCAAAAAAAATACCAAATGTGTCGATCCTCCAAGTGTCGGCTACGGGGTGACCTATCCAAAATATCTGAAAGGGGAAAAAATTGGGGGTGTGAGCTAGAAAGCTCAGTGTGTTCCAACAGGGCAAGTAAAACATGTACAACAACAATATAATATACATTTATAGTTCAAAAATATAAAGTTCAAGTAACAGTACGGTTCGGTTTAATCTTTTCTCTACCCTCCAACCATACTCCAAGAGGCAGTTCCCCAAAACTACGTCAAAGGCATTAACCAGTGCCCATTGGGCATAGGTGCCAACCTAAGGGAATACCTTAGGAACAGTACGGTACGGTAGGAATTACCCTAGCTGAAGCATAGGAACCTGTAACGGTAAGGAATTACCAGCTGGATCAGGGCTGAACCTGCGGTCACTTCATATTCTATCCCAAATACCCTAGTAACAACCTATGTAATAGTTCGATTATCAATAACAACTGTAATTTCGGTAAATGTAAAATAGACATGTATTTTCCATAAAGCGGTAATCAGTAAGCATGTTGTTCAATCAAACTATGATGTATCACACATATAATATAATCATGCTTATTTTAGAAATCATATCATAATCATGCAAAAACACTTTATCAATCATGAGCATGTGTTCAATTCAATAACATATTTTCATCATGTAAAACAATATTAAAACGGTTATATAGCACACAAGGAACACACCTCAAAAGATGAGATCGGTCAGAAGATCTATCGAGCACCAAGATCACGCTCTGCTACAATGCTGGAACTAAATAGACATGGATTATGATTACTAACAGATTTACACCTTAATCATAGTAAAATACTAAGTTTTCGGGTCGTACGAGTGACGATGGGATCACGAGGCGGTACAGATCGGGACAAGCTGGGCTGGGCGTAAGCACGGTCGGGAGATCCACGAGTACCTATTAGATCAGAAGATGAACATCAGTCCTCAATCATCAATTTCTCTTGAAAGACATAACTTATACATATACATGTTCGGGTTCAACGTCTAATTTAGAGGTTTTGGGTTAGAATTTTGCGAAACGGGCTTCAAAATCAGACTCGGGACGTCAAAAAACATAAAATAGGACTTTTCGGGAAAAGTTGACTTTTTGGTCAAAGTCAACGCTAACGTCAGCGGTCAAAGTTAACGCTAATGTCATGCTGACGTCACTGGTCCAAGGCTGACTCGGCGAGTTGACTCACTGGGTTGACTCGGACGAGTTGACTCACTGAGTTGACTCGGTCAACGGGTCGGATCGGTCAACAGATCGGGTCAACGGGTCAACGAGTCGGGTCAACGGGTCAACGGGTTTGACCGAGTTGACCGGTTCAACCGGTTCGGTCTACACGGACTGACTCTTACCTTAAAGAACCCGAAGGTCGCCGGACGGTCACCGAAACATCACCGGAAAGCTTCTTTCGCGTCGTTTCTGCCGGAAAAACATAGATTTTTAGACGAGCAATTTACCTCGCACGATTAAACACCAAAACGAAGCCGAAAATCGATGAAAATCTCACCTTAAAGCTTCGATATCACCGAAAAATACGTAACTCCGACCAAGCTCTTTCCGGCGCCGATAGGACGGGAAATTTTAGGGGTTTTGCTCAGCTCGGGATGGGGAACCCAACGACGGTGGGAACGTGGCTAATGGACGTCGATCGACGCCGGAAAAGTCAAACAACGACGGTACGCGAGTTTGGGTTGTATCTGAACCCTTCGACTGTTCTCAACGGCGCACGACGGGGGATTAGGGCGAGTGGCGGTCGTGGTTCGAACGGGAAGGAGGTGGCGGTCACTCTGATGGTGGCGGTGCAAGAAACGGCGCGGTGGTGGTGGTGAACGGACGACGGCAGTTTGTTTAGGGTAAAGGAAAAAGAGGATAACGATAAGGGGAAGGGTCTGGAAATTTTCTTGGGGAGAGACGTAATTAATTCCCACTGAAAATGGTAGGTAGGATATTTTATGTTTAATATTATTTTATTTCAAAGGACATGTTTTAAAAGAACTATGGGGGAAAGATTATAGCCAAGAGGTCACTTAGCTCAGTGGCTGGGCACCCGGCTAAAGAAGCAAAGGTTGTGGGTTCGATTCCCACAACCCTCACCTCCTTTAATTTTTTTTTACATTTTCCTTGATTTTATTTTCTGGGTGTTACAACTCTCCCCCTAAAAAGAAATTTCGGCCTCGAAATTTACCTGAGTTGAACAGATGCAGAAATTGCTCTACCATCGACTCAAGAGTCTCCCAGGTAGCTTCTTCAGGACCTTGATTACTCCACTGTACTTTGACCATTGGAATACGCATGTTCCTTAGAACTCTCTCATCTTGACCAAGGATCTGAACATGTTCCTCCTCATAAGACAAATCTGGTCTCAACTCCACATCTTGTACCTGAATAACATGGCTCGGATCTGGGTGGTACTGCCTCAACATAGATACATGAAATACATCATGAATACGGCTAAGCTGAGGAGGTAACTCAAGCTAATAAGCAACATGCCCGACTCTCTTCCGATTACGGTACGGTCCGATAAATCTTGGACTCAATTTGCCTTTGCACCCAAATCTCAAAACTTTCTTCCATGGAGACACCTTCAGAAAAACCTGATCACCAACCTCGAACTCAATGTCTTTCCTCCTCCGATCATCATATGACTTCTGTCTATCAAAAGCCTCTTTCAGACGGCTGCGGATCAATCTGACGGTCTCCTCGGTCTCTCGAACCAACTCTGGGCCCAAAGTCTTCTTCTCATACAACTCTGTCCAACAGATGGGAGTACGACACTTATGGCCGTACAAAGGCTCATACGGTGCCATGCGGATACTAGCCTGATAGCTGTTATTGTATGAAAACTCAGCCAAGGGCAAGAAATCCTCCCAACTACCACGGAAATCTATCACACATCCCCGTAACATGTCCTCAAGGGTCTGAATTACCCTCTCTGATTGTCCATCTGTCTGCGGATGGAAGGATGTCCTGAAATTCAGACGGGTACCTAAAGCACTGTGCAAGGTCAACCAGAATCGAGAAGTGAACATTGGATCCCGATCAGAGATGATAGATAAAGGTACCCCATGTAGTCTGACGATCTTAGAGATGTACATTTTAGCCAACTTCTCCAAAGAGTAGGTGACTCGAATTGGAATAAAATGAGTTGACTTGGTGAGTCGGTCAACAATCACCCAGATCGAATCCTTTTTAGAAGGTGTCAGAGGAAGCCCTGTAACGAAATCCATCGTGACACGTTCCCATTTCCACTCGAGGATCTTAATAGGCTGCAACAAACCAGAAGGATGTTGGTGTTCTGCCTTAACCTGCTGGCAAGTCAAACACCGAGATACATAATCTGAAATGTCCTTCTTCATACCTTCCCAACGATATCTCTACCTCAGGTTTTGATACATCTTGTCTCCACCGGGATGCATAGCACAAGGGCTGTTATGAGCCTCACTGAGAATGGCCCGCTTCAACTCGACATCGTCTGGTACACAATAACGACCCTTGAAGCACAAGACTCCATCCTGATCAAAGTCATAGATAGAGGTAGATCCCTGCTCAACCTGCTGCATGACAGGGAGTAAGGAATTGTCTAGAAGCTGTTTGACCTTAATTTCCTCGGCCAAGGTCGGTTTAACCTGTAGCTCGGCTAATAAACTGCCATCACTGTATATACTCATCCTAGCAAACAAGGATCTCAAGTCCGATATAGCCTTACGACTCAAAGCATCAGCAACAACATTAGCCTTCCCCGGGTGGTACTCAATCACGCAATCGTAGTCCTTAAGAAGCTCAATCCAACGACGTTGTCTCAGATTAAGCTCTCTCTGTGTAAGAATGTACTTTAGGCTCTTGTGGTCTGTGTAGATATAACACTTCTCTCCGTAGAGATAGTGTCTCTAAATCTTCAGAGCAAAAACCACAGCAGCCAGCTCTAGATCATGGGTAAGATAATTACACTCATGCGGTCTCAATTGACGAGACGCATAAGCTATTACTCTGCCATCCTGTTTCAAAACACAACCAAGCCCAGAGCATGATGCGTCACTGTAAACTGCAAAATCCTTCCCAGATTCGGGCTGCACCAAGACTGGAGCTTGTGTTAAAGCTGTCTTCAACTTCTCAAAACTATCCTGCTGAGCATCTGTCCAGATGAATGAGACATCCTTCCTCAACAGCTTCGTCAAGGGAGAGGCAATAATAGAAAAACCCTCAACGAAACGTCTGTAATACCAGCTAAACCCAAGAAACTACGGATCTCGGAAACATTCTTGGGTTGCTTCCAACTCACAATGGCCTCTACCTTGCTCGGATCAACCTGAATACCTCGAGCCGATACCACATGCCCCAGAAATGTCACCTCGTTGAGCCAAAATTCACATTTGCTCAACTTGGCATACAGTTTGTGCTCTCTAAGAGTCTGCAGAACAATCCTCAAATGCTCAACATGTTCTGCTTCAGTCCGGGAGTATACTAGGATGTCATCAATAAACACCACTACAAACTAATCAAAATAGGGCCGAAAGACACGGTTCATCAGATCCATAAAAGTGGCAGGAGCATTAGTTAGACCAAACGACATCACTAAAAACTCGTAATGCCCATATCTGGTGCGAATGGCCGTCTTTGCTACATCAGACCCCTTTATCTTTAGATGATAGTACCCGAAACGAAGATCAATCTTCGAGAAAACCGTGGGCCCTCGAAACTGATCGAACAAGTCATCGATCCTGGGTAGAGGATACTTGTTCTTTACTGTCAGCTTGTTCAGCTTACGGTAGTCAATACACAACCGAAGGGAACCATCCTTCTTTTTCACAAACAAGACCAAAGCTCCCCAAGGTGAAGAACTAGGTCGGATGAAACCTCGGTCAAGGAGCTCTTGCAACTGAATCTTCAGCTCTTTAAGTTTCTTTGGGGCCATACGGTAAGGGTTCATAGAGACTGGTGCAGATCCAGGATAAGTCTCAATTTCGAACTCAACATCTCTATCCGGAGGTAATCCAGGTAATTCCTCAGGAAAGACATCAGGGAACTCGCTAACAGTGCGAATCTCGTCAATCTTTGACAAGGAACCCTTGGTATTCAAGAAACAGGCGATGAAAGTCTGATAGCCCTTCCGGATCATCCTATCGTCAGCCAAAGCAGATATCACATTGGACATATACCCTCGGCGCTCACCAATAAGGACCACTGTACGATCATCAGAAGTCTTCAAAACTACTCTCTTGGACTCACAATCTAGATTAACTCGGTGTTCAGTCAACCAATCCATGCCAAGAATCAAATCAAACTCTTCTAATGGTAGTTCTATAAGGTCAGCTAGAAAGATTTCCCCTTGCACCTCGAGGGGACATCGCCTGAAAACCTTATTTACAACAACAGATTGGCCCACTGGACTCATAACGGTAATTGTATTCTCGGTGGTCTCATCAGGAATCTGGAGGTCTCGGGACACGGATCTCGATATATAGGAATGGGTAGAACCATTGTCGAGCAATGCAAAATATGGAACAGAAAACATAGTAAATGTACCTGCAATAACGTCTGGCTCATCTCTGTCATCTCGACGTCTGGTGGCATAAACAAGTGCAGGCTGCCTAGCCTCGGTCATAGATGGTCCCCCACTCTGATAGGATCGGCCTCTACTCTCAGATCTAACAGCAGACCCAGAAGCTCTACCCTGATTACGGCCTCTAGCCGGAGTCTGAACAGATGTCTGTGAACGAGCATGTGTCTGAGTACGGGCAAGAGTCTGAGTGGACACCCCGTGGAAGGTGAACGTGGGCAATCCTTAAGGAAATGATCCATAGACCCACACCGGAAGCAAGCACCAATCATCTTCCAACACTCTCCTTCGTGTTTCCTACCACAGTGCTCACATGCAGGCATAGATGAAAAACCCAAGGAATCACCTCGACTAGTAGCTGGGACAGAAGGCGCTAAAGGCCTAGAACTCATATTACTCTTCTGAGAGTCAGCGGTGCGGGTTCTCTTATCTGGACGTCTGTAGGACTCACCCTGACTAGGTCTTCTAGTTCGATCCCAATCTCGGCCTCGATCTCGACCCCGATCTCGGTCTCTATCCCTGCCACCCTGACTAGCTGCCAAAATCTCCATATGTTCTGCAGTCTTAGCCCGATCTACTAAATTCTCAAATACTTCATCATGATGTGTAGCCACTCTGTCACGTATCCCAATACGGAGGCCCTCTGCGAACTTTTAGCATCTGTCCTTCTCGGTAGGAACCAAACCAGGACCATACTTTTGTAGCTCTAGAAACTGTATCTCGTACTCGGCAACTGTCATAGAACCCTGCACCAAGTCCTTGAATGCCTGACGTCTCTCCCTCAAGAACCGCTCGCCCAGATAACGGTTCCTAAAATGCTCCTTAAAGAAATCCCATGTCAACCGATCAGAGGGAACACTACTCATAATAGACTCCCACCAGGTGCGTGCATTCCCGTTCAGCATAGATACAACACCCAAGTATTTCTTCGATGGCTCAAAACCCATCTCTGTCATACGTCGCTCGATATCATACAACCACTCCTCAGCCTCAGTCGGTGTTCCACTAAGAGATCCAGAAAAAGTCTTGATCCTGTTAGCAAACAAAGTCTGGGAGATAGGGACTTCTGGAACGACACCCGATGCTCTAACTACACCCTGAATCAGCTGAAGAAACTGTCTACTCAAACCCTAATCAGTAACCCTAGTCATAGGCTCGGGCCCAGAAATCGTCGCTCCTCTAACCGGAGTAGCCACATCAACATCAGGAGCAGATGACGAAGCAGACGGGACAGATGTCGGAGCTGTCGGGGTGGTCGAAACTGAAGGACCACGAGGGGTAGAAGGCTCGGTAAAAGATGGAGGATCTACGGGGGCAGGAGCATCAACACGAGCAGATGGAGCAATCACTGGATCGTCCATCGAGTCTGCAAATCTAACAGGTCGACCTCGCCTACGAGCGGGTCGTCGATCCCTGCTGGTGCTCATCTCAGAGAATCTCTACAAAGATAAAACTTAGGATCAGTTTATGACACCGGAGAATCGAACACAATTAAGCATGTAAAATTGGGTGACATGGCCTCTTTTCACAATACTTTGAAAAACGTTTTTAAAACAGTACATTATAAGGAATTTTCCACAGTTCGAGGGTTTAAAACCAAAAGCTCTGATACCAACTAAATGTAACCCCCTAGACCGGCCTATGCGGAAAGACCAAGTCTAGTAGGGCACATTATAATTTAAAACTCAAGTAGAAAACATGTTTGCAAACTAAGCGTTAATTTCGACAGCATAACAACAGAACTTAGTGAAAACCATCAAGTTAAATAAACCTGTTTATCACGTCAACAGTAATACTTTCCAAAATCATTCAACACATAGACTTCATAGATAATATAGGCAGCCATGATTACTTAAATAAACCCATCATAGGATGGTTACAAAATAAGTATCAGTTAGCATATCAAAATACTTCTAGTTTAATACCATACATAACGAAATATAGGCACATGTCACCCTGAAAGTACAAACGGTGGATAGAAACATTACATTCAAAAAGAATACCAAATGTGTCGATCCTCCAAGTGCCGGCTACGGGGTAGCCTATCCAAAATATCTGAAAGGGGAAAAAATTGGGGGCGTGAACTAGAAAGCTCAGTGTGTTCCAACAGGGCAAGTAAAACATGTACAACAACAATATAATATACATTTATAGTTCAAAAATATAAAGTTCAAGTAACAGTACGGTTCGGTTTAATCTTTTCTCTACCCTCCAACCATACTCCAAGAGGCAGTTCCCCAAAACTGCGTCAAAGGCATTAACCAGTGCCCATTGGGCATAGGTGCCAACCTAAGGGAATACCTTAGGAACGGTACGGTACGGTAGGAATTACCCTAGCCGAAGCATAGGAACCTGTAATGGTAAGGAATTACCAGCTGGATCAGGGCTGAACCTGCGGTCACTTCATATTCTATCCTAAATACCCCAGTAACAACCTATGTAATAGTTCGATTATCAATAACAACTGTAATTTCGGTAAATGTAAAATAGACATGTATTTTCCATAAAGCGGTAATCAGTAAGCATATTGTTCAATCAAACTATGATGTATCACACATATAATATAATCATGCTTATTTTAGAAATCATATCATAATCATGCAAAAACACTTTATCAATCATGAGCATGTGTTCAGTTCAATAACATATTTTCATCATGTAAAACAATATTAAAACGGTTATATAGCACACAAGGAACACACCTCAAAGGATGAGATCAGTCAGAAGATCTATCGAGCACCAAGATCACGCTCCGCTACAGTGCTGGAACCTAAATAGACATGGATTATGGTTACTAACAGATTTACACCTTAATCATAATAAAATACTAAGTTTTCGGGTCGTACGAGTGACGATAGGATCACGAGGCGGTACAGATCGGGATGAGCTGGGCTGGGCGTAGGCACGGTCGGGAGATCCACGAGTACCTATTAGATCAGAAGATGAACATCAGTCCTCAATCATCAATTTCTCTTGAAAGACATAACTTATACATATGCTTGTTCGGGTTCAACGTCTAATTTAGAGGCTTTCGGGTTAGAATTTTGCGAAACGGGCTTCAAAATCGGACTCAGGACGTCGAAAAACATAAAATAGGACTTTTCGGGAAAAGTTGACTTTTTTGGTCAAAGTCAACGCTGACGTCAGCGGTCAAAGTCAACGCTGACGTCACTGGTCCAAGGCTGACTCGGCGAGTTGACTCATTGGGTTGACTCGGACGAGTTGACTCACTGAGTTGACTCGGACGAGTTGACTCACTGAGTTGACTCGGACGAGTTGACTCATTGAGTTGACTCGGACGAGTTGACTCACTGAGTTGACTCGGTCAACGGGTCGGATCGGTCAACGGATCGGGTCAACGGGTCGGGTCAACGGATCAACGAGTCGGGTCAACGGGTCAACGGGTTTGACCGAGTTGACCGGTTCAACTGGTTTTGTCTACACGGACCGACTCTTACCTTAAAGAACCCGAAGGTCGCCGGACGGTCACCGGAACATCACCAGAAAGCTCTTTTCGCGTCGTTTCTGCCGGAAAAACTTAGATTTTTAGACGAGCAATTTACCTCACACGATTAAACACCAAAACGAAGCCGAAAATCGATGAAAATCTCACCTTAAAGCTTCGATATCGCCGGAAAATACGTAACTCCGACCAAGCTCTTTCTGGCGCCGATAGGACGGGAAATTTTAAGGGTTTTGCTCAGCTCGGGACGGGGAACCCAACGAAGGTGGGAACGTGGCGAATGGACGTCGATCGACGCTGAAAAAGTCAAACAACGACGGTACGCGAGTTTGGGTTGTATCCGAACCCTTCGACTGTTCTCAACGGCGCACGGCGGAGGATTAGGGCGAGTGGCGGTCGTGGTTCGATCGGAAAGGGGTGGCAGTCACTCTGACGGTGGCGGTGCAAGAAACGGCGCGGAGGTGGTGGTGAACGGAAGGCGGCGGTTTGTTTAGGGTAAAGGAAAAAGAGGATAACGGTAAGGGGAAGGGTCTGGAAATTTTCTTGGGGACAGACGTAATTAATTCCCACTGAAAATGGTAGGTAGGATATTTTATGTTTAATATTATTTTATTTCAAAGGACATGTTTTAAAAGAACTATGGGGGAAAGATTAGAGCCAAGAGCTCACTTAGCTCAGTGGCTGGGCACCCGGCTAAAGAAGCAAAGGTTGTGGGTTCGATTCCCACAACCCTCACCTCCCTCAATTTTTTTTTACATTTTCCTTGATTTTATTTTCTGGGTGTTACAAGACAAATGAAAAAGAGTATTTTTTGATACAATGTATGGGGGTAAATTTCGAAGAGACATTTTTAAAAGTCTGCTAAGAATTTATTAAGACTGGTTTCAAAAAAGAAATTTGATAATCAACAATTCATTAAATACGTAATTTAATGAGTTTTTTCAAACTATGTTGCCATGTTAGATGGGTAGATGACCCACTGGGTTAACTAAGTTTTCTCCCTTTATTGATGACCTCAACTACTATAACAGCTAGAAATCAATGCAAGGGTATAAATACAAGCCTCAAAAGCTTCAACAACAATTGTTGAACCTCAAAGCAACATCCAAACAATCAAATCCAAATCTTAGTACTTATTGTCAAATTCTTGTACCCAACTCCTTGAGTTCTTATTTTAAATCAAATTTGAGAGTTTGGGGAGTGTTTGTAAATCAATTGAGCTATATTTATCTTGTGAGAGATCAATTGTAATAGCCAATATTCTTTTTTGTAAAGTGGGAGTCTTGTGGTTCAATATTTGGGTAGAAAGATTGAACATTTGTACAGGTTGCCTCCTTGGACTAGAAAAGGGGAAGAACAAATTAGTGGAGAGTTAGTTGGAAATCATTAGTGGGAGCTAAGGTAGTGGATGTAGAGCTTGTTTAGAAGCTTGAACCACTATAAGTGCATTATCTATCATTTCTACTTCTTCTTTTTTCTCCCTCCAATTTTTAAAGTGTCAATTCACCTTCTCTTGGCTATATCGGTTAATTTAATTCACTCAACAATTGGCATCAGAGCCTACCTTTTGAAGGCTTCACAACCACAAGAGGAGATCCTAGAAGAGTGTTTATCAACTTTTAAGTCAAGCCATGACATCCACCTCCGAGCCAAGCATGTACGAGTCTCAATGTATCACCAAACCACCCTTCTTCAATGGGGATAACTATCCCTATTAGAAGAACCAAATGCACCTATTCATCAATTCAAATAATTACACCATATGAGATGTGGTAGAAGATAGACCAATCATTCTCATGAAAAGAGATGAAAAAAGAAGGCTTGTTCCGAAGAAGAAGGTGGAGATGAGTGAAGAGGATAGGAAGAAATTGCAAGTGAATGACAAAGCCTTGCACATACTATTTTTCTCACTCGGACCAGACATCTACTCTTAAGTGTCCTCGATCACAAGTGCCAAAGAAGTATAGGACACTCTTGAGACCACATACGAAGGAACAAATGATGTGAAGGAGACGAAAATCGAGATCCTCAACCTTAGTTACGAGAACTTCAAGATGGAGGCCGATGAGACCGTAAGGAAGATGTTTGATCGCTTTTCCGTCATTATAAATAGTTTGAAGGGCTTCAAAGAGATCATCCTTGAAGACAAGTTAGTCCGGAAGCTTCTTTACTCACTTCCCGAATCACGGGATGGGAAGAGAACCGCAATCATCGAGGCAAAAAATTTGAAGACCTTGAAGCTTGATGAGTTGGTAGGATCTCTCCTTACTCATGAGATCATGAAACAAGGGAGAGAAGAAATGAAGAGAAAAGAAGAAAGAAGAATAGTCAAGCAAGAGGTAGAGAAGAAGAAGTAAGGAGTAGCTCTCAAAGCCTCTTTACCACAAGAGGAGAACACTTATAGTGGGGAAGAAGAGTTTGAAGAATTGGCTATGATAGCCAAAAGATTCTTAAGGTTCATGAAGTCCAATCATGGTAGAAAGTTTTCAAGAAGAAGATACTTCAAGAACAAGAACAAAGAAGAAGAAAAAGACCAACTCATTTGCTATGAGTGCAAGAAGTCAGGTCACATTCGCATTGATTGTCCTCAACTAAAGAATAAGATCTTTGAGGAGAAGAAGAAGCTCAAGGCTCAAGTAGCAACTTGGAGTGATAAGGAGTCGTCATCCAAGGATGAGGAGCATGAAGTGGCTAACCTTGCCTCATGACCCTTAAGGAGGAACCTATGGTAAACTCCAACTCATCATCTCTTACTTATGATGAACTATATGATGCCTATGATGAGTTGCAAGATGTTTACGATGAATTGGTTGAGAAATATAAAGAGTCTATTTTGAAAAAGAAGACAAATATTTCCGATTTGAAATCTCAAAATGAGCCTCTTTCAAAAACCAATTACGAATTGGAAAAGAAGGTTTTATACTTGATAAATCTTTCAAATGAGCTTAAAAAGAAAAATATTGATGTTGAAAAACTTCTTTTCGATTTCCAAGATTATCACACTAAGGAAGTGGATAATCTTAAAACTTCTCTTGATATTGGGAAAAGTGGTTTTGAAAAGGGTAGTTCTTCAAAAACCCAATATGTAAAGAGAAAGCATTTTAACTACAAACAAAGTGGCTCTCAAAGACATCCTAGAGCTAAGAGGATTAGAAGTGTATGGATTCCTAAGGAACTTGTAGCTTCTATTAATATTGTTGATATTTCATCTTGGATTCCTAAGGGAATCGAGTTTTGGGGAGCTAACACATATAGACCCAAAATGGTTTTGGTACCAAAATCAAAGAACTAATCTTTGTTTGTAGGGGAAGCATTGCTACAAGACCAAAACATCAAGTCAAAACACGTGGTACCTTGATAGTGGATGCTCAAGACACATGACCGGAGACAAGAGTAGATTCATGGAGCTCAAGCCAAAGCATAGTGGAGCGGTAACTTTCGGTGACAACTCCAAAGGCTATATTGAGAGCATTTGCTCTATTGGTAACCTTTCATCCATTCTTATTGAAAATGTATTACATGTCAATGGTCTTAAACATAATCTATTGAGCATAAGTCAACTTTGTGACAAAAGTTTTGATGTTCATTTTGATAAAAATGGGTGTAAATTTGTGAACATTAAAACAAATAAAATAAGCTCATTGGTCATCGATATTAAACATTTATATGGTGTATTTAGATGACACACATTCATCCCATGCATGTTTAGTTGCACATGATGAGAATGATGCATGATTGTGGCATATGAAACTAGGGCATGCTAGCATAAGTGTTTTAGAAAAATTGGTTTCCCAAAATCTAGTTAGAGGTTTACCCAAACTAAAATTTTCATTACATAAAATATGTGATGCTTGTGCTAAGGGTAAACAAAAGAGAACCTCATTTAAACTCGTTAATGATGTTTCGACTAGTAGGGTGTTACAATTAATTCACATGGTTTTATTTGGGCCTATTAGAACTATGAGCTTGGGTGGTAAGTCATATGCATTTGTATTGGTAGATGACTTTTCTAGATACACTTGGGTTCTATTCTTAAGTACTGAGGATGAGACTTTAGAAAATTTCATCACATTTACACAAATTACCCAAAATGATCTTGATCTTAAAATCTCACATATTAGAAGTGATCATGGAACCGAGTTTCAAAATATGGGTTTTGAAGATTTTTGTAATGAGAATGGTATTAGCCATAATTTTTCGGCTCCTCGCACTCCTCAACAAAATGGGGTAGTTGAGAGGAAAAATAGGACTTTAGAAGAGATGGCTATGACCATGCTTTGTGAAAACAATTTACCTAGGTATTTTTGGGCGGA
The DNA here is from genome assembly GCA_958450335.1 of Hibiscus tridactylites. Lineage (NCBI taxonomy): Eukaryota > Viridiplantae > Streptophyta > Magnoliopsida > Malvales > Malvaceae > Hibiscus > Hibiscus tridactylites. The sequence continues at coordinate 83,430,366 of OY288277.1, read as the reverse complement.
AGCCACTAATACGGCTTGTTATATTATTAACAGAGTAATGATTAGGCCTATTTTAAACAAAAACACCTTATGAGATTTTGAAATCCCAAAAGCCTAACATTAACTATTTGCACCTTTTGGTTGTAAATGTTTTGTTTTAAACAATAGAAAAGACAATGTAAGTAAATTTGATGCTAAAAGCGATGAAGCATTATATTTTGGTTATTCCCTAAACTCTAAAGTCTATCGGGTAATTAATAAAAGAACTTTGGTTGTTGAAGAGTCTATACATGTTGTTTTCGATGATAACCTCATTTCGAGGAAGAAATCTTGTGACGATGATGATGTAGGGATCATTGAAGCCATTGATAGAGGACAAACATCAAAGGTGAATGAGATTCCAGCTAAAGAAGAGGAAGTACAAGATCCACCTCTTGAAGCCTTGAAGGACTTGGCTCTTGAGGAAAATGAGGTAACATACCCAAGGGAGTTCAATTATGTTAAAGGTGGTGAAACCTTGGGTGATCCATCCAAGGGGGGTAACTACTAGATCCTCTCTCAAACTTATGAATCATGTTGCATTCATCTCATGCATATAGCCTAAAAATATCAAAGAAGCATTAAAAGCTGATTTTTGAATATTGGTTATGCAAGAGGAACTTAATCAATTTAAGAGAAGTAAAGTTTGGACATTAGTTGATAGGCCTAGTAATCAATCTACTATAGTAACTAAGTGGGTATTTAGAAACAAACTAGATGAGAGTGGTAACATAGTGAGGAACAAGGTTGAACTTGTTGCTCAAGGATACACTCAAGAAGAGGGAATTGATTTTGATAAAACATATGCACACGTAGCTAGAATGGAAGCTATTAGGATGCTTCTTGCATTTGTATGCTATCATAAATTCAAGCCTTTTCAAATGGATGCGAAAAGTACTTTTCTAAATGGTTTTATAAATGAAGAAGTGTATGTTGAACAACCGTCGAGTTTTGAAGATCCACAATTTCCAAATCATGTTTTCAAACCAACTAAAGCTCTTTATGGTTTAAAACAAGTCCTAGAGCTTGGTATAAATGGCTTTCAAACTTTTTGATTCAAAAAGGTTTTGAAAAAGGCAAGGTGGATATTACACTTTTCATTAAAAGACATGGCAATGACATCTTAGTAGTTAAAATATATATTGATGATATTATTTTTTGCTCTACTAATGAATTTTATTGCTAAGAATTTTCTAAGCTAATGCAAGGTGAATTTGAGATGAGCATGATGGGAGAACTCTCATTTTTGGGGGGCTCAACCGGACAATGCGACACTTATGGCCTTTCTCACCGAGCAATTCACAAGCTTGCACACGTCCATTGGCTCGATGGACACCAACATGAATGCCAGATTTGCCACTATTGATACTTGTTTCACATCTTTGGAAGAGCGAGTTACCGTTCTTGAGAATCACCACAAGTCCATTGATTATCGTGTTGCTTCGATTGCTTCTAAACAAACTTCTTTGGACATGTCTCTTGCGGTATTTCATCATGAGTGAAGGCAATCTAAGAAGAACGATGATGGTGGTGAAGATGAAGATTACGATGAAGACGAACCTTGAATTTTGCATCTCATTCCATATCATCTTTTAAGATTTCCCTTTTATGCACCTATTTATGTTTCTCCTTTTAGGACCTATACTTTGATTTCTTGTTCTTAAGATTTAAGTTTGGATATTTTGGAACCTTTGCTTTGGTTTATTATGCCTAATTATATTATATTGCTTTAATTTTTCTTTGTTTTACGCTTTATTGCTTTATATCTTGGTTATATCCTTTGGTTCTTCATTGATTTTGATCTAACAAAAAGGGGAGAAGGGTTAAGATAATTTTTTGTTTCAAAATATAGCTTAAAGAAAGGAGGAGTACTTAAAAGTTTACTTTGATTTTGTTATATCAAAAAGAGGGAGATTTTAAAACATATGTTTGATTTTTATATAACAAATTGTTTTAAGGACTTATTTGCAAAGTAAATAAAATTTTAAGTACATTAAAGTCTCACAATTGACTCAAAATTGACAAGTAATTTTAAGCCCAAATTGTTTTCCAAATCAAAACCTAAACCCTATAAAATATTCTAAGCATTTTTAAGCCAAATACAAAAAGTACACGTGTTTCGATACGGCCAAACCTTATTTGGCTACTGGAAGAAATCATTTTGATACAAGCTTATATTGTTTCGATACAACCTTCTTTAGGGCTTAAGAATTTTAAGCATCTTGTATTGATACGGCATTGTCGTTTCGATACGGTTTGAGAGATTTGTAAAATCTTAGCATTTATTATTTTGACTGTTACTTGTCAGTTATTGGGAACGAGCAATTTTTTAAAAGGTAGTTAACCCGTATCGGTACGCCTTAGGGCTGTTTCGATACGGATTTTGGCAGTAGCTCAAGTGAGAAAAATTGCATCGGTACGACCAAAGTCGTTTCTATACGATCCATTATACCGTTTCGATACACGTTCCCGCGTTTCGATACACCCCTATTTATTACCCGCAACGACTCTTTCTTTTTTGAGACAGAGATAGGTATGGGCCTTCGTGTTTCGATACGGGCAGGTGCAGAAGTGCATTTATGGTGGGAAATAAAGGCTATAACGTCTTTATTGATGATCTCAACCACCCTAAAGACTAGAAATCAATGCAAGGGTATAAATACAAGCTTAAAAAGCTTCAACAACAACTATTGAACCTCAAAGCAACATCTAAGCAATCAAATCTAAACCTTAGTACTTATTGTCAATTTCTTATACCTAACTCCTTGAGTTCTTATTGTAAATCAAATTTTAGAGTTTGGGGAGTGTTTGTAAATTAATTGGGCTATATTTATCTTGTGAGACATCAATTGTAATAGTCAATATTATTCTTTGTAGAGTGAGAGTCGTGTGGTTCAATCTTTGGGTAGAAAGATTTAACATTTGTAAAGGTTGTCTCCTTAACCTAGAAAAGGGGAAGAACAAATTAGTGGAGTGTTTATTGAAAATTCTTAGTGGGAGCTAAGGTAGTGGGTGTAGAGCTTGTTTAGAAGCTTGAACCACTATAAGTGCCTTGTCTATCCTTTTTACTTGTTCTTTTTGCTCCCTTCAACTTTTAAAGTGTCAATTCACCCTCTCTTGGCCATATCAGTTAATTTGATCCACTCAACATAATTTATTAATGATATGACAGATTGGCACCGTTGAGCCGTGGTGGCTCCATCAATGCTGCAACCTTTATACAACCTCCTCCCGATGTGGCATCGCTTGTCCTGGAGGAGTTGACCCGGCCTAGCTACTAGCTAGGTCCTTTGCTTTGCTTTCTTATGTTTGCCTATTGTTTTGAGCTTGTGTTCTTGAATAATGTTGAGGTTCTCTTGTAGTGTCGTTTTGTAAATATTACTATGGGTATTTTTTTTTCTGATTAGGTTTAAGGAGTTTTTAATTAAGCTCATAGTAATATTTAAAGGTGTTCAAAAATACCCGACCACCCGACTCGTTACTTGCCGACCCGAACCTTAAAAATCGGGTAAATTTTTAAAAAAATATTTACCCGATCGGGCCGGGTACCCGACATGTAACTTTTTCGGGTAGTTGGGTTGGGTCATGGCCGATTTTTTTTTGTAACCGGGTACCAGACCCGATATTTTTAATATATATACAAATTTTAAATTATATTTTTATTTTAGATTCTTAATATCTTCACCTTAAAAATAAATTTAAATTTCTATTTTTTTTCTAAGTTTTTATTATTTATAGGGATGGGCACGGGTCGGGATTTTGGCCCACCCGCACCGACACGACCCAGAAATAAATATACTAAACCCGACTCCGACCCGACCTATAGAAAATAAATTAATTTTAGGGACCTAATTGTAAAAAATAATTTTAGGGTACTTAATTTAAAAAAATATAATTTGAAGGACTAAATTATAAATAAAAAAATTTAATTTTAAGGACCCAACTATAAAAAATATATAAAGAGAGGATATTATTATAAATATCCTTAAAAAAATTTAGGGAAAAATTACACAATTAGACCTAGGCCGGTTGGTCGGATATTTGCTACCCTAAACCTAAACCCGACCTAACCCGAGTTTACTCTTAATAAAAACCCGGACCCGATTATCGGGTAAAAATGCCTATCCCTAATTATTTACTTTTTAAGTTTTAATTTTTAAAAGATATTTATATTAACTTATCAATATAAAATTCGAAGAAAAAATCACATTGATGATAAATCATTTTTTAATATGCTGGTGTGATATAAATGTAGCATATGTTTAACTTTTTAATCATTTTTTAAAAAGGCATACACACCGTACAAAATTTATGCTCTAATCCAAGTTATGTGGATGAATTACATTATTCTTTACCACTAAGACAACAAAGAGTGAGCGATGATAAACCTTTTTAAATGTAAAGAAAAGACAAACTAATGCACTAACTGCTTCAAAATGGATAAATCATATTGATAATCTTCAAGAATTACGGCAGCAGAGATGATTTTTGCACTGCCCATATTTCGAGCAACCACTATCAAATATGCAAAACAAAATATTATTCCCTGGTAATTATCTTTAAATTATTAATTTTTGTGTTTTCATTATGTATTATAAATTCTTAAAATTTATATGTCTTTTTATATAATTTTTTAAAAATTTTAAATTCTAAAAAGAAAAATATGAACTAGGTACCAGTTAATTACGGGTTGAGACACAAACCGGCAAATATGTTATCCAAAAAAATAAATATCCAACACTTCGGATATCTAAAGTCCGAATACCCAAATTTAAACACCCCTAATAATATCTCAATTTCTATAAAGAAACAATTTTAAAGTTTTTTTTTACCTTTCTTCTTTTATCATGCCCATTTTTCGGCACCGAATCAAATTATAAATTAAGATAAAAAAATACATTAATAAAAATTGAAGAATGAAGTATATAATTGTCACAAAACAAAACTAAGTAAAAGTATCATTTTAGTCACTGCAGTTTTAGATTATAAAATTATCATTGAACGTATCGAATTGTTATAAAATAATCATTAAACTAATTTTTAATTATTACAAAATAGTTCTTAAACTTATCGAACAGTTACAAAATGATCGTTAAACATATCAAAATTTATCACTAATTTATTTTGTATAATGATACTTTATAATTTTCAAAATTTTAGTGTAATTTTTTTAACTTGAAACCAGACAGCTTTATTAATAAACAAAAGAAAAACAAGAGCATAACTTTTCAAGGGTTTCACAACATTAAAAAAACAATAAAAAACGACAAATTTAAAAAGAAAATTAAAGGATGCTCCAGTCAAATTAGACACTTTTTTTTGTACCACAACAAATTTCTGAAGTCCATTATAGGAAGAGTCCCCGAAGATTTGTTAAAACATGAACTAGATAAAATCCCTACCAGAAAACTGAAAATACTTTTCGAGTCGGTTCTAAAGGTACCGATTCGCTTCACTTTTGATTACATCGGCAAACAACCATAAAAATGATGAAACTATCTATGACCACCGACAAACCCAAATCATAAACAAACGACGTAAAAAACACTACATGAACATTAAACGACTGTAAAAATATCTAAAAAACGTGTCATAAGACAGAGACATAGGAAAGAAAGCCTAGCGGCTATTTTTTTTGGGCTAACCCTCAAAATTTTAGTGGTAATTAAATCTCAAGCAATTGACCTTTATTACCATCATTTAAAAGCTTTGTAGTTTCAAGTTTTAACCTTAGTTTTTGAGATATTGGCATCTGTACTCCTAGTGCACGTGAAGCTATGGGGATCATTAAATGTTGGGTCCATGCTTCAAGAATCATTTATATAAATATAATATAAGGTTTTGGTCACGACAGACGATGTGGTAAATAAATATGTATTGGGGAACTCTATACAAATTTTGACTTTTTCCTTGGTTAAGCCTTGATAGCGATGCATCATGCAACCATGAAAGTAAAATGATAAAATTTATGATATGTTGTCATTATTTTTAATAACTATATTTTATTATCAAAAAACTGAAATCTGTTACAAAATACTACGGTATTTATTATAGAGTGGTAAACGGGTCGTTCAGTTTAATCGGTTTCGATCATTTTAGTTCGGGTTATTTTAAGTTTGACTACATTCGGTTTAGGTTTAGTTCGGGTTTATGCTGATTCAAGTAGGGCCAGGTCATATCGGGTCAGTTGATATTGGGTTGGTTCAATAAGAGATCAGCCAGTTTCAGTCGGATTTTTAAGTAAGGTAAGTTTTCTACACCTATATATATGACTTTATAAAGGTAGTATATTTGGTGAGTTGCTCGACAATTTACATTCCATCTTTCTTTATTTCTTTTAATATTTTTTTTATTTTGAGTTGCTTTCGGTTTGAGTCTATTCGGTTCGGTTGAAAATCGGTTTAGGTCTATTTAATTCAACTAAAATTCACGTCAATTTTGGTTCAATTCGGTTTATTTCAAATTTTAAATCAAGCTCTGATAATTATGTTTGGATTGATATGTGATCTCGAATCAAATAAATAAATTTGAATCTCAAATCTCAGGTCAAGTTTGTCGGATATAGTCTTCATATACATAACAGAATTACACCCCTATAAACTAACCGAAAGCTCTATACAAAAATTCCCAAGTTATTGCACAATTACAAATGAATAAAATCAGTTCTAACTATACTCTTCCCAGCTAATCTAATATGTATCACCTCTGTACAGTTTCTCTCTTTTCATATATACAAAGTATCTGAAATCACTCCAAGTAATTTTCAATACCACAACGACTATCCAATTCATTAATTAGTTGAATGGTCAAGACTGCTTATATTATCTTATTTTCTTGATCACAGACCTTATTTCCTTTTGTGTATTATATTTATGATATTTTCTATTATTTTTTAATAAAATTTAATTATCATCGTTAAAAAAATTAAGTTGGAACTTTGAAAATAAGGGTAACGATTGAATAGCAACATGGGATTGAGACAAGTAATCCAAGAAACACAAAGAATGGTTTGTCCAAGAAGGCTAGTGCTTGATATTTGATAGCTGAACAGACTGAGTCAGGGAATCTCCTGGTAATAAATACTGTGTGATAGTGCTTATCTCGTGACACCAGATATTTTTAATGGCGGCTTTATCCCACATCAAATCTTAATTAATTAATACTTAAATCAAGCTCCTTTAACATTCTTATTTATTAAACAGCCTAAGTTAGAACTGACATGAGGGGGGGGGGGGGGGGTTCTTCCTAAATAATCTAACAAAAATAAATGAAAATAAAAATGACATGATTTTTAAACTAATAATTAGTGAAGAACAAGATTTATCTTGTCAACGCACTAACCAACTTACTTCAGTGGTTAAGGAAACAGTTATTGTTTTTTGAAGTCACGGCTTCGAACACCAGCAACGTAATTGAACATACACTATCAAATGGTTGAAAATATGTTCAAAACATATACTACTTATAATCACCTTAACTTTTTATATATATATATAAGGAGAAACCATCAAATTATCATTAGAGTCGAGACAAATGTCATGTATATGTTCTACATTCATTTGCTGAGGAAGAAAGGTAGTATCGAATTCAACCAGAGAGTGCCTAAGTATTAAACAGCCTAAGTGAGATAAATTAAGAAAAATAAATATGGAAACAAAAAATGTAATTCATATCACGTGAAAAATTCATGTCATTTTTATTTTTAAATTATGTGTAACTAGAAAAAGAGTTAAGATCAGACATCGAGAGATGTCAAATTATTGAATTTAGAAAATAAAACTTATTAAGTATTTAAACTTAAAAATTGAAGATAATGTATAATTTTTATATTATTTAAATTTATATAACCTTAATTGCTATTAGACCAAAAAGTTGATGGCACCAGTCGTCAGTCGACACTTCTTTTGTTTTTGTCTCTCTTAATATTTTTTAATATGAATCAGGTTGGCATTATACTAAAATTTATAAAATACTTGAGATTCATGACATAGTCTAAACCTTCTACATCCTTGGGTGTAATGTGTCAGTCACTTGTTGGTAAATCGATTCATGTCACTCAATTATGACGTGATAGGTGATAGGTTAGATGGCCAAATAGTTAAGGTGCTAAATTGTTAAGTTATTTATTTATTTATTTATTGAAGGACCATATTGTTAGGTGAGACATAGTTGAGTGACCAAACCACTATTTACCCATAGAAAAAGAAAAAGAAAACATGATAAAGAAAGCATGTCACATATTGCCTCCCTAAGTACTTGGAATTGGAAACACGTGGCCATAATAATCCTCTTCACTGTTACAAGCAATCTTTGATGTTTTATTTCTTACAAATAAGCCGTATGGTTCCAAAAACCGTCGAATGTCCCATGTTTCCCCCCCTCCATTTATACTATCTTAATATAAAAAATTAAATTTAATCAATTCATATAATCAATTTTCTTATCAATGCGAGTATGATTTTATTTAAAGGCGGACAAAAATCATACAAAATATTATCTATGTTGAAGGATTAATAGTTGAAAGTGGTTTAAGTTTGTTAGAATTATTATAACCAATTTGGAAGGCCGTTTTGGAATTTTCTAAGCTCCAACAAGGCTCCAGCCTTTAGACCTCAACTACATAAATCTCTGAATAAAAATATTGATCTCATTCTTTCTTCATCATTCTTTCTCTATTTTCCCCATTTCCTTACTATTCACCATTTGCAGTCTTACTTGTATGTTTAACATTGTATCAACTGTTTCCGATCTGATCATGGGCCTTCCTTTTTAACGTTCTACCGTGATTTCTCCACTGCGCTATGTCGAACTCTGCTGGTGATCTAACTGATGAAATGGCTACCTTATCAGTTGGCGATGAACAGATCTTCTCCAACAAGCGTATCAGTGTCCGGCTAGACGACACCAACTTTCTGTTGTGGAAACAACATGTTATGTTGATGATTCGAGGCCAAGGTCTTGAAGATTATCTTGACAACTCTCGTTCTCCTCCACCGAAAACTATTCCAGGTCCTGCCGGTGCTTCCTCTCCAAATCATGCTTACTTGTGTTTCATCAAACGGGACAGCTCGACGTCGTGGCTACTTTCTACGATCAGTCATGATCTTCTTCCTCAGTTGGTTGGTGCTGATACAGCCGCTGAGATTTGGACAACGATCTCCAAATTATTTTCCCAATTCTCCACAACCAAAGTCATGCACCTTCACTATCGTCTCCGATCCTTGAAGAAGGCTCATCTCTCCATGCGTGCCTACACCATGCAGATCAAGGAGATTTGCGACCTCCTGGCATCATATGACAATCTTGTTTCCACTGTTGAGCTGATCGCGACAATTCTCAATGGACTCCCACAGGAATATGACCCTTTTGTTGCGGTTTTTTCAACCAATCAAACGCCATTTATAGTTGAGGGTGTTGTTTCTATTCTGATAGATGTCGAGTCTCGCATTTTTGACCCTTTGCACATGCCAGTGGGAATTCACACCGCTCGCTTCTCTACCGATCCGGCTGATGGTCGAGTTTATGAGCCACAACAATCTCGACCTGCTCCAACTACTGGTGGCCGCTTCAAGGGTCGTCCTCGCCCCCAGTGCCAACTCTGTGGCAAGTTGGGACATCTTGTGGACAAATGTTGGCATCACTTTGATCAATCTTTCAAGGGTGTCTTTTCGTAAGCTCCTCGTCGTCCTGCTCCCAACACTCAAGCTCATGTTTGTTGTTACTTTTTTGATCCAGTGGAAACTGTTTATGACCCCTTTGTGAGTTCCCCTGCTGGTCCAGATCAGACTGCCCCTGATCCTGCCATTGACCTGGCACAAGTGAATAGTCTTGTGGCCATGCTTGGATCCTCCTCCGCCTGGCACCCAGACTCTGGTGCCACCCACAATGTGGCTAACACCCCTTCCTTTTTTCACGATGGTTCTCCCTACTTAGGTAAGAGTACTGTTCACATTGGTGATGGTTCCTCGTTGAATATTGCTCACGTAGGCCAATTATTGTTAGCTACTTCATATAAGAAACTTTTAATCAATCAGTTGTTGCATATTCCTCGTATAATTAGGAATCTACTTTCAGCTTCCAAGTTTACAAAGGATAATAACGTTTATTTTGAGTTTCACGCTGATTCCTGATGTGTGAAGGATGAAAAGACAGGTCAAGTGTTGTTGCAAGGCTCTCAATCTTGTGGCTTATACAATTTTCCTAGTACATTCTCTTCTACCGACACATCAGTCTATTACAACAAGATCTAGTGATTCCTTTTGGCTCTAGCGTCGCAGACTCGACTATGCCTCTACTGATATAGTTCGTTCTATAGCTTCTTTTATGTTAAATAAGAGTGTTGCTCTAGACCAGCACACTGTTTGTAAAGCCTGTCAAATGGGAAAAAGTTACACATTGTCGTTTCAGTCATCATCCACAAATTATTGTAAGCCGTTTGAGCTTGTTGAATAGACTTATTGAGTCCTGCACCTGTTTTGTCCAATGGATATCAATATTGCATTTCATTTGTTGACATGTTTACACGAAATTGTTGGGTTTACTTGTTGAAAAAGAAGTCTGATGCTTCCAATGCCTTCTCATTATTTTATGCTTTAATCAAGAATCGGTTTGGTGTTCCTCTCAAAGATGTTCAGTGTGATGGTGGGGGTGAGTTTCATTTTTTTGGATACAACTTTGGCTCAATTGGGTGTCTCACATTGCATTACTTGTCCACACACCTCACTACAAAATGGTGTGGTGGAACGGAAGCACCGCCATATTGTGGAAACAACCTTAACATTGCTGGCTCAAGCTAGCATGCCTCTTAAGTTTTGGTCGTTTGCGGTACTAAGTGTTGTCTTCTTAATTAATCGGTTGTCTTCCAAGTCTCTTGGCAACATGTCTCCATTTGAAAAGCTCACTGGTCAACCACCAAATAATAACTATCTTAAGGTCTTTGGATGTGAATGTTACCATCATCTGCGTCCTTTCAACAAGCACAAACTTAACTTTCGATCTAAGCCTTGCTTATTTCTCGGCTACTCTCTGAAGTATCATGGGTATCAATATCTAGATGATACGGGCAGAATTTACATTTCTCGCAATGTTGTTTTTAACGAGAACTTGTTTCCATTTGCTTATGTTTGTTCTCAAGACATGGATATGTCGTACCACTATCAGTCTCCATCTGTGTCGATTTTATCTCCAGAGAGAATCTCATCCTCCACAAGGCATATTTCTCCTTCATCTGAAGACACTTCCATTCTAGTATCTCCTGATCATCCAGAGGACACTTCCATGCAGCAACCGGACGTTCCTCTCTCCACGTCACCTGAACAACCTAATGTGGCTCCCCTCCTCACACCTCATGAGCCATCAGATATACCTATTCTTGAGGATGTTCCAGTGTGCTCTCCTTGCCCTACACCTACATCATCTACAACACAAACAAATGTCCATTCCATGATCACGCAAAGCAAAGCTGGAGTATTTAAGCCTAAGGTCTACCAACTACAAAGTACTCTTGTTCCCTCCAACGTTCGTGAAGCCCTTGCACATCCTGAGTAGAAGGTTATCGTGCTAGCCAAATATAGTGCTTTGAAAGACAATGATACTTGGGAATTGGTGGAGCTCCTACTTGCAAAAAAGACCATTGGTTGTAAATTGCTCTTTCGAGTCAAATACAACGTAGATGGATCTGTAAATAGGCTGAAGGCATGTCTTGTGGCCAAAGGATTCACTTAGGTGCCCGAACATGATTTCATGGACACGTTTAGCCACATGGTCAGGTTCTTTACTGTCAATATCTTAATTTATGTTGTTGTCTCGAATGGATGGGATATACGACAAGTCGATGGGAATAATGCGTTTCTAAAAGGGAATCTCATAGAGGATGTTTACATGTTACAACCAAGTGGCTTTGAGCAACATAAACTCGATGGTACACCACTTGTTTGTAAGGCGTTATACGGTTTAAGGCAAGCCCCTCGGAACTGGTTCTTGAAGCTCAAAACGTTCTTATGTGATCTAGGGTTTACTACTTCAGGTGATGATACATCTTTATTTGTCTATGATGTGGATGGTGTGTATATCTACCTAATCATATACGTTGATGACATACTTTTGACTGGTAGTTCTGAGTCTCATGTTTCCAATATCATTTCTCAGTTGCATACAAAGTTTTCCTTAAAGGATCTTGGGGCTACTCCACTTCTTTTTAGGTATTGAAGTTCAAACACTGGGCAATGATATGTTTCTTAGTCAACGCAAATACATCGAAGAGCTTCTACAGAAAATAGGTCCTCTTGCGGGTAAGGCAGCCGGTACTCCCATGGTTGCGTATCCTAAACTCAGTCGCCATGATGGAGAATTGCTAAACAATGTTAAACATTATCGAAGTGTTGTTGGGGCATTATAGTATATTTGTCATACGCGACCTGACCTCTCTTATTCAGTCAACAGGGTTGCTCAATTCATGCAGAACCCTTATGATATTCACTAGAGTGCTTTTCAAAGTATCTTACGTTACCTGAAGGGCACCATGAACTATGGCTTATGGTTTTCTCCTCAAAGTCCAGATTCCCTTATCATTTCTTCTTTCTCAGATGCAGGTTGGGGAAGCGACATCGATGATCGTCGTTCTGTTACAAGCTTTTGCATTTTTCTAGGTGCTCATCTTATTTCTTGGAGCTCAAAGAAACAATGAGTTGTCTTTCGTTCCACTACCAAGGTGAAATAACGGAGTTTGGCAGATGCTACTTCAGATGTTATTTGGATTCAATCAGTTCTTACAGACATGAAGGTCACACTACTTGATACGCCAAAAATATGGTGCGACAACACCAGTACCGTCTCTATGGTGCCAACCCAGTCCTACACTCCAAGACGAAGCATATTGATATCGATCTTCATTTTGTCCGTGAGCGAGTGATGTCCAGAAGTCTTCAAGTCAATTATATACCTGCACGTTGCCAGGTGGCATATCTTCTCACAAAACCACTTTGTGCTTTGCAGTTTGAAAAACCGCGTCACCTTCTATGGGTTGGACGTGTTGAAGGAAAAGAAGAACAAAACGAGGACAATGTTGAAAGGATTATAGCTGAAGGTGGTTTAATTTGGTTAGAATTGTTGTAACCAATTTGGAAGGCCGTTTTGGATTTTTCTAAGCTTCAGCAAGGCTCCAGCCTTTAGACCTCAACTATATAAATCAATGCATGGAATATGTAAACATGATATTTTCTCTAAATAAAAATATCGATCTCATTCTTTCTTCATCATTTTTTCTCTATTTTCCCCATTTCCTTACTCTTCACCATTTGCAATCTTACTTGTATGTTTAACAATATAAGGAATCGTTAAAAACTTTCATAAACTTAGTTGGAGGAAAAGAGAACCAATGAAATATTAAAACGACAAAAAACACCAAGAAAAGAAGAGAAACGAATACTTGACAAGCCCCAAGAATAGAATCGAAAACAAAATTCCCAAGGAAAAAACCATGTTGCTGCGTAACGCAGACATGTTAAACGGGTGCAATTCGAAATCGATGTAGAAACTAATCCAAACACACAAACATAAAATTGCAGCAACAATAGTAATTCGAAGCCAACCCAATCACACAATCAGACACATATTTTCCTATCTTCGCCTCCTTTCGCCAACGCATCTACCATACCATTAACTTCACAAAAAATAGAGAGAAAACATTCCTAAGGCAACACACGACACACCTCATTAATTTGATTAAACCACTACCACAAGGACTAAGAACGTTTTGATTCAATGACAATCGATAGACCGACAAACCTTGAGCCTCTCTAACATATCCTCTCTGCTCAACAAATGATTTCACAATGTTGAAGTCACCTCAATACACCATGTCCCAATTTGAAAATTCATAACCTCGTGAGTCTCTCTCATAACACAACCTTCCGCAAAAACTGAAAACCAATTTTTGTCTAATGGATGAGAATCATCTCACATCGACGTTGTCAAAAAAATTCTCTATCGACATCTGTCTTGCCGAAGATCCTAATCCCCTCACATTCTATGATATCACAAGCATCTTGTCACCTATAAGCCTCGTTCTTGTTCCTCTATCATCTTTTCTATATCTTTCACAATCACATCTTTATTCCCAATAGTTTGAGCACCAATCAATTTACCAAGATTAACCGTCTCTCTCGCCTCTTTTAGAATAGCCTCACGTCTATGAATAAAATCTGAATTTGATAAGGAACCCTTCGTTGCTTCCACGGTATCAATTGTCTTCTTATTAGGACTTCCCCTTTCTTTTTTTTCTTCAATTCACGCTTGGTTGTCCCTTATTCCCTTGGAGATAAGGAATTAACCAAGAATAATCGTCTCTCTTGCCTCTTTTAGAATAGCCTCACATCTATGAATGAAATTTGAATCTGATAAGGAACTATTCGTTGCTTCCACGCTATCAATTGTCTTCTTCTTAGGACTTCCCCTCCCTTTTTTTCTTCAATTCACGCTTGGTTGTCCCTTGTTCCCTTAGAGATAAGGAACTAAGAACTAAATCCGGAATATTGTGCACTTTTATAAACTCACCTTTGTGCTGAAATATTGTCGGGTCTATTAAACTATTCTACCCGACTTCCTCATCAAGCAAGTCCACATGACAATTAACCGGGTTCACATCACTCACCCCTTCATTTACAAACTCATATTGTTGAATACTCCCCTCTCATCCTATCATGCGAAGTTGCAGGCAAATCAAGCACCCAACCCTTATCTTGTTGATCCTCTTCCCATAACTCATTGTCTCTCCACAACTGATTCCCTTGTGTGTCCGAGGTACTACCACACGCATCTCTTACGCCCATTGCTGGACCCAATTCCTGATCCATTGCGTAGCTCTATATCTTTCTTTTGTGCCTGACCATCCTCGTGTACCTCATTCTTAGCTTCGGAATCACTTCAATTTTCATTGTCCTCACTTAAGTTGACGTCATCACAGTTACATAATGCATATTGTTCTCTTTCTATTTCTATTTTACAAACTCTTATATGCCCCCCACCATAAGGTCCAAAGTCTCATCTATTTTAACCATAAAATCTGTTTCAATCAACATTCTACCTCGTTCAAAAGAGTTAGGTTCCAAAGTTCATTCTTCCGAACAAACCAATTTTCCCCATGTTGCAGCCACATTTTCAAAAGTTGTCCTCGACCAAACATGCATCCATAAACCACAAAATTGCCAACCATACCCTACAACCTCTTTGTCTAATTCAAGCGACCATTCCAAAACCTTCTCAAAACACTCTTTCCATCTTTCTATATTCATCACTTCACGACGAGATTATTTCCGTTACAGGCCGAACAAAACCTAACCATCAAAGGTTTCGTCCGCCATCTTTCAAGCCGTTAGCGGAGCTTCGTCGTCCATGCGTCGTTTACTCTCGATTTGGTAAAAACCAACAAGATTTCAGCTTGAATCTGGGTTTTAGTGATGATTCGTGGGTTTGTTGTCAAGTTTTGCTTATTTCCGGTGATGTTACGATTGTTTTGGGCCGCATGTGGGTTTCACGCGCCGTTCGGGGCCATTTCCAGCCGCCTTGGACGGTGGTCGTTGAACCAACCGACTCAGACTCGACTTGACCTGTAGACCGAGCCACCCGAACCAGTCCATATCAAACCGACCTAAGCCCGTTACTAAACCAAAGCCCAAACTCGACCCGTTTGACCCGAATCTAACTCGTTTGATCCGTTAAACCATTAACTGAGTCACATGCCTGAGTCAACTTAGTGAGTCAACTTGCCCGAGTCAACTTAGTGAGTCAACCCGCCCGAGTCAACTCAGCTGAGTCAACCCAATTGACCAGTGGCGTCAGCGTTGACTTTGACCGCTGACATTAGCATGATGTCAGCGTTGACTTTGACCTGAAAAATTCAAATTTTCCGAAAAGTCATATTTTATATTTTTTGACGTTCTGAGTTCATTTTTGAAGCCCGTTTTGCAAAATTCTGACTTGAAAGCCTCCGAATATTACTTTGAACCCGAGAGTGCATGAGTTAAATATTCAGTATAAGTGCAATGTAAATGAGGACTGATTAAGGGTATTATTTTATTGAAGGTATCCATGTATCTCCGTATCCGAGATGTTATGTGACATCAAATTTGGGTTCGAGCGCAATCGAATGAGGTACCATGAATCGACCGATGTAGCTTGAAGTTAAGGTAATACTTTTCTACCACTTGTATGCATTATGAACATGTTGGTATTCGGTTGTAGCATGCATGCTTATGATGAAGTATATTGTTAATCTAACTAAGTCAAATCAGATTCTAAAAATAAGTATGAAAATTCAAATAAGCATGACATATTCGATTAAAAAATGAATAAATCGAAAAGATCCAAAGTTCTATAATTATTTTGAATAAGATTTGATTGATGCGAATAAGGAACTGGTGATTGATGAGTGATCCAAGTTTAATGGTTAATCGGTAAAGTAGTGCACTTCGAAACATTCAATTTAGACTATTTCTTGATTAAAGGTCTAATGCTCAGAATGTTTGGTTGTGAAGTGACAAAGACGCCTTGAGGTATAAGAAAGACTAAATATTACCTCTGTTAATAAAAGCGATATAGAAATCTTCACTAGATATGGTAACACAATCGATTCATCTGAAAACCTTGGTTTTGCTCCGGCCGTTATGTTAACGAAGCCTAAACCTTCAAAATTGCAAAGTGCTAAGATCTTTCCGAGTTCTGAATAAATCTTCAAAGATAAAACTACAGAAAATTATTAGCATGTCTAGATTAATCTAAATGGCGTAAAAGTTGAATTGATCTAAAATGCCAAAAATGATTGAAAATGCTGATAAGGCTGAACTAGTCGGAATGTGTATGATGACCAAAAGGGCGGAAATACCCTCAGGAACTAGATGTTGAATTAACCATAATGATGGATGTACCCTCGAGAGTCGAATCCAATATTTAGAAGGATTCGAAAGGCTCATGATAATTGAAAAACTTTTGAACGCTGAAATGACTAAAAATACCTCTAAGACTCGTGTTCGTTGGCCGTTTGATATATATGTGAATTTGAATGAATACCATATGAAGGCATATTTGATATGTTTGGAGGAAATACATAATTAACGGTAAGAGTAATCTGTTTAAGGGTACGTTCGATACTATGGTTTTAAGTTCGGGTGTACTGCCCATGTTCGAGTACTTGGTAAATATCACAATATTGGGATCCGTCAGTTCAACTAAATTTGGGAACATGATAAACCGTGGAGATCTTCATGTATGTATATTACCAATTTGTCCTTAGTATGTGGAATTACGGAATCACCCATGACAGTCAAATGAATACCATATGAGCAAACAAATGAAAAACCTCACAAGACTGGTTGTTTGCAATTTTAAGTACTCGCCCAAATACTAAACACTTGACCAAATATGAAAATTGAGCTCACTAGTGTTTTCTACAAGAAATACGACCAAATTAAGCACTAAAACAATTTCTCTAACATTGAATGTTGGTAGTTGGTTTCTTGTTGTTCCATGGTTGCTTAAAGATGTCTTTTAAACCCTCTACAGAGTTTGTGGCCGTTTATAGCCATTAGAGTTGTTAATATCTGTTGGAGACTTTATTTCCAGCATTAAATGCACTTTTGGTGTAGTAGGTATTGGTACGCGAGTCTCGGTATCAGTATCTGCCTAAAGAAGAAAAAGTTGTTAGACACATTTAAAGCATGGTGTATCGGTACACGATACATGGGTATTAGTACGGACCCTTGCGTATCAGTACAAAGAATGGCTCACTAGAAATTGGGGAAAAACACTGCATATCGGTACGCTTACGATTGTACCAGTACGGTCTGTTGAGGGTCTGTACGAGGAGTATCGTTCCTGTACTCAAAGCAAGTTTTTGACTCTTAGGATATTTTAAAAGCATTTATTCAAGTCAAGAACACTTAAAAACATTTCAAAAAAGTTATAGGAGTCCACTACTTCCATTCTCTCTAGGGTAGTTATTTTTATATATCTTTTTTATTGTTTCTTCTTCACAAGTGTTTCCTCCGGCGGCAGCTTTCATGTCATCGACTGGTTTTTAATTTTTAAGTTGATTGTATATATATAGGTCTCATCTTTTTGAGTGCTCACGTGTCTTCTTTTAGTTTTTTTTGTGCTTTTCTTTGTCGGAACACCCTAAGGGCGTTTCGAAACGGCCTGCTGTAAAGGACTAAAATGAGCTGTTTAATGTTTTGGTTGGTCGGAGTAAGTTGTATTGTTTGTATTTTCCGCTGCTGTGTCCTACATAGGATTTAATTATGCCTATAGACAAGATAAATAAAAAGGAAATTTTCTGGGTCGTTAACCGAGGGGAAGCCTTAACGGGTTTCGCTTCGGTTTTCTCCGTGTGGCCCACTCGGATCGTTCATCCGACCAGACCGGGACCAGGGGGTTACACTAATCTCGAGCTATTGGAGTTGTTTGGAGCTTGTATTGGCTTGTAGCTTTGGAAGAGCTGGTTTGAGCTTGTTTTGAGCTACACGAGTTGATGATGAGCTTGAATTGAGCTGAGTGAGCTATTCTTTGTTGCCTTTGAGCTATTACGAGCTGCCATAACATGTATCCTTTGCTCTTGAGCTGCCATAGTTGTAGATTCATTCCTTGCACATGAAAACAATATGATTAATTATGAATAAGTTAGATATGCAATGGAAACATGATGCATGCTTATGCAAATGATGAAAATGGTAAGATAAAGATGTGAAACATAACATAGGCATGATTTAACTAAGTATAGAAATGTGGATCATATGCAATCCATGAAAACCATATAATATGCATATCATAGGATGCATGCATATGATGTTATATAAAGTATAAATAAGGTAATAACGAATGAAATAAGGAAAAAACTCCCTTAGAATCAGTCTTGAAATCCTTCAATGGTGTGAACAAATCATGGTAAAGGTTAGTGTTGATTTGGATCACATCAACATGTTTAGTTTGTCTTTGTGACAATTTTCTCGTATAATATGATCGATGGTCTCTTTAAATTTTGATACCCTTTGTGGTTATTTGCCGAAGTGTCAAGACTTTGCAGCGAAAAGTACTGTGTATTTACTAGAGCGCTCTGGTTGAAGTTAATGGTTACTGAATTTTATTTTAAAGAATGTGCAAGTTCTTTTATAAAGTGATGGATTTTGCTTTCCCTACTTCCACACCCTTTAGGTTTTTATGTATATTTTTCATACACTCTATGATTATTCATGTTTTTGGGTGTGATTGATTGTAATCCTTTTCACTTTTAATAAAATTCAGTTTCTTAGTCTTTTCTCAAAAAATATTTAAAAAAACATTTAGAACATATTCTTCAAGTTATTTGGACTTTGAATTATTTTTGCAAATTTGTTTAAGTCCAAAAATATTTTTCATTTAAGTTATATCAAAATCAATATATCAACATATCTTTTCCAGATAGGAGCCTAAACTATATTTTGTGCTAGATAGATGTCTCATGTTTCATTCTGTGGCCCATTTAAGGCTTTTCCGTCAATAGCCTTTAAAATTTTTTATCATCCAATCAGGACATGTCATATGGTTTTTTTATATTTTTAATTTTTGAAATATTTTAAAAATCTAAATTTCTTTAAAAAACCCCAAAGTTTTAATTTCTTTCAATCAAACCCTCAAATCACATCTCCCTCGCCGTCCAAAATACCTCACAAGTCAGTGGCTCACCGTTCACTGTCCAAGCATCTTGTACTTCACCGTTCGACATCTGGCATCCTCTACTCGTCGGTGGGAACTCAATCGACCTCTTTTTTTCTTCATTGTTGGGTGTTAGCCGGCGGTGCAATCGGCGGTTCATTCGTTGATTTTTGATGACGAAATGATGAGGTTTTTAGTAGAGGGGGTCCGATGAAGATAAGAGTGGGCGGTGGTGGTTGAATCAGTGGTCAGAGTGGACAAATTTAAAGTTTATGGTTTTTAGAGAAATTAAATATTGTTAGGTTAATTAATATATTTTAATTTTTTAATTTTCTCATTTTGGATTTTAATTTTAGAAAATGAGAAACCATGCCATCTGTTCGAATTTTATTGGATAACGTGAAAAAATAATATTTGTCACAGAAAAATCTTAAATGGGTTGAGGAATAAAACATTAGGCATATTTTTGGACCAAAATATGGTTTAGACACCTATCTGGCAAAAAATGGTATAGTTTGAGCACTTATTTAACGGTTAAGCCAAAATTAAATTTTGGATTGGATGAGTAATTTCACTTCCAAACAATTAAAAGTTTTGAGAGTTAAGATGAATACAAAGGGTCAATTAACAAGTCAAATAAAAACAAATCAAATTAATAACAGGTGAAATAAAATCGTATATCGTGTAAAATCTACCGCAAATAGTAATAAAATTTCTAAATTCAAATATAAAATAAAAAAGTAATTCAAATATTTTAATTCAACCTTGTCTGTCTATTTGGACTACTTTTTTAATATATATATATATATTTCAAATTAATTGGCTGATAAATTTGCACTAAAGCATAATATCATGCCGTAAAAAGATATCCGACCTGAAAATTGACTCAAGTCTAAATTGATTGTGATTTGAGATGGTGATGGTTAGGGCTGTAAATGAGACGAGACATATCGCGAGTTACTCGAGGTCGACTCGGTCAAAGTTTTATTTGATTGGACTCGACTTGAGCTCGAACTCAGCTCGAGCTCTTCACGAGCTGAGCCGAGCTACTTGATACCCGATTCGAAAAGCTCACGAGCTACTCGAAAATATAATATACTATTTTTTTTATTTTTTATAATTTAAAATCTAAATTCTTAAACTTAAAACCCTAAACATAAGTATTAAACCCTAAAATCTAAATCCTAAACTCTAAACCCAACAACCTAAACCTCTAAACCCTAAACTAACACCCTAAACCTTAAAATTAACAAGCTTGAGTTTACACAACTTGTGTATCGAAGTTTTTTTTTCTTCATATGACTTTAAATGAGGCGTGAAAGATGAAGAGTTACTCGAGTCCAATGCAGTCAAAGATCGATCAATACTTGACTTGATTGGGCTCAAATCAAGCTCGAACTCGACTCAAGTTCTAACGAGCCGAGTCGAGCTCAGATTTCTCAGGCTCGTTAGAAATTACTCAAGCTCGAACTCGACTCGAAAACTTAACGAGCCGAGCTTAGCACTACTCGAGCTCGACTCGGCTCGTTTGCACCCCTAGTGATTATCCAAACTCAACTCGAGTCCAACCTAATGTTGACCTAAACTTGAGTTGGACCCAATTATTTTAAATCCGAACCTAACCTACACCCAACTTGAGAACGATACAAACCCAAATTGACCCCGATAATGTAATAATCGAACCGACCTGATATGACCCACGCCTGGAATCAGCTTCATAAATATTTGATAGAACTCGACTTGAAACGAACCAAAATTTGATTTTACCCGACCTGTTATCAACCAAACTTTTTGAATGTTAAAACTCAGTAAATTGTTAATTTTTTTATTACTATTCTCAAGATGAGAAAAATAGTTATTATGTTATGAATATTTATCTATGTGGATGTCTATCATGATTAGAACTTTATCAAAGGAGTTTGATTTATTTATTATTAGGAATATTATCTCTATGAATTAGAGTTTAATGTATTATGTACTTCTTATGCCTATAAATAGATGATTCATTGAAGGCATTGTATACAATTCTATATTTTGAGAATAATACAAATCTCCATCTTCCTCTCATCTCTTTGTTCTTCTTGTTCTTCTTTATTTTATTCACAACACATTATCAGCACGATCTCGCTCGCTCAATTACTGTGATTATTGTTGGTGGTTCTCAAAAAGAATTTCAATTTGATATTGGTGACTACATCTATCGTATATTCAATTTACCTTGGAAAGTATGGTATGTTTTACTTATTTATATACTAATATAATGATTGATTTATCATTCTCCAAAAGTTAGTATATTCATATCTATTATTTGGTTATTATTTTAATTTATTATTATTTTATTCATACTTGAAGTAACTCTTGAATTAACGAAAATTAAAATTATCGTCATACTTCATTAGATGGATTGATAAAGCAAACCAAATTAAAGCCCTCAAGGATTCGGCTAAATGCTATTGGGCACACAAGTTGGAACATTTTATTACACAGTATATTAGTTTTATTCAAAGTTTTTATTATTTTATTCTAATTTATAATTGATTCAATTCAAGGATCGTGTTGTCATGTGATTGTTATATATTTGTTTTATCATTATTATTATTATTATAGTAATTTATATGAATAAATTCGAGATATAAAACAACTTTATTATTTGTATCAATTACTTTGTATGTGAATCAAAGGCAAAAGGAATACGTTACTTTGATGTGTTTATATATTCATTAAAATGTCGCTTGATTTTAACTATGGTTGTTTATAATTTGACCACATCAATTATAGTTATGTTTATTCAACTTGAGCTATGACTACATTTATACTTTTTGATCTAGTCTCAAATAATTTTTTTTTATTCTATTGATAAAAGTCGATGCTTTTAACCGTGTTTTGAGTTTTACATGTATTCAAATGAGTTAGAAAGAGACATGGTGTAAAAAATATTATGAGAAGATGCCTTGGTTCATTTGCTACGCCATCATTGTCTTTGAGACGAAATTCAATATCGGTAAACTCTATTTTATTTTTATCTTTTAAAATATAATTTTAAAGTGCGATAAATCATGATGATTTTGGATTTACAAGAAGATTATTATAAAGTCTATATTTGCTTGAAAGCAATATTTCTTCTTCGTCGAAAAACTCGACCATAGACTTCTCCCAATTTCAAGTTACGAAAATTCGTCTTAATCCAAAAAGTTTTATGGGAGGCATTCCTTGAAGTGAATGCAAAGCATGATGTTTATTCCATGCGATTATCAATGATGGGGCATTCCCTAAAGTGAATGCAAGCATGATGTTTATTCTATGAAATTATCAATGATGGGGCATTCCCTGAAGTGAATGCAAGCATGATGTTTATTCTATGCAATTATCAATGATGGGGCATTCCCTGAAGTGAATGCAAGCATGATGTTTATTCCATATAATTATTGGATCTGTTTCATTCCCTGAAGTGAATGCAAACATGGTAAATCATTATTCAATTAAAGACATAATTTCTATATAATCCAAGTATAATTGGCTGGACATCCCGTTCTGCGAGGCTACTGGTCTCAAAGGAGGTTTTTAAAGGACCTTGTGGATAGGTTTAACAATGCCGCGTACGAGGATTAAATCTTTGTTCTCTGTGATAAGGATATGTGAAAAAGGTTTTAAAGGCCCACTGGCTCTACTCCATTCCCTGAAGTGAATGTGAGATTATATTATGGAAGGAATAAAAAATCACATTAAAAGTTGTGGTCGTGGTCGAGGCTATGAATATACACATGAAAAATATAGTCATTTTAAGAATACTTCTACCCGCTGGTAGCGAAGTTATAAGGATGACAAGAGTGATAAAGATCATTCTAAGGAAGTGAAATCCTTTTACCAATGTGATGTTATAAACCATTAGTTTCGTACTTGTCAAACGCCAAAGTATCATGGACTTTATCCATAATCATGAATGATAAATGAAATAAAATATAAAAAAAATTTGTTTATGGCGAAAATAATTATGGCGTTATTGGTCCAACTCAATTGGATATTGTTAATTTTCTCATAACCCTTGAAGGAAATAATTTACCATTTATTTTATTTCCCTTATAACCTCTAACATGAATAATTCTTTTTTTTTATTTTATTTTATTACTGTTAATTCATTTTATTTATTATTTATTTATGCTAGTTTGCTTTATCTTTATTTATTTCACATATTATTTATTTACGTTTTATGTTAATTTATTATTTGAAGAATATGATTACTTCCGGAATAAAATATACAATGAATTGTGGCTATTTATGCCTAGAATTGTGGCTATTTATGCCTAGCAGATAATGCAAGTACTCATATTGTACTTAAGCATAAGAAATATTTTTCTCATTTAAATGCAAGGGGAAATATGAGTAGTATTTCTCAAAGTACTAAAATATCAATACTTCGGAAGAGCACTTGAAAGTTTATCTCTGATAGATAATCGACTTGATATGATGTGCTATATTTTATATTTTTCATTCTTCGAAGTGAATGATACAAAGTACATATTTTCATTACTTGAAGTAAATGAAACAAAGCACATTTTGAAAGGTGCACAATTATGCATTTCTCGATTAAAATGCAAGGGAATAATGTGAGTACTATATCCGGAAGTACTAATATCACAAAAGGCTCTGGTTGAGCAAATATGTTATTGTCAAATGGAACTTTATTTCATATTCACAGTGCGTTATACTCGTCAAAGTCATAAAGAGAGCAATATGAGTTCGCAAACTATCCCTTTGGGAATTATAGATAACATATGTTATCAATTGGCATTTGAAATAAGCCAATATTGATATAAGTTTTGGTAGCCAAAAAGTCAGTTGAAAGCTCTAGAGTTATATATTATTACCAAAAGATAATTTCAATTGAAAGCTCCGAAAGAGCTAAATATATTCCTATTTAAAGGAACAATTTTGATGGTCGTACTAGACATGTACGAGTGAGATTGAATTACATGTTATGGTAAACAAGGAGTTTACAAATTCAGAGATATATACACACATATATATAGTTGGCATGATCAGTTAGACCATCCTGATCAATGGTGCAAAAATTATTGAGATTTACATGCACATGTATTAAAAGAACATGTAGTTCTTGTGGTGCTTATTCTCAAAGGAATGGATTAAATTCCACTTATTAAAGAACGTGAAGTTCTTGTGTTGCTTAAAGGAATTGATTAAATTCCACTTACTAAAAAAACCTGAAGTTCTTGTGTTGTTTTTTCTCAAAGGATATAGATGATCCCACTTACCAAAAGAATTAGAACTTAAAGTTCTTGTATTGAAGTTGAGACTGTATGTCTTGCATATCTGAACGAAATATGGGCACATATATCCACAAATGTGGAAAGTTTTATATGATTTTAGTAGATGCATCTACATTGTTTTATCGACTTACAACCAGAAGTTTGTGAGATTGATTCTAAAAATATTCAGATTATGCAGTTAGACTATTCGTCTTGAAAAGCTAGTGGGTTTATATTTTAGGCTATATCAGTTGTTACAAAGCCTATTGATTATGAAAAATATAGTTTAGCAAAATTTCAATTGGATGCATCCTATTTAATAGCTAAACTATGAGAACAAAAGAGTTATTATTTATATGGTGTTTCCATATAGCAACACTTATACGCATCAAGCCAACGAGTTATAATAAGCTCCCCGTTATGATTGGTTTTTGGTCAGAAACCATACATTTCCCATTTTATGATTTTTGAATGTACGATATGAATTGCTCCACCACAACGCACAAAATGGGTAAATAAAAAGGGTTGAGAATATATATTGAGTACGAGTCTCCTTTTATGTTTAAGTTCTTAAACATTAATTGGAGAATCATTTATGACATGATTTTTCTCAACATCAGGGGGAGATAATAATCAGCTGGATAGAGGAAAATGAATTATCATTATCTAGATCCTCGTATATGAACTAGAAGTTCATAAGATAATTCATGTTATTACATGTCAACTGCTAGACATATTTACTGACCCAATGAGAGCAATTAAGTCTCATATACCAGCTGAAATGCTCTAAGTTTAAATTACATGTTAGAGTGAGAGAATGTAAATCATGCCTGAAGCATGATAGTTGAAATGGTTCCTATGATCAAAATTCTCGTAAATAGAAAGTAATATGAGATGGTCATATATTGGAGGCGGGTGCTCCTGAAGAGACCCAAGACATAACAAATAATAAAACTCTTGAAGAGTTTCAGGTACCTGGATTAAAGATTGAAATCTTGAAGAGATCTCGATGAGTTATGTCATTACGAGAATGGAACTAGAAAAATTGGAAAGTTGTCGACAACTACAAACAATTTTACATAAAATACTTCTATAGAAGTAAAGAAAGAAATCGAGGATCTTGTATAAAATCTATCCAGAAGTATAGATATTGAATTGACCAATGTTGAAAGACGCTTTGAACTTCTAAAATAGAAGTATTTGGACCACCAGTCCAAACACCTAAAGGTGTAATGCAAGTGAGGCACAAATAAGTAGTCGTAAATACGACTTGAACTGTGATTTATGAAAAGTTTTAATTACTTCATGGTGGATGCAATTACTTTGGCATATTTGAAAATTTTACATGCGTCTAATTATTTGTGGATCCATATTTATCCTTGAAGGATCTAAAATGCTATAAGCATTTGGAAATTTCTGAGGAAATTTATTTAGACATGTCTCATGAATATTTTTGGCGCATTTGGTATAATCGCCTTAGTGAATACTAATTGAGAAAATACTATAAGAATGATCAGATTTTCTTATGTATTTTATAAAGGAGTTTGGATCAAGATCCATTATGATAATTTTAGAACTCCTAAAGAGCTTCAAATTAGAAACTCATGAAGTACTTTCAATACAAGTACTTGAATCTTGACATCAAGTTTATCTCGACCTGAAGATCGAGCATTTTTATATATTTATTTTGTCTATGAATAGACATAAGCTGAAAGAACCTTAAAGAAGATTCAATATGAATAGAGCGTATCTATTGAGTATCCCAATAGTTGTAAGATTGTTGGATGTGAATAAAGATAATTATATTTTTTCTTGGTCTTGAAGCACTATATATTAGTTGGTCAAGAAATATCTATGAATATACAAAGATCATTACATTTAGATCTTCAAACATTCGTTGGTGCCTCCTCAAATGTCTTAGAAATAATTGTTATGCACGAGGCAAGCCAAAAAAATGTGTTTGGCTAAGATTATTGACCCAACATATCCAAAAGATATGTAGATTTACTTTTACAAGATATGATAAAAGCTATCTTGTGTGAAGATAAAGCAAGATGTATATCTCAGTTTGAAAGTTGATACATCATGGAACATATTACTCCAAAGTTTCATCCCCCGTGATCTTTAGAAAAATGATATTCAATATTAAATTATGAAGATTCAAAGATCTTCTGTGATGTTTTCATGAGGGGGAGTAAATACGCGTTGCACTCTTTTTCCCTTAACCGAGGTTTTGTCCCAATGGGTTTTCCTGGTAAGGTTTTTAATGGGGCAACAAGTTATGCGTATCAAAAATGTGTGTACTCTTTTTCCTTCACTAAAGAATTTTTTCCCACTGGGTTTTTATCTTAGTAAGGTTTTAACGAGGCACATTATCTTCATAGACATCCAAGGGGGAGTGTTATGAATATTTATCTATGTGGATGTCTATCATGATTAGAACTTTATCAAAGGAGTTTGATTTATTTATTATTAGGAATATTATCTATATGAATTAGAGTTTAATGTATTATGTACTTCTTATGCCTATAAATAAATGATTCATTGAAGGCATTGTATACAATTCTATATTTTGAGAATAATACAAATCTCCCTCTTCCTCTCATCTCTTTGTTCTTCTTGTTCTTCTTGTTCTTCTTTATTTTATTCACAACATATTACTAATTATTAATATGATTTTAATTTTTCATCTAAATTAACCCAACTTGATTTATACCCAAACAAACTGAGTCAATATGTTGGTTTGAATAGACATCTTTATTTATAAATTACACCCTATTAATAGTCACTCATATAATTAGTAAATAGGGATGGCAACGGGGCGGGGCGGGGCGGGTTTTTGGCCGCCCCGAACCCGCCCCGACCTATAAGATACTATACCCGACCCCGCCCCGCCCCGAATTAAAATATTAATTTACCCGTCCCGACCCGCCCCGATATAATAACCCTTAAACCCGACCCCGCCCCGACCCGCCCCGAAAAATTAAAAAAAAATTAATCTTCGTCGACGGTAAATGTTAGATTCGATCAATCTTTCACCACAATCACAAATTATGATTTCAAAGGACTTCAAACTTATATAAGAAAATAAAATAAAACTAATTTTAAATTATCACGTGTTAAACTACATATTTAAAAGAATAAACTTGAATCATTGACCGTTAGAATGGAATATATTAAAACTTGAACAACATCTAAACAAATTTTACAAAATGTACGAACCAAAACAAAAACAAAAAACAACTTTAAAACACATAAAAATGTTTAAATATAATGATATTTTTTATAAATATAATAAAAATATATATAAAAATATAAAAATATACCGGGGCGGGGCGGGGCGGGGAATTTCTATCAAATACCCGAACCCGCCCCGCCCCGACTTCAAGCTTTTCTCGCCCCGCCCCGCCCCGCCCCGCCCCGATCCCCGAAATTTTAGTAAAAATACCCGGCCGGATCGGGTCGGGGCACCTCGGGTCGGGTCGGGGCCGGGTATTTTTGCCATCCCTATTAGTAAAAGTCGTAAAACAATACATATGTTGCAAATTGCAACAAAATAACTTAAAAAAGTAATAAATAATAATTAAATATTACAAACTCACAACACAACTTGATGTGACGAAGAAAAAAAACTGTCGAATTTAAAAAAAATGTTAGTACTACAAGTTGTCTGTCGTGAAAGTGAAATAATCGTTTTTTTAGATAATTCAATCATGATCTGATTCCAACAATGACCTTACCCGAACATGATCCAAACCTAGTAAAGACTCGATCCAAACTTCACATGAAAATGAATCTCATTCGAAATCGACTTGGCCCGACCTGAACTTAATCTAATACCTGGAATGACCCGACTTGAAGTCACTCAACCTGACTAAGACTCGATCGAAATCCCTCAAAACTAAAATTAACCGACTTGATCCCGAACTATTTTGACCTAACCCGATCTGATTCTGAGTTGGAATCAAATCGACGTCAACCTAGACCCGAGTCGACCTGACTTGAGTCGAACCATTAACTTGACCCGATATAACATGAACTTGATCTGACTCAACTTCAAAATCCATCTGAATACCTGACTAACAGTTTCATAAGATCAAATTATACTAAGAGATAGGGATTAAATACCAAGTAGAGTACAACACATGGATTAAAATTAAAATTCCACCGTTTCTTTTTATTTATTGAAAATTCATGGCTAAGTCGAGGGTGAAAACAAAGGATGGAAATCCTCTGTTTTTTTTGGTGCCCCTATTTATGTCTCCATGTTTAAATTTAAGTTTAGGGTGTAGAGTTTTAGGTTAGGGTTTAAGAAATTTAAGGTAGTGTGTATTTTTTAGGGTATAGAGTTTAGAATTTAAAATTTACAATTTTGACTTAAAATTTAATTTTGTAATATTTTTTAGTTTTGGGGCATAAATAGAGACACTAAAAAGGGCCGTAGACTTTTACAAGAGTGTGACGGAGGAAGAGCAGGAGAGAGGATGGTAGAGTTTTTCAACACAAAAATATAGCCCTGTCTTTATTACAGCAGATTAAATAATGTAAGAGAATCCCATAAACAAATACAGTTAAAATCACCATCCCCATTATAAATTACTCATCAGTAATTCAATATAACCTCACAGTTCTTCCTCCACTCTGTTTCTTCTTTCCCTCTAAAAAACAAGAT
The DNA here is from genome assembly GCA_958450335.1 of Hibiscus tridactylites. Taxonomy (NCBI): domain Eukaryota; kingdom Viridiplantae; phylum Streptophyta; class Magnoliopsida; order Malvales; family Malvaceae; genus Hibiscus; species Hibiscus tridactylites. The sequence continues at coordinate 83,400,732 of OY288277.1, read as the reverse complement.
TTCCCAGATTTTTCATTTTTATCATCATGGCCAAGAAGCCAAGAATTGTGATAATTGGAGCAGGCATGGCTGGTCTTACAGCAGCCAACAAGCTTTACACTTCGACTGGTTCGAAAGACATGTTCGAGCTGTTTGTTGTCGAAGGTGGTAATAGAATTGGTGGAAGAATCAACACTTCAGAATTTTGTGGTGATAGGATTGAGCTAGGAGCCACTTGGATCCATGGCATAGGAGGCAGCCCGGTTCATCAGATTGCTGAAGAAATCAATGCCTTGGAGTCTGACCAGCCATGGGAGTGCATGGATGGGTTCCCCGATGAGCCTACGACCATTGCCGAAGGTGGTTTCGAGCTAAACGCTTTCATTGTTGACCCTATATCAACCCTTTTCAGGAGCCTGATGGATTTTGCTCAAAGGAAGCTGGCCGGAGAAAGTGTTGTGGCATATGCTAGATGGTGTTCGAGGAATGGCGGCTTCGGCGGCGACAAAAGCCTCGGTGCTTTTCTTCGACGAGGCCTCGATGCGTGTTGGGAGTCTCGGAAAGGCCTTGAAGAGGTTGGAGAGTATGGTGAATGGAGCAGGAAGTTGCTTGAAGAAGGTGTTTTCACAATGCTTGAGAACACACAAAGGACTTATACTTCGGCCTGTGATCTTTTCGATCTAGATTTCGAAGCAGAAAGCGAGTACCAGATGTTCCCCGGTGAAGAAATCACCATCTCTAAAGGCTACTTGAGCATAATCGAATACCTCGTATCGGTTCTCCCTCCCGATGTAATCCAATTAGGCCGCAGAGTTGACAGAATCGAATGGCAACCACAGGGTCATCAACAACAAGTAGTAGATGATTCGAGGCCGGTGAAGATACATTTCTTCGATGGATCGTTTATGTTAGCTGATCATGTTATAGTCACAGTTTCATTAGGGGTCTTAAAAGCTGGAACTTGCAAAGATTCAGGTATGTTGTTCAGTCCTCCCTTGCCTTCTCACAAGACAGATGCTATATCAAGGCTTGGATACGGTGTTGTTAACAAGCTGTTTCTCCAATTGAGTCCAAATGGTAATAAAAAACCCGAGTTCCCTTCCTTGCAAATGGTGTTTCATCCTTCGGAATCCGAGTTACGGCACAAAAAGATCCCATGGTGGATAAGGAGGACAGCTTCTTTGTCCCCTATTTACAAGAATTCAAGTGTGCTCCTATCTTGGTTTGCAGGGAAAGAAGCTCTCGAGCTTGAAACACTTAGCAACGAAGAGATTATAAACGTTGTATCTACAACGGTATCGAGTTTATTATCAAAACCTTACAAGGAAATGAAGTCTGAGAATGGTTCCAATGGATTCTGCAATGGTAATGAAAGTGAAGTGAAGTTTGTTGAGGTTATGAAGACCAAATGGGGAAGTGATCCACTGTTCTTGGGGTCATACAGTTATGTCGGGGTCGGATCGAGCGGTGCTGATTTTGACACGATGGCGGAGCCGTTACCAAAGTCACCTACCGGTGTGCACCATCCACTCCAAATTTTGTTTGCTGGGGAAGCTACACATAGGACTCACTATTCCACAACCCATGGAGCTTACTTTAGTGGTTTAAGAGAAGCCAATAGGCTTCTCCAACACTATCATTGTGTTGAAGTCTAGAGTTGTGGCAATTTAATTTATTTTTGGCAAAGAGTGAATTTGAGAGCAAAAGAGGGTTTGTGGGGGTGAAAGAGATAGATTGAGACAAATTTTCTCTCTTTGTTTGTGAGTTTTCAGGGTTTCCTTTTTCAAATGTATAATCTTTGCTTTGTGATCTCAAAACCAATAATGAACCGAGGCTTATTGCCATTTGATTGGCTTTTATCTTTGGTTTTGAGTGGAGGGACCCATTAGAGAATGATATCAGACTCCATGCATGGGAGACATTGTAGATATTGCAGACATGCACAAGGACAGTTTGCTCTTAGCTTGTTACTCTTACCAGACAGCACCAGTGTCTCCTCATGGTACCAGAGATTTGCCTGCAAAGAAAATCCATAGCTTTGTATGATATACATATAGACAATTAGACATAGAAAAGGACACCCCATAACCAAACAATATCTCCTTAATTTGCTGCAGATTTTATCTGTCCAGGGCCCTATTCTTTTCTGGTTTGGGACCTTTCAGTGTCCAGTGACCACAAGGGCTCCAACTAAGTCTAGAGTTGAGTCAAGTCGAACCGAGTAACTCTTCCAATGTTTGTAATAGACATCGAGCTTCTTGTCACTTGACCTTTGGTGTCCAGTATACACAAATAATTGAGCCTCATGGTTGAAAAACCTAATCTGTAACAACAACAACAACAACAACAGCAAAGAGCAATCTATTTAGGGTGAATGAGAGAATTGTATGGTCAAATCAGTAAAGCTATTCATTGAGACTCCATTACTGGAATGGCCCACTTGCTGTCCCTCTTGTGAGCTTCAATCAGACAATCAACCTTTGATGATTGTCTCTATCACAAACCCCTCTCTGTAACTATGTCCTTGTCTGGTTCATAAACAAACAAATGAGAATCTCCAATTACTGGCTCAAAATCATCATTTTTCAACCCCCTTTGTTAATCATATTGCTAATAGGATTAACCATATTTTGCCATGATTACAACTCTAATTCACAAGGTCTTTGCAATTATCAAATATTGCAGAGTAGTGCTATGCAAGCAAACCCAGTTTTTTTCATCTTTATGCCTACCTTGGATGGGTTATACATTTCTCCATATCCAATAGTCGTATCTAGTTCCAACTAAATCCGGGGTCGAGCTCTCCCAACACTGTTTTTTCCATCTACAAGACCTGAATATTCGAGACTTTACTTAAAAAGCATCGACTTTTTTACCATTCGACTCTCTTTTAACAGTTAGATTGCGGCCCTCCCTCATGATAGGAACCTAGTAAACCATGGAAAGCAGAACACGTGTTAGGTAAAGCTAATATCGGATTAAGACATTGTAATCTCAACCGAATCTTCAATGCACTCGTCATTTGGAAAAAAGGGATCTAAAGTTATTACCAATCCATGCAATCATTTCTTTGAAACTATCAAATGCAACGTGGAACATAAAGATTGGACCAATTTTTTCTGCCAAAAAGAAAAAAGAAGAAGAAGATAGACCAATGACCATTTTTCAGACAGCTGAACTGAACAAATTCTAGTTGTCCTTCCCTTCTTCCATTGTTAAGTACTAACAAGTAATCTTCAGACAAGTTTCATACACATGTCATCCACTTATTGGTTGTTGTCAAACCAGCAGGCTTGCCTAATGGTCTTAAGCCTCTGAGGTAAATATACCAGATTACACATTTAGTGAAAGTTCAGGGACCAACAACTGTTTCAAAATCACCAGCTTGTAGGATTTGTCCTTTTAATGAGTGTCTTAGGACCCCATCAAGCAATGTCAAAAGTCAAAAATGAAAAAGAAAGGTAATTTGCACAAGGTAAAAAAAAATATTGATGAAGGATGCTCTTTAATCATGACTATAAAAGATTAAAAAAAGAAATGGATTGTTTTACCATTGTGCATAATTTGTTACCTTCTTGCTTTACAGCTGCAGTTTTTTACAAGAAAGCTTGATTCACATTGTTCTTATGTCCAAAGAAATACCTTCCGATCCCCGTCCCATTCTTCAAAAACAACCAGTAAGTCCCCTTTCGGGTACAGCCATGAGCATGGAATATGATAGCTGAATATATACAAAACATCCCAAATCAATGGATGAGCATGTATTTGCATAAATTATAGATATGGTGGGGAACAAATGCTAGGCTTCCACTTACCATCTCTACAACCATATAGACATTTGTTCTGATCGAAGAATCCGGCATAACTGCATTTCTTACTCGTACCAGTTGCCTTATTAGTGGCCCAATAGATTGGATTGTGCATTCTTCGGCATTGCATCAATCTCAGTAAGTTTTTAAGTCAACAATATATATATATAATTTCAATAGAAGACTTACACTTTCAATGCTTGGATTTATTACTTTTCCATTTATTTTTTACAAAAAGAAGCAATGAAATCTCTTGCCTCTAGAGACTTTACAGGCATAACTTGACTCCAGAAAAAGCTAGAGTAATCCTAGTGATTCTAAGTATGCTTTATAAATCTGTATCAGACAAACAATAGCTTCTCTATGTACATTAAACTGTTCTTTTTCGACCATTTCATTACCAGTGTTTATCGTTGGCCGAACAGACTGCTCTGTTTCATTCTGTCCGTACTTTATTGCTATTTTAGCAGACTCAAATCCGTATCTTCTTTGCAGTAAGGGCGTGTGTAAGTATATATGTACTGAATATAACTAGCTGAACTTCATTACCACAAATCTATCTCTTCAGCTTTCAGTTGCAGGCAGGTTCAAATGAAGACTTCTTCATGCAGATGCAGTTGTTCTTTTAACCAAAGCAATTCTAGATGGATCACCGCCCCATTCTTCAAACACAACCAAAAGGTTTCCACTTGTCTTCAGCCACGAACGCGGAACATGGTACCTGAAAGTACAAACTCTTACCATGAATATCTTGAATCCGATAAACGGATAATAACATAAACCGAATATAGTTTCTCACCATCTTTGAGAAGGCTGTCCACAACCAGTTCTACATTTCTTGTCAGTGTAAGTTCCGGCATAATCACAAGCATCACAACTGCCACTCGCTATATATCCGGGCCAGTGACGTCCGATGCTCTGACCATTTATCCATACTTGCCCTTTTCCCATGCTACCCATATCTAGAGCTAGTGGTTCATTTCCTCCAGGTGCGTTGAAAGTTGTCTGAAAAACAACAGATGATCAATATTTATATCTGATTCAATCTTTTTTAAGACATGGTATCGGATGAAATTCCCCTGCCACTTTTCGGTGCCCCTACATATGCTTCCACGCTCAAAAATAATTTTAGGGTTTAGGGTTTTAGGTTAGGGGTTGTGGTTAGGGTTTAGGGAATTTAGGGTAGGGTGTATTTTTAGGGTACAGGGTGTAGGGTTTAGAATTTAGAATTTAGGGTTAGGACTTAGATTTTAATTTTGTAGTGTTTTTTAGTGTTGGGGCATATGTAGGGGCACCGAAAAGGGGCAGACGAATTTTATATCTGTTAAATCAAAACTCCCTAACCTTGTACCAAGTCATAGGTTGTTTCGCCACCAATTGTGCTCCTTGAACCCATTCAACCGAGGAGCTTCCAGTAACAGTGTGAAGGTTTAAGGCTTCCCCCTTTAGACCAATCTGAAAACATTATGCTAACATTGTCTATTAGTATATCAATAAGCTTGTAAGTGCAGATACTGAAAATTCATTATGAACAAACCTTGTAAGACCATGTCTGATTAGATATGTCTCTTGTCCCCTCATTGAGACGCTTCAATGTAACCGGACCTAGAACCCCGGCGTTCCATGTCTCAAAATGAGTTCCAACATTCTGAGACGTGAAATTCGACACTATGTCATCGAAAGTTAAGAAAAGTCGAAGCTAACATCAAAAAACTGACTGAACTAACCGGGAGTCCAACTGCAGCACTTAATACAGAAATCTTGTTAATCCCAGCTCTTAGCTTGACATTTTGGCTGAATGTTAGTTTTGGATTGTCTATTCCACCATATGTGGTACCTTAAACGAGAATAGAGTCGATAATGAGGTTCATTGAAAACTTTTGCTCATCTCTGAGTGCCAGGAGTTTTCGGCTTTACCTAATAGTTGACCATTGATGAAAACATGCAAAGCATGGCCTGCTGACCAAATGGTCAGAAGAGGATCTTGTCCATTCTTCAAGAAGCTTTCGCTAGGGTCGATTTTTACACTGGTTGAACAAGAGAATGTTAGGAAATCAAATTCGATATCAAAGATACAATAATACGTAACTGGGAACGATACTCACTCAGTCATGTACCACAGATAATCTGATGCATCTCTGGTGAGATATATTTGTTCCCAAAGCCCATTATGTACAAACGCTTCTTGATCATCAGCACTGGGGCTTTGCTCATTGTATGATTGCCATGAAAGTGCACTGTTTACCGGCACCATTGCCGGTTGAGATCTCGGGGCTCCAACCTGTGCAACAATGGCATTCAAATGTTACAATTTTCATTAAATAGCTATTAATAAAACTGAATAAAAGCTTGACTTTCATGTAACAAAAGTCTTTTCCTTACCCTGGCAGTGTTGAAAACAGCAGTTTCACAGTCAGGAAGGATGCTGATGGACCAACGCGGTAAGTCGTATTGACCATTTCCGAACTTTACTTTTACGGAGTGTTTTGTGTCGTAGTTTGCAAGGAATGCAGCACATGCAGACCTCGACCGGAATACATGAGCCTGAGAATGAAAAAAGCAATAATCAATTATGAGAACTGTTGAATCCCGGAACCAAAATGACGAGGAGCTGAGTTCTTAGCCAAAAGAAAAACTAACCTCTTGATTTCGTCCAAGAGATGTCACTGTAGGATTTGCAGAAACTAAAGCTGGTTCACTTGATTTGATTGCTTTATGCAAATCTCTTAGATGTCCCCATTTCGGTTCCCTTTTAAGCCCTGGTTCAAGATTAAAACAGCCATTCACGAAAGCTGAACGGTATTAAGCAGTCAGAATCTTTAATGCCTGTATCTACATACCGTATTCATCAAGAGGAGCATCATAGTCATAGCTAGTAGCAATGAAGGGACCACCGGCAGTCCGGCCGAAGTTGGTTCCTCCGTGGTACTGAAGCAAAACGGTTCAAAAACATTAAAAAAGATCCTAGTGAACTTAAAGGAAAAGAAGAGATACCAGAACTTAATATACCATGTAATAATTAACAAACGAACCACCATTCTGTAGAAATCTAGCAACCGAAAATGCTATGTCTTCTACTGGTCTAGTAGGAACCGCACTACCGAAACCCGTAAACCTAGGATACGAACAAACCGAAACTCCGTAAGCGAAAATTAAACTACATAACAGAAATAATAGACAATGAAAAATCTTGTGACTCACCAACCAGTCCAGTTTTCTGTCCACATCTTTGGCTTATATTTGGCATTGGGAGTAAAGTTTTCACAGTAGAATCCATTGCAGGTGTTTATCTGTGACAGTACAAAGAGATAAGGTTTCCCAAACTCCTGGTACGATAACGATTCGAAACCTCGACTTTACGTAAGTTTTTAAATGAATAAGCATGAACCAAAACTGGGACAAAAAACACTGTTGAAAACCCCACCAAGAAAGGAGGACTCATAGCACAAATTCAAAAAGCATAACAACAAAATCTTTAAAGCAAAATGACAATATCAAAAGCAAAAGAAACTAATGGCATGAAATCTCACCACAGGGTCAGGAGCATCATCTTGCTTGCACATAATCCACGGGACACCGGTCTTGAGTCCGACCGCCATTTGTGCGGCCCATTTGGTGTAAGCTTTACCGGGAGCACCGATTTCCCATTCAACCGGACCGAATTCATTCTCAATCTGTCATCACAAAATTCTTTAAAAAAAAGTAAAATAAAACAAAGCATAGTATTTTTGGTCCAACCTGAGCCATAATAATTGGACCTCCTTGAGTCTGAAACAGCTTCTCTGCTTTCATCATGCTGACTATCTTAGCTGTGAATTTTTGCATTGCAGCCTGCAAATTAAATTATTTGATTAATAAAATCATTAAATCAAAAAAGGGCATATAGATATAATCAAAATATTCAAATTTGTCAAACCTTGAAAGGTCCATTATCTGTCCTGAAAGCAATGCCAGGAACATATTTTAACCAAACAGGAAATCCCCTGAACCATAAGATGAACAAAACATATCAGTGAAAATCTGCAGAAATTCACCTATGGTGATTGGTAAGAAAAAAAAGAAAATTTTCACTACCCAAAGTTCCATTCAGCACAAACATAGGGACCAATCCGGAGATTAACATAAAGACCAGCTTGTTGGACCAGTTTAACAAATCTAACAAGATCATATCTATCCTGAAAATAATACTGCAAAACAAAAAGAACCAAAATTTCAAAACTTAGAATGAATTTTCATCTCTGTGCTATAAATTTGAATGAAAAAGTTGCATTATTACTTTTCCAGGAGAAGGCTCATGTCCATTCCAGAAAACATAGGTTTGGATAACATCCAACCCTCCTTCTTTAGCCTTTGCTATAAGATCAGGCCACATCTGCATATAAAAAAAACTGAGCAAATTAAAGCTTGAATCTTTAAAGCAAATGGGTGAGGCTTTTAAACAAATACCTCTGGGGTGCTTCTGGGATAATGAATAGAACCAGAAAGGAGAATCCTTCTCCGGCCATTAATGATTATAGCTTTGCTATCATAAGAAGCAGTGGCTGAAACTGAAAAAACCCAGGAAGAGAACAATAGCCATAACATGAACATGTTGGCTGTTGATGTTGAGAACATGTCTTTTTTGTGCAACATTATTGACAAAACACACTTGAAGAAAATCAATGAGCTTTTTTTTTTCTATGTCTTTGCATGTAAATTAAAATAAAGAGTTTTTGGTTTTAGTGAAGTTCCCTTCTCCCACTGCAACTGCTTTTTATAGGTATTTTTGAAGGGTGGAAGACACTGAGCCCACCAACTTGCCATTTGTGGGGGACTCCTCTCTGGCACGAAACCTCAACATCCTTTTTTTTTTCAATTATCTTCGTTTTTACTTTCGATTTTTTCGAGTTCAAATCATTTTAAGTTTCGATGTTTCGAGTTGGAGTCCTTCCTAATTATTGTTGTTTTGGATTTTGAGGTTGAGTTTTTCATAAATTTTCATTACATGTGTGGCATCATTTCATGTTCAAGAAGTTATTTTGAATTATTTATTCGGGTTAGTTGGAGATTAGGTCATTTTAAGTCCATATTATATCGAGTTAATATCAATTTTTAGTTTGAGTCGATTCAAGTTCAATTTTAATGAATTTAAATTGTTAATTTTATAAACCCGATGAGAGGTTTAATGTAAAGAATGACATGTTTTACTAAAAAAATCAAGATTTGAACAACTTAATTTACAAGTTTGCGTGAATACATTCAAATTTGCTATAAATTCTTTAAATAAAATCTCTGCCTAAGGTTGTGTCACAAGTTAATCGGGTAACTCCTTTTACTTAATTGGTAATTTATATAATTATAAGGTCATTTTTGTCTTTTTCATATTTTTTATATAATCTATAAATAAAATAACTAAAAACCACTATTTAAATTGTTCAAAAAAACCACTATTTAAATATTATACACAAGACGGATAAATTTATATAGATATCATTTATCACTTCACTTATAATTTAACATATAAACTATTAAAGATATTTTTATTTGCTTCTAAAAATATATTTTTATTTGGATAAAATACACAAATGGTTAATAAACTAAGCAAAAAATGATATTTTTTACCACTAGAGTTTTAGAAATTATAAAATAATCATTAAACTTATTGGACTGTTACAAAATGATCACTTAATTTTATTAAAATATTACAAAGTGATTATTAAAACTTATGAACAGCTACAAATGGTCCTCAAACTTATCGAAATATATCATAATTTTATAACATGTAGTGATCATTTTTGTAATAATTTGATAAGTTTAATTACCATTTTATAACTTATGAAACTTCAATGGCCTAAACGATCATTTTTGTTTAGTCCGGTGACTATTTTTGTACTTTATTATTTTTATTTTTGTTTACCTTTTAAATCATTATTTCATAAATAAATAAATATAGGGTAAAGTACACAGACGGTCACTAAACTATACCCGAAAAAACAAAATGGTAACCAAACTTTTAAAATTCACAAAATACCAATTAAACTTTATGTTTTATAACAAAACAGTAACTAGACGTTAAATTACGTTAAGTTTCTGTTAAAACTTTGGTATAATAACACATTTAGTCCTTCAATTTTATACAGTCAATTAATTTAGTCCTAATTTGAAACAATTCACTAAATTTAGCCCTCGTTATTTACGCATTCTTTCAATTTGGTCATTAAAGCAAAATTTCAAAGTATGGTAACATGATAAATAATTACAATTAAATTTTTATAAGAACTCGAAAACTCGACTCGACTTGGCTCGAATCGAAAAATTTTCAAATAAAGTTTGAGTTGTAAAATATGACACGTCAACTCGAATAACTCAAAATTTTTTGACTCGACTCGATCAAACGCTCACCTTTATCTTAAGTTATGACGCGTCAACTTGAATAACTCGAAATATTCTTATATTTTAAATCATTTTTTTCCTTTTAAATCGAATATTTTTTAAAATAGAATATTTAATATTTTCATATTTAAATAACATTGAATATTTAATAACCACTTTTAATATTTGATTTAATTTAAAAATATTCGAATTAAAAGAAAAAATTGATTTAAAATATTCGAATATTTAATTAAATTTTATAGGAACACAAAAACTCAACTCGACTTGATTCGATTCGAATAAAAAATTCAAATAAAATTTGAGTTGTAAAATATGATACGTCAACTCGAATAACTCGAAAATTTTGTACTCAACACGATCGAATGCTCACCTCTATCTTAAGATATGACGCGTCAACTCGAATATTTTAAATCATTTTTTCTTTTAAATCACATTGAATATTTAATAACTACTTTAAATATTTGGTTTAATTTAAAAATATTCGTTTTAAAAGAAAAAATTAATTTAAAATATTCAATTATTTAAAGTAGTTATTAAATATTTGAATATTTAAAAGAAAATTATTTAATGTAGTTATTAAACATTCGAATATTTTAAATCAATTGTTTTCTTTTAAATCGAATATTTAAAGAAGTTATTAAATATTCGATGTGATTTAAATATGAAAATATTAAATATTCTATTTTAAAAAATATTCAATTTAAAAGAAAAAGTGATTTAAAATATTCGAATATTTCGAGTTATTCGAGTTGATGCGTCATATCTTAAGATAGAGGTGAGCGTTCGATCGAGTCGAGTCAAAAAAATTTCTAGTTATTCGAGTTGACGCGTCATATTTTACAACTCAAACTTTATTTGAGATTTTTTTGATTCGAATCGAGTCAAGTCGAGTTTTCGAGTTCATATAAAAATTTAATTAAATATTCGAATATTTTAAATCAATTTTTTTTCTTTTAAATCGAATATTTTTAAATTAAATTGAATATTTAAAGTAGTTATTAAATATTCGATGTGATTTAAATATGAAACATTAAATGCTCTATTTTAAAAAAAATATTCGATTTAAAAGAAAAATTGATTTAAAATATTCGAATATTTCGAGTTGACATGTCATATCTTAAGATAGAGGTGAGCGTTCGATCGAGTCGAGTAAAAAAAAATTGAGTTATTCGAGTTGACACGTCATATTTTACAACTCAAACTTTATTTGAAAATTTTTCGATTCGAGCCAAGTCGAGTCGAGTTTTCGAGTTCCTATAGAAAATTAATTGTAATTATTTATCATGTTACCATAATTTAAAATTTTGCTTTAATGACCAAATTGAAAGAATGTGTAATTAACGAGGGCTAAATTTAGTGAATTGTTTCATATTAAGACTAAATTGATTGACTGTATAAAATTAAAGGACTAAATGTGTTATTATACCAAAGTTTTAATGGAAACTTAACGTGATTTAACGTGTAGTTACCGTTTTGTTATAAAACATAAAGTTTAATTGCTATTTTGTGAATTTTAAAAGTTTGGTTACCATTTTGTTTTTTCGGGTATAGTTTAGTGACCATCTGTGTACTTTACCCATAAATATATTATTTTTAACAGAATAAATAAATATATTAGATTTCAAAGATTATAGGTTTAGGACTAACTACTACGCTAAATAAAGTCAAGACCCGTACATGTTTTCCACCAAATGACGTGCTACTTATTGATTTTATTTGACTCCAAACTTACTCTTGCAAACTGAAAAGGAAAGGATTAATTCCACCGTTAGTCCTCAAACTATAGCCTATATTCTAGATTGGTCCCATTCTTCAAAACTACAGCCTATATCAATAAATATTTATGTTAGCTAGTCACCAGCTTGGGTATCTAATTAACTCGGATCTGACATATTTAAAATATTCGTACTAAGTTTTAAACAATTTTATACTTTGATAACCTGTATATAGTAGACAAAGTTATGATCAAATATTGGAGGGTCTAAATTGCTTTCCATAAAAGAATGAAGATCTATAAAATATTTAATTCTACAAATTAAGAGGGGTAAATGTCTTATTTAATTTATTAAATATTTAAATTTAAAAATTAAGAGGTGTAAAAGTCTTATTTAACTAATATATAAACTAAAAATAACTTAAATCATTATATCAAAAAAATTGGGGCAAAATCCTTTTTTATTCCCTTAGTGACTTCGTCCCTGGCTCCCTGCTTGTAATATGTTAATAAGAATTAGGAAAAATTATAAATTTAGTACTTAATTATGCACGCGTTACTATTTTAGTACTTCAACTATTATTTTTGGCAAAATGATACTCAATGTTACGGTTTTGTTTTGTTTTGGTACTTCGGCCGTTAAAAACTAATGGAGATGGTGACATGGCTTGGTATAATCACAGTTTTAGTCCAAATACTTTTATGTATTATCAATATAGTCCAAAATCTATCAATTTAAAACATCATCTTAAGTTTGGGGGTAAAATATCATCTTAATTTTGATAGAATTTTGTCCCATCCCTCTCCACCCCTCGTATTCTCTTCAGTATCCTGACCGTGGAGTTTGGGTCCACCTATGGACCCCGCATTAGCCCCCATTGATCCGCAAATCCTAAAGTTTTAATTGTCTCTGGCGTGTTTTTTAAACTCCAAACCCCAAAAAAATTATTCGACTGGAAGAAGAGGAAAATTGAGGAATTTACAATTTATATCCAAAAATTAAAATAATGTTCAAATTGATAGCATTTTAGACTAAATCGATAGATTGTATAAGTTTTTGGACTAAAAACATTATTAACCCAAGTCACATCTCCATTTTCGTTAATTTTAAACAGCGAAGGTACCGAAACAGAACAATAACGTAACATTAAGTACCATTTTACTAAAAATAATAGTTGGGGTACCAAAATAGTAATGCAAACATAGTTAGGGTACTAAATACGTAGTTTTTCCCTAAAAATTAAGGTTTTTCTTTTCACTCTTCTATGAGATAGGCACAAATAAATCTGGAAAAATTTTCCACAAAATAATAGTTTGGTGACCAAAACAAGAAATAAGAATAGTTTAGTTAATGATGATGTTTACTCATTTCATATTCGTTGTTTATTATGAATACAAATTAATAATGGCTGTAATTGGTGTTGCATTCATCTTACATATTCTTTCCTTTACCATGAAAAGAAAATTAATATAGAGTTGTTATGGTGGTTAATATAATTTTTTTTAAAATAATTATTTATATTTGATTTATTATTCGGTTAATTCAGATTGAGTACTATAGAGGCTTATTATAGGATGACCCTTCTGATTTAGTTTACTCTATTTACAAAACTATTAAAAATTTAACTTTGTTTAAGAAGTCTAACATCTTGTCTCACTCGACCAACTAATCATTTACTCGTATTAATTTGTTTATAAATGTAGTTAGGCCAAAAGTAAATGTGGTTCATATAGCCTTGTCAACGGTCAAAGTACAAGACATAAAGTAGGTTTGGACAATAAAAAGAACTTATTGCCCATTGGACCTAATTGGTTGAAATTGTAATTTCTTTTTATTAATATTTAGAAATATTATATTCCAAGATTGATTAAATGTGAAACAAAATTTTCAAATTACCAAACGAATAATTCAAGTATTATACATATTTATTTTGTAGAGTCCAAATCAAGTGGTTTGAATTTAATAATATTAATAAGCTGTTGAAGTTTACAAAATAATACAACACATAATATTATTAGCAACTATTGTTCACATAATTATATATGTACAAGTTTAGTACTAAAAAATAAAATTATGGGTGTAATATTCAATCTGGATTAGTCAGTCAATGAGTCGAATATAATTATACTAAATAAATAAATAATATCATTGGATTCAAACTTTAAAAAGTTTAGGTCTAATTACAAATTTCATCCTTTTTATGAAAACTAAAATGGCAGTTCCCCTAATTTAACTTTCTAGTATACATTCTTTGAAAATTTGAGAAGGCAGTCATTTGTACACACATAAATTTGAACTGTTGATTTATTGCATGTAAATTGTTGAAGCTGTTTTTCGTTGAAAATAAAATGTTTTTTTTTTGTTGAATTACTTGTTTATTCTTTACATATAAATTTTCAAACTCTTATTTTTAGGATAACTATTCGATGTTAAAATTTAATAATTCTATTGGCAGTGACGGAACTCAACGCTATTTATTAAGGGAATTATTTTAAAATGTTTAAATTTTGGGGGCAACAATTTAAATTATATGTTCTTAGGAGACTAAAATATAATTTTACCATTACTCAACTTACATTTTTTTATTTTTTTTTTAATTTTTGGGGGGCTCGGTCTCCATTGAGTACCGCCCTTATTCATTGACATAAATTTTTAACTAAATTTTTGATAAATTAAATGAAAAAAGATTAATTATTTAAATTTCGTAAAATGGGAAGGTGAAATCCAAATTAGACCAACATTAATCAGACTTATCGATAAATATAAAGGATAGGAATAGAGAGAAAAAAAAAACCTTTAATAAATTTATAGAGTTTTAGCCTGTTAGGTCTAATTCTTTACATTTAAAAATAATATATATATATATATATATATATATATATATATATATATATATATATATATATTTATATCTGCATACTATTTTGTATAGTTTATACACAACCTCTTTTAGGTTTAGCCGCTTTTTTTTTCTAGAATTTTTTTTATTTTGTTTTGCAGACGGTAATACTAGTTTTAGTGCTAGTTGTAGTCCGTTGATATTAATTGTTTTTGTTTTACTTGTTTATTTATTATCTTGTTTTTCCTTTGTTTGTTTTTAGACTTAGAGGTATAAAAAAGTAATTAAACATTTAAAAATAATAATTATGTCCTTGAATTTTTTTCACCCAATTAAGCCCTTGAACTAAGAAATTTAATCAATTAAGCCCTTAAACCAAGAAATATTTGAATCAATTAAGCCCTTTGACCAATTTTGACCATAAATCTTGACAATTTTTTTCTTTAAATATTACTGGCATATGATGCACTACAATTCCATCATGTTGCGTTTATATTTTTTTTCAAAAAACAATTTTTTAATAAATTTTACAAGGTCTTTTTTAGAATTTTAGAACTTTTAAAGAATTTTATAAATAAAATAAAAAAATTCTGAAAATGTGTTAGTAGAAACAATATGACACGACACACTGCACAAACATATAAAAAAAATGTCTAGATTTAATGGTCAAATGACTTAATTGATTCAATTTCTTGGTTTAAGGGTTTAATTGAATTAATTTGATAATTCAAGGGCTTAGTTGGGTGCAAGAAAATTTAGAAATTTAATTTTTTCTTTTAAGTTTAAGGCTTTCTTACACCCTTAAGTCCTTTTTTTTTCAAATTTTATAAGGATAACTTTTCTTATGACTTTTTTTCTCTACCTTTATGACATGTTTCCTTTTGCTTTTATAGCATGTTTTCATTCTCCTTTGCCAGTCGTTTGATCGTCTTTTTTTATTTTTTCAGGTTTGAATTTGATGTTACATCGACTGATCACGATGACGTTGATTTGTTATCTTACTAATTTTCTTTGCTTTGGACCTTCAAATTAAATTTGGATACATTGTTCGTGTTTTTGGATGGCTTTCTCACGATGCTCGACTCTGATTTTCGATTGCCGTGATTTTTTAGTAGTTTGATATCCTTTTATGGTTCGTTTGCCGATGCAATTAAATATGTTCGTATCTATCTTTTGTTCAAGTCTTTTGGTTAGTTTTTTTTAACATTTTCATTATATGGTTCTTGTATGATCCCAAGTGCCTAATTTCTTTTAGATTATAGGAAATTATCCAACTTATGTGTTTAGTTTACGATTATGGTCCTAAATCATCATCGTAATATTTGATATTTTCTCCTTTTTAATAAAATTGGGGACTTTATAAAAAAGTCAAATAATTTATTTAGAAATTTTAGTGATAAATAAATGATGATGCTATTTTTCCTAGGCGACTCATGTTCGAGCAACATAGTTTATATGTGAATTTATCTAAAACTGAAACAAACTTAAAATATTACCTTGTAATCGGATTAGAATGATAATAAAATTAAAAAAAGTAGGGCTCAATTCTCCCTTCAAATGGGTCGGGTCAGACCATTAGTATCCCTCCAAAAATACTTTCACTTGCATATTTTTATTCCATTATGTGTGCATTTTTAGAACCAACCATGCATTCTTTTTAATTTTAATAACTTCTAGAATATGTGTATCATGTCCTAATAATTTCACTCGCATATTTAATTTCTTCATCAATGAATGCTTTAATTAAAAGCCAATGGAATAAATTCCTAGCTGGTATAATATATAAAAGGGATAATTGCACGATCTAATTAGGGATTTTTATTTTGACCACCGAACTCGTCAATCGGACCACCGAACTTATAAAATCAACTTATTTTGATTATCACCGTTAAAAAATTAACGGTGGGGTGACGGAACTACCACGTGGCAGCTTACGAGAAATTTTTAAAATTACATATTTGGTCCATGTTATTTACTTATTAAATCAATTTGATCATAATTTTATTTTAATTAAATAAAATTAATCATCCAATCAAATGATGACACGTGTCATCACCCAATTGGGTTAATTTAACCAAATTTTAATTTATTTTATTTAATATTTAATATATTTTTCCCTCTAATCAGGTGGTGACACGTGTCACCACATGGTGAAAGGAAAATTAATGAAAAATAAAGATTGGTGTCATGGGATTTGAACATAGGATTAAGTGGAGAAAACCTCATGCCTTTACTACTAAGCCAAACTACTCTTAATGATATATTTTGTACACTTTCATATACATATCTTATACTTCAGTAAATGTTACGGAAAAAAGAAGTAAAAATAGTTGAAAGGGACTCGAACTTAGATCACTTGGGCTATGTATAATCACACAAACGATCGATTTAATTTAAATCTATTTTTTTTAAATATTCGATTTAAAGTATTTGAATATTTTTTATTTTTAAACTAAATCGAATATTTATTAAAATATAAAATATTCAATTTAAAAATATTTGAATTAAAAGAAAAGAAATTCGATTTTAAAAAGTATTCGATTTAAATCAAATATTTAATATTCGAATATTTAAAAATTGATTTAATTTAAAGTATTCGATTTAAAAAAGTATTCGGTTTATTCGAATCAAATTAAAGTATTTGATATAAAAAAATATTTGATTTAATATTCGAATCACTTTCATGTATTTGATTTAATATTCGAATCGATTTCAAGTATTTAAAAGTCGAATTAATTTAAAGTATTTGATTTAAAAAAATATTCGATTTATTATTCGAATCGATTGAAAGTATTTGATTTAAAAAAGTATTTGATTAATTTAAAAATATTAAGTATTCAAATACTTTTTAAATCAAATTTCTTTTCTTTTAAATCAAATATTTTTTAAATCTAATATTTAATATTTTATGAAATATCTGATTTAATTTAAAAAGAAAAAATATTCGAATACTTTAAATTGAATATTTTTTAAAATCCAATATTTATTTTTTTATATTTAAATTAAATCGAACGTTTGTGTGATTATACTCGTGGCACCACCTGATTGGAGAAAAAATATATATTAAATATTAACTAAATAAATTAAAATCTGGTTAAATTAACCCAATTGGGTGATGACACGAGTCATCATCTGATTGGATGATTAATTTTATTTAATAAAATAAAATTAGGATCAAATTGATTTAATAAGTAAATAACATGGACCCAACGTGTAATTTTAAAAATTTCCCGTAAGCTGCCATGTGGCAGTTCTGTCACCCCACCGTTAGGTTTTTAACGGCGGTGGTCAAAATAGATTAATTTTATAAGTTCCGTGGTCTGATTGATGAGTTCGTTACTTCAGTGGTCAAAATAAGAATATTCAATTAGTTCGGTGATCATTGGTGTAGTTAACCTTATATAAAATATAAAATTGAACCTGCATAAATACTCAATATCCTCTAATTTATGCGTGAGAAGAGATCTATTAAAAAAATAATAAAAATAATTTAATTAAATATTAAAAAAATGATGGTCCTATTTTCAATGTTCAAGATTCATAATGAGTCTAATATTACTCCAATCTTAATGTAACAATCAAGTTGAATAATAAAATATAATAAGTTTAACTCTATTTCATTGGAATCTTGTACTAGAATCATTGAAAAAAAGAACGGGTTAGTTACAGAACAACCCTTCCAATTATGTCTCAGATTTTAGATCAGTCTCCAAACATTAAAATGTTCTAATTAAGCCCGTAAAGTATTAATATTATATCAATCAAATTCTTCTGTCGACCTAGCCTATAGTTTGGATGTTAAACGACAGCTAAGACGCTAGCATATTTTTAAATTCAACTTGGACATGGCGTGTTAAAAAAGCAACCCTCCCATCTGTTTATTTTTTATTTTATATTGTAACACCCGAGTTCGGGGGTCGGGTGGAAATAATATTTAAATAATATTTTGGGTCTCGGTTTATGATTAAATAATATTATATATTATTTAGACCTTGTGTCTTTCTTTATTTTCAAAATAAACATTTCATGTTGGGACTAAATTGAAATGAAACTAAAATGTCATGGATTTTAAAGTAAGGGAGAGTTGCCATCTCATTAATGACACTATTGTAATTTCAAGCCCTTGGAAATTAAAAATCCCTTTTTAATTTAAAACACCAAAAATTTCTCTTCTTCTCTCTTCCTTCTTCATTTCTCACGACAAAGAGGGGAAGCTTCTCCAAGTTCTATCCAACCTTCTTTTCTCCTTCATTTTGGCTCGAAATTGAAAGGTAAATACATCCCCATCTTGCTCTCATCTTCCTCTACTTGGAAGTACAAATAGATTTCATTTTCATCAACGTTTTAGAATTTGGGTTTTTCAAAGTTTTGGTTAAAGGTTGTGACTTTATGAGTTTTTATCAAGGCTTTTGGTTTATTTATGTTAGATATGTTGTTTGTGAATCAAATAGTCCAACATATATGATTTTTAGAGTATTTTAAATGAATTCCCGAATTTGGGTATAAATGGGGTTTTTGGAGGGTTTTGGGTGAGTTTTTGGGGTTGTTTTAGGTGGGAATTGATAGCCCAATGGTAGTGTTATGGTTAGGGGTTGATTTGGGATCATTTGTTGGTGCAATGGATGTTGGAAACATGGATTTTGGAAGGGGTAAGTGGGCTGTCCGAGATTGCAAAATAAGGGGTTTGGTCATGGCTTGCGACATTATAAATTGTACTTGAATTGTGTTCCGGGTTGGTCTTTTGATGTTGGGCTGATTTGAGATTGTTTGAATGGTATTGAGGTTGTCTAGAAGCGAGCATTTGTGTTGGAGAAGCTTCGGGAAGAAATTCGGAAACTTGAAGGTGTTGCTTGCTTGGTAGTTAAGCTTGAAGGTGGAGGTGAGTGGTTAAATATTTTTAAAACGGTTTTGAGTATATGGTTCAAGCATGTGAACC
Source organism: Hibiscus tridactylites (assembly GCA_958450335.1). Lineage (NCBI taxonomy): Eukaryota > Viridiplantae > Streptophyta > Magnoliopsida > Malvales > Malvaceae > Hibiscus > Hibiscus tridactylites. The sequence continues at coordinate 83,381,082 of OY288277.1, read as the reverse complement.
TAGGATGGGCTTGGTAAACCCACCTAGAGTTGGGATTAGAGTGGTAGCCTAATTCCAAGCTTTGATTAGAGACTTTGGTTGCACTCTTTAATGGTTATATATGTCTCGTGTTAAATTGTGATGGTGTTGATTATGTATATGTTGAATACATGTATGTTGAGGCATGTTTGATGCATTGTTATATGCATGTTGATGATAGATATGACATGGTTATACACATGTGTAAAATATGATGTGATATGGTTGTTAATGATGTACATGTGGTGTTGATGTGTGAAATGATATTATGAGGTGATTGCATGATCCGAGGATCATGGTGAGTACATGCTAGGCATGGAAATGTGGTTTGTGCATGACGATAAGTGATATGATCTCGGTTATGGATTTCGAGTCATATACGAAGTTGCCCGATCGTGATTCTAGTAAGAACTTAATTCCCGAAAGCTTGAACTCTGAAATTGCAAAATAAAGATGTAAGAAGGATAAATATGATAATAATGATAAATGAAGGGTGGAATAAGGGATTGTAGATGTTGTTTGATGGTTATGGAAGAGTGATGGATTTGGGGTAAAATGAATGAAAGGAAAATTGATGGTGAAGATGGTGAAGGTGGTGAAGGTGGCGTAGACTATATAGATATGTAAGGATGACGGATTGTGACCCGTTAGCTATAGAAAGCTAGGAACCAACAATATAAAAGTATGGAATCGAAGTGGTAGGAGTATGGAACGAGACCCACTAGCTATAAAGGAGCTAGGAACCAACGTTATAAACAAGTGGAATGGATGAAGACTACAAGCACAACTTGAAGCCGATAGAGTTCTCGCAAGAACTAAAATGAAAGCAACCTTTCAAAGAAGTTTTTATAAAATCCAAGTCTATCTTTACAATGAACCTAAGCTACCTATTTATAGTATTTTGGGCAGCATATGAAAAGGTTTACAAAAGATGAAAACAAATGCACTTGAATGCTTTGTCATGCACTTGAATGCATTGTAATGCTCTTGAATGCTTTGTCTTTCTTATCTCCAAGCTTTGGCTGAATATTCTAGATTAAATGGTGATGAATCTAGATATTTTTTAAGATGAATGTGGCCTCAATTTCGTCCAAAAGGAGGAGTGACTCTTGGGCTACCTTGCTTTGCTTGATTAGGAGATAAAATGACTTGAATTGAGGCCTTGAATGGTTGTAATGATCTTGTTGTCCACTTTGGAGTGTCTCTTCCCATTCTATACTGATTTATATCACTAAATTGTAGTATTAAGTGAAATAATTCAGCCTTCAATGCATGTCACCTTGCTAGAACATGAACAACATCCAAAGGTGATGAATTCAGCCTTAAAAAGGTGAATTAATAAGATTTGAATGCATTGTTCTTGGTGGAATATGAACAGCCTTGAAAAGATGATAAGAATTCAGCCTTGAATTGATTTGAATATGAGCATTAAGATAGCCTTCAATTGCATGTCTCATGGATGAAGATGAAAGGACTCTTCCTTGGCTCAAACTCATCCAAATCATCCTTGTACAAAATTCCCGTAATGAAAATTCCAGCCTGCATTGTCTTCAGTAAATCGGTCATATCTCAAGCTCCCGATATCGGATTGAGGTGATTCAAAATGCGTTGGAAAGCTAATAGATAGAGGAATAATTTCCAATTGATCTCAAGACCTTAACATGTCTTTATTGCATCCAGAAGTTGAAAACATTCTGACTGAAATTCTTGCATTTATTGTGACTGTTCGTCTCCCTTCATGCACCTAGACACAAAACAAGCAAATGTTCATGCTAAATTGAAAAGATAATTAAATATGTCATGCAAAAAAAATTAAAGGAACTAGCTTTATTGAATGAACTAGCTTTATTGAATGAACTACATGTATTAATGAACTAAATGCTTTAAATGAAATGCATGCCTTTAATGGGCAGCATGTTTATTAATGCAAATGGATGTTATGCCACTATGAATTGCTCATGCAAATTCATGCAAATAAATTATATCATATGATAAGACATAATGCATAAATGAGCAAATAGAGGATGAAGTAAGGTAAAACTCCCTTCGATTGAGCTTGATAGTTTGTCAAAGATGTGAGCACGTCATGAAGAAAATTGGTGCTGGTCAAGATCACATCATCCCCTCCCTCTTTAAAGCGATTTGTCCCCAAATCGATGCTTGCTACGAGCGGGAACAATTTTGATTTCCTTTGGGAAGAGAACTTCTTCACTTGCGTCTTGCACCGTATCCATTCTCTAGGGTCAAGATCTTCTCGTTTGTGAACTTTGTTTCCATGTTGCTCCCTTGATTTGAATTTGATTCTCTTGCAACATTTAAGGATGTTGTGCTCACAACGTTTGAAACCTTTCACAAATATAACGTCTTGTGGAGCGCCATCTCCTCTTGTTCCCTTCCGAATGATGTCCTTTGAGTAGGTGGATAGTCCTCGCTTCATGTCTTTGAATTGAAAAATCACTTGGGAACTATTCAAGACGTCAAGCAATTGAACATCTTCTTTGTCTCCTCTCATCTTCCAGTGGAGTTCCTTCTCAAACTGATGTCTCCTTTCATTTTCTACAATCACAATTGGTTTAGTAGAAAAGAAAATCAAATTTAAAGAGATAAAGAAAACAAACCCAACAATGTTCATGGATAATGGTTGACGCTTGATGTTCTTCTTGGAAAACTCCATTGGTTCATCATGTCTTTCAGTTAAAGGACTCATCTTTTGGACTCCTCCTTTGCTTGAAACGTCATGACCATAGATAAAAGGACTTGTCCTTTTGTGTTTCTCCTTTGGATCAACACCATGCTTAAGAAAGATAATTCCACTTTCACTCCTTAACTCGTCATGTTGGCTGGTGAAGAGTGGTGCCTTTTGAACTCTTTCAAGTAGGTAGATATCACCAACTTTAGTCCTTGTACCCTTCCACATTAGGAATCTTGAATAGTTGGATAATGCTCGTTTCCTTTCCTTGAATCGATGATCACAAGCAAGAACAATTCCATGAATCAATGTTCTGCTAAATAAATCTAAGTTAAAACATGAAACACCATTAATAAAATGAATGAACATAGAGGATTCGCAAAAGTTCATGAATGGAATTTGACCCTTGACATTCTCAAGAATCAGATTCATTGAAACTTCCCTTTCACGAGGTTCATCGAATGGATGGAGTGTTCTTGGAATGTCAATGAATACGTTCCTTGAAATTTCAAGTGACACATCTTTTGGAATTTCAAAAGATATGATGCTTGAATCGTCTTGTATGTCTCTCGGAATAACCTGCAAATTCAAAGAACTAATAGAAGAAAATAATTGATTAGCAGAAATCAAAACTTCCTTCTCCTCACATTCTTTTCTCTCATGCTCATGTTTGTTTTGAATTCTCTCTTCAATATCATATTCTTCTTGAATGCTCTCTTCACTCTCTTGTTTTGTTTGAAAGCTTCTTTCACTCTCGCACTCATTTTCATCATTTCTCTCAATCTTTTCAATGCCCTCAATTTCAATCACTTCAATGATTTTCTCACATAAAATCTCTTTTTCAACTCTAACGGTTGCATCTCCAAGTGTTTTTGTCACCTCAAAATGTTCTTCTTCAATGGTTTGCACCCTTAGGCTCCTTTTAACAACAAGAACATCTCCTTCCATGGCATGCTTGGATTCGTCTTCTTCAATGGCAGCATCTTCATTCTCAACCTCCTCTTCTTCTAATTCAACTGCTCTATCATCTCGAAGAAGCATGTTGTTGCGGTTCGGACATTGGCTTGCAATGTGAGCATGCCCCAAACAATTAAAACATTGTATATCACGGGAAGGATTTGGATTGACGGTAGTCTTACCCTTGCTGGTTTCGGCAATGGGCTTACTTCCGTTGGGTGGTCCTCCTCTTTCGTGGAATGGTAATGGGGAATTCTTCTTGTATGAACTTAGACCCCATTTTGATGTTTCACTCCCATAAGATCGCGTGGCACTCCGATTAGGACATTGGCTTGGTGGGTGTCCTTTTCCCAAGCAACGATAGCATCTAAAATCTGGATGTAAGTTGCTTTTAATTGAAGTAGTCTTCTCTTTTGACATGTACTCTCTTGATTGAGATACTATGTCATTCCTTCTTGGACTTTGACTCGAGTTAGATATTGAACCCACATAGTGCTTTGGAGCATTCCTTTTTCTTGAAAGGGTTCTCAATTCTTCCCTAAATTGCCTTCGTTGAGATCTTTCCTCCAAATGATCTAATCGTTCTTGCATCGGCCCCAACCTTTGTTGCAACAACCTGTCCATCTCTCGGATAATATCTTGAAGATTGGAGTTAGTTGCATCTACGTTAACGTTATTACTTCCTCCAACAGAGTTTCTCACGGAATTTTGAGACATTATTAGTAACAAAAATAAAAAAATTTAAAACCTCACAAACACAAAGCCTCACCTATTCCACTCCAAGAAAATGCACTCACACTCGTGTTTCACTCGGGATGGCTTTTACCCTTGATGTGCACTCTTGCCTTTTTCCACTCTTGCTCTCAATCAAGTCCTTTTAAGAACTTCCTCAAGGCTTGCAAATGGCTTGTAGAATTCGGCTGAAAAAAAAAACTTGGCAAAAAGAATTTGGAAGGTGGGATAAGAAAAAATGGCAACAAAAAAAGGTAAATTGTGAGAGTTGGTAAAGATGAAAAAATAGTAGCAAAAGAAAAAATGATGTAAGCATTTTTTAAAGAAGAATAGAGAATACGATGCCCCCTCCCTCTTTAACTTTCTCTAATTTTTTTTATTGTTTTTTCTTTTCTTTCTTTTCTTTTTCTTTTTTTTTCAGAAGAGAGACAACGACTATCTTAAAAATCAACCTTGCTCTGATACCAATTGATATGATCTCGGTTATGGATTTCGAGTCATATACGAAGTTGCCCGATCGTGATTCTAGTAAGAACTTAATTCCCGAAAGCTTGAACTCTGAAATTGCAAAATAAAGATGTAAGAAGGATAAATATGATAATAATGATAAATGAAGGGTGAAATAAGGGATTGTAGATGTTGTTTGATGGTTATGGAAGAGTGATGGATTTGGGGTAAAATGAATGAAAGGAAAATTGATGGTGAAGATGGTGAAGGTGGTGAAGGTGGCGTAGACTATATAGATATGTAAGGATGACGGATTGTGACCCGTTAGCTATAGAAAGCTAGGAACCAACAATATAAAAGTATGGAATCGAAGTGGTAGGAGTATGGAACGAGACCCACTAGCTATAAAGGAGCTAGGAACCAACGTTATAAACAAGTGGAATGGATGAAGACTACAAGCACAACTTGAAGCCGATAGAGTTCTCGCAAGAACTAAAATGAAAGCAACCTTTCAAAGGAGTTTTTATAAAATCCAAGTCTATCTTTACAATGAACCTAAGCTACCTATTTATAGTATTTTGGGCAGCATATGAAAAGGTTTACAAAAGATGAAAACAAATGCACTTGAATGCTTTGTCATGCACTTGAATGCATTGTAATGCTCTTGAATGCTTTGTCTTTCTTATCTCCAAGCTTTGGCTGAATATTCTAGATTAAATGGTGATGAATCTAGATATTTTTTAAGATGAATGTGGCCTCAATTTCGTCCAAAAGGAGGAGTGACTCTTGGGCTACCTTGCTTTGCTTGATTAGGAGATAAAATGACTTGAATTGAGGCCTTGAATGGTTGTAATGATCTTGTTGTCCACTTTGGAGTGTCTCTTCCCATTCTATACTGATTTATATCACTAAATTGTAGTATTAAGTGAAATAATTCAGCCTTCAATGCATGTCACCTTGCTAGAACATGAACAGCATCCAAAGGTGATGAATTCAGCCTTAAAAAGGTGAATTAATAAGATTTGAATGCATTGTTCTTGGTGGAATATGAACAGCCTTGAAAAGATGATAAGAATTCAGCCTTGAATTGATTTGAATATGAGCATTAAGATAGCCTTCAATTGCATGTCTCATGGATGAAGATGAAAGGACTCTTCCTTGGCTCAAACTCATCCAAATCATCCTTGTACAAAATTCCCGTAATGAAAATTCCAGCCTGCATTGTCTTCAGTAAATCGGTCATATCTCAAGCTCCCGATATCGGATTGAGGTGATTCAAAATGCGTTGGAAAGCTAATAGATAGAGGAATAATTTCCAATTGATCTCAAGACCTTAACATGTCTTTATTGCATCCAGAAGTTGAAAACATTCTGACTGAAATTCTTGCATTTATTGTGACTGTTCGTCTCCCTTCATGCACCTAGACACAAAACAAGCAAATGTTCATGCTAAATTGAAAAGATAATTAAATATGTCATGCAAAAAAAATTAAAGGAACTAGCTTTATTGAATGAACTAGCTTTATTGAATGAACTACATGTATTAATGAACTAAATGCTTTAAATGAAATGCATGCCTTTAATGGGCAGCATGTTTATTAATGCAAATGGATGTTATGCCACTATGAATTGCTCATGCAAATTCATGCAAATAAATTATATCATATGATAAGACATAATGCATAAATGAGCAAATAGAGGATGAAGTAAGGTAAAACTCCCTTCGATTGAGCTTGATAGTTTGTCAAAGATGTGAGCACATCATGAAGAAAATTGGTGCTGGTCAAGATCACATCAGACTCTCTCATGAAAGACACTATGGGAAACAAGCAAGACACATAAGAAGTATTTGAAGACGATGATATTGAGATTCAAGAGGGAGACGTCACCCGCTCTCTTGTTGATGGCATCATCTCCATTGATTTCTCGGAGCGCATCCAATCCCTGGCAGAAAAGTGTCTGGATCAAACGTTGATTGTCAAACTCTTGGGTCGTAGGATTGGCTATAACACTTTGCACACCAAAATCTATGAACTATGGAAACCTAAGCAGGCTATCCGGTTAATGAATATAGAGAACGATTATTTTCTCGTGACTTTTAGACTGCGATCGGATTACCTAAAAGCATTAGCCGAGGGCCCCTGGACTATCTTCGGCCATTACCTTACTGTCCAACAATGGTCGCCTGACTTCACGACAGCCACACCCTTTCCGACTGAAGTGATGGTCTGGATACGTCTTCTCGGATTACCGGTGTCTCTCTACAAAAAGTGCTTAATTGAAGAAATTGGTGAATCTATTGGGCCAGTGATCAAGCTCGATTATCAAACGAAATGAGGAAGGCGTGGCCGTTTCGCTCGAATGGCTCTCTCGATTGACCTATCTAAACCGCTGGTGTCAAAGATTATTGTTAATTGGAATGTTCAATTAATTGAATACGAATCCCTTCCAGTGATATGCTTCCATTGCGACATTTATGGCCATTCTCAGAAACTTGTCCGGATAAGAGGAAGCAAACGGACAACTCTACCTCAGATCAAGTTCCTTCGAAGACTCCTGAAGCACATGCCCAAGTTCCTACCTCCGTTCAAGACGCCTTACACCATAACGATGTTGATTCTGATGGCTCTTTTGGCCCTTAGATGATGGCTAAACGACGTCCTCGCCGAAGTAAGAATGCACTGAATGATCCAAAAAAGCCTGTGTCCATACCGGTGCAAGGCTCACGCTTTAACCCAATCTTTGCAGTGGACGCGAAGGATATCCCTGCCTCGCCTGTAGGAAACTCTAGTCCGCAGCCGTTACCTTCCCAACAGACCCGTAAGCCGCCTGTTAAGCCATCCCTGAAAGCGAAGAACAAAAAAAAGATAAATGATGTAAGAAAGGCAACCAAGACTACAACCATCCAAAAACCCCTCACAATTAATCTCTCAGACTTCCTGATACTGTCCAAATTCAGTTCGAAGGCTTCTAGCTCACGTTCCTCACTGCCTCTTAACCAGGAATCAACTCTTGACAACACAAGACACTCAACCACTGTTATGAAAGAAAACGCTGACCCTAACGTGATGCATGTATCCCCTGGCACTACTGTGCATCCAAATCAGGTTGATTCAACTCTAACAGAAGACCCCCCGGCATCTCAAAGGAGCCAGGAGGTCAATCTGACCCTACGATTGAGCCACATTTAGGCTTAAGAGAGCACACTATTGTTGTTGAAGATGTTAGTCATACCTCGGATGGTGACCGGGCAATGGCAATGCTGGAATGAGTTTGTTCCTTCCATTTTTATTTTGTTTATGGATTTAAAAATCTTCAGTTGGAATGTACGGGGTTGTGGTGACTCTCGTTTCCTGCCCCCAGCCAAGCAATTCTTACGGGATAACAAACCTGATGTGGTGATTTTTGTTGAACCTCGTATAAGTGGAAGACGTGCAGACTCAGTAATTTCTTCCTTAGGCTTCCCGCACTCTCATCGCGTTGAAGCGGCTGGTTTTTCCGGTAGAATTTGGGTTGCGTGGTATGACACAGTTACAGTCAAGATTACCATTACACATTTTCAATTCATTCACTCCCGACTGAATTTGAAAGCTGGAGGACGTAACAGCGTTCATGATAATACGTCGGATGTTTGGCGGGAGTCTTGCATCTACTAGAGAGTCGGAAATGAAGTCCCATCTTACTCTATCAAAAGCTTTTTCGAGGTCAACTTTAATTGCCATCCAACCATCCTTATGCTTAGACAAACGCATGGAATGAATTACTTCTTGGTTGATTATCACATTTTCAGTAATGTTTCTTCCGGAGATAAAACTGGTTTGATTTTGTCCGAAAAGAAGAGGAAATATGGGCTTAAGGTGACGCACAATCACCTTGGAAAGAAGCTTATACAGCACCGTGCATAAGCTTATAGGCCTAAAGTCCGCAAATGATGTCGGGCTATCCCCCTTTGGAAGAAGAACAAGGACTGTCCTGTTTAAATCTGATTCCAGTAGATTACCCTGAAAAATTCCTTGGATCATTGACACTATCAGAGAACCCACTATAGGCCATTGTCGTTGGAAAAATTCCACATGCAGTCCATCCCATCCTGGTGATTTCAAGGGGCCATGTCCTTTAGAGCCTCATGTATCTCATTCATGGACGGGGTAGAATTCAGACTTTGTATGAGCTCATCTGGGATTATCGGGAATTTTCTAGTGATGGGGAATGATCCCATGACAGGTTCATTATCCGCAAATAATTTTTGGAAGAAACTAACAGCTTCCTCCTTAAGGGTCGGTCCGTCATCACTCCACGTCCCATCATGGAGTTGGAGTAACGTGATTTTTTACGTTGTCGTCGAGAAATAGCACGCCGATGGAAGTAGTGCGTGTTACGGTCACCTTGCGCTATCCAATCCGAGCGTGATTTCTGCCTCCATAAGAGTTCCTCTTGATCAAGGAGATGCTCTAACTCAACTAACAAATCAGCTTCTAAATTAGACAAGAAGTGGGATGAGCGAGAGCTGAGAGCTCTTTGAATGCCACATAACCGAGCCATGAGCATCCGCTTCTTAGTACCCAAATAGCCAAACATTGTTTTATTCCAAACAGAAGCTGCAGCCGTAAAGCTGCAAATAGTCTCAGAGACGGAGGTACCCGGAGTCCAATTGTCTGCAACCATTCGTGGGAAATCATCTTGGGAAAGCCATCCCGAAAAATAACGAAATGGGCTGGACGGAGAGTTGCAAGGCACGGTACCAATCTGCAACATTATTGGACGGTGATCAGATCGCATACGAAGAAGATGATGAACCATAGGAACTGGGTAAGCTTAATCAAAGTAACTATTGCATATGAACCGATCCAAGCGAACTGATGCTAGCCCCCTTGACCATGTATAACTCGGACCGCTGAAACCCATGTCTCGCAAACCATTGTCAAATATGAAATTCTAAAAAGCTGTGCATGGATTCGAAGATGGAGCGTAACCTTTACGATCAGCTGGACTAAGTGTTGCGTTAAAGTCACCAAAAATGATCCACGGACTGCGAATGGATGAAGCAAGACAACATAAATGGGGCCAAAGAAGCTTACGGTTCGAAGATGATGGTGAAGTATACACTGCAGTTGCAAGAATAGAGGAATTCCCCCATTTTATTTGTAATAGACCCTTTTGGCCAGAACGAGGCATTCGCCAAGGTTACCCACTCTCACCCTATCTTTTCGTTCTTGTTATGGAGTGCCTAGGCCATCTGATAAACGACTCAGTCTCTTCCCAAGAATGGCAGTTTGTTCGCAACGATATTCCAGTGTCACATTTGTTTTTTGCGGATGATCTCATCCTCTATGCCAAGGCAAAGCCAGGACAAGCTGAAGTTTTCCAAAATGTGCTCACCACCTTTGGTATATTTTCCGGTCATCGTGTTAACAAAAGGAAGACCGAAATTTATTTCTCGCCAAACACTGCGTCTTGGTTACAAGATGAGGTCAGCGGTTTCTTAGGATATCAGCATGTGGACTCCTTAGGGAAGTATCTTGGTGTGCCGGTTCTCCATGCCCGTGCTAAATGCTCTGATTTCAACTTCATATTAGATAAGATCAAATATTAGTTAAATGGATGGGCTGGTCGTACGCTCTTCTTAGCTGGTCGGGTGACGTTAGCTAAGTCTTTTCTCGCTGCCATACCCGTCTACTTCATGCAGACTTGTATCCTTCCTAAAAAAGTCTGTAATGACATTGAGAAAATTCTGTGGCAATTCATTTGGGGCTCAAGTGCAGCATCTTCCAAAGTCTCCCTAGTGAACTGGGAATCAATTTGTCAACCGGTGGCTCATGGTGGTCTTGGCATTAGACGACTTTTTGATTTCAATATGGCCTTTGTTTTAAAGATTGGCTTTTCACTTGTTTCTGATACAGATACCCTTTGGGTTCGCATCTTGTGCCAAAAATATAGGTTGCTCGAAGCTTACCCAAGATCGGTGTATTGGCAAAATAGCACTCCATTAAGGAAGGCAATTTCAGCAGCTTGGGATGATTTGCAAGCAAGCTTAGCCTGGTCCTTGGGCACAGGAGAGTCGATTCTCCCACTTGATGACAATTGGGTTCCTTCACTTGGACCCTTGAGACCCCATTTACGACAAGAAGTCGATTCTTCGTAGATATAGTATGTCTCGGATTTATTAGACATACACGGTCAATGGGACACTGCAAAATTATCAGAGCTTTTCAACATTGATGCTGTCAACCATATCTTAAGCATCCGTTGTCCTGATAACTCGGATATTCCTGACAAACTGATTTGATGCATGACTGATAATTTCTCCTTCGACATAAAGTCCGCCTATGCCTTACAGATGAGCGATAATTGGGACCCTAAATCAACATGCTGGAAACAATTATGGTCATTGCGTGTGCCTCAGCGTGTGCATTTCTTTCTATGGCTAGCTATTAAAGGAAAATTGATGAATAACGAAGAACGTTGTTGACGTTCTTTAAGCCACCAGCCCTATTGCCCTTGCTGTAACACTGCTGCTGAAACTATAACCCACTCTCTTAGGGACTGCCTTTACGCCAAGGAAGTATGGAGAAATCTTCTCCCATCGCAGCTCCATTCTTCGTTCTTCCATGGTGACTCCCAGTCGTGGTTTCATAGGAATATGGCCGATGCTTCTATACACGCTTCTTGGGGGCTAGCGTGGCAAACCCTTTTTGCCTTTACAATCTGGCAAATCTGAAAAAAACTAGAATGAAGTGGTCTTCAATGGATCCCCTTGTAAAGTTGATCAAATTCTCCAACGTAGCGTGACATGGGCACGATATTATTCTAAGGCTGCCAATGCGATATCCCCCATTTCTTCAACTCTCCCGTCTCCAATACATTGGCCAAGACCAGATGTAGGGTGGGTTTGTTTGAATACGGATGGAGCTGTATCACAAAGTACAGGAATTGGTTCGGTAGGTGGCGTCTTTCGAGCTGATGATGGCACATGGATTCTTGGTTTTAATAAAACTATAGGAATCACTCGACCACTTCAAGCGGAACTATGGGGAATACTTGTTTGCCTTCAGCTTGCATGGGAAAGTAGTTTTGAGAGACTCTTAATCCAATCGGATAACAAGGAAGCAATCGACCGTTTGAATAGCACAAATGCGTACTCCGATCCTTGCTCACTGGTACACACTATTGCTAAGATGCACAACTTGGGATGGGCGACGTCCACTCAATGGATACCTCGAGTTGCGGATAAGCCTGTCGACATGCTCACAAAGTTCACCAACCTTCTTTGCTACAACACGACCACTTTTGCGATACCTCCAGCTTCTCTTATGCAGTTTATTGACTATGATGCTTTGAATATACTGTAATCTTCTTTACAACTCTCTTTTCAATTCGAAAAAAACAATGAGACACCGAACATAAACTTAATTGTCGCCCAGAAATAATTTTAAGGATATTTTGGTATATTTAAATTTTAATATATTAATTAAAAATGTTATAAAGAAATATAAAGATTTATTAAATCTAATTATTATTTTTTTTAAATAATTTTAATTATAAGTATAGTCCTTAAAATCTTTAATCTTTATTAATCAATTTAATGGTGTTCAGCAATGTTCGACACCGTTGTAGAATTTTCCTTACACTTAACATAAAGGAAAATTCTACAACGTGCAACGAACACCAATAATGTTGAACACCGTTGAACACCATTAAATTAATTAATAAAGATTTTAAATTTCAAGGACCCATCAAATAATTAACAATTACTTTAAAAATTTAATTAAATTATTTTTTATATATATTAAAATTTTATTTTTTTTAATAAGGGTAAACTATATATTTAGTACCTCACCTATTTCTTTATTTCTATTGAACCCTCAATTAAATTTGACCCTATTGAATCCAACGTATCAGTCTCGGTTTTGCATCTATTTTCGTGAACAGATGCTTCAGTGCTGAATGGTCTGTATGGACCACCACCTTCGTTCCAAGTATGTATGGCCGGAACTAGTCGATTGAGAACACCACTGCTAATAGTTCCTTTTCTGTTGTGGTGTAGTTCACTTGGGCATCATTCAGTGTTTTGCTGGCGTAATAGATTACATGGAAGAGCTTATCCTTCCTCTGCCCTAGTGCTGCCCCGACAGCATAATCATTGGCATCACACATTATCTCGAATGGTAAACTCCAGTCTGGTGGCTGTACGATAAGGGCTGTTACCAGCTTTTCCTTCAGAATTCTGAATGCCTCAGTACATTTAGTATTAAAGTTAAAGGGACGATTCTGCTCCAATAAGTGGCATAAGGGCTTGGTAATCTTCGAGAAATTGGCAATAAATCGTCGATAAAACCAGCATGCCCTAAGAAACTCTGAATCCCCTTGACTGTGGTGGGTGGCGGCAACTTTTCGATGACTTCTATTTTCGCTCTATCCACCTCTATGCCGCGACAGCTTACCTTGTGGCCTAGGACTATCCCTTCATCCACCATGAAATGGCATTTTTCCCAGTTTAAGACCAAGTTCGCTTCTTCGCATCTTTCAAGCACCTTCTGTAGGTTGCCTAAACAACCTTCAAAACTGTCTCCAAAGACGGAAAAATCGTCCATGAAAATTTCTAGGAAGTACTCCACCATGTCGGAGAATATCGCCATCATGCACCTTTGGAAGGTTGCTGGTGCATTGTAGAGTCCAAATGGAATTCTCCGAAAAGCATAAGTGTCGTATGGGCATGTGAAAATAGTTTTCTCTTGATCCTTCGGAGCAATAGCTATCTGATTGTAACCTGAGTAACCATCAAGAAAACAATAGTAAGGTTTCCCCGCTAATCTATCAAGCATTTGATCAATAAAAGGTAGGCGAAAATGGTCCTTCCGGGTAGCTTTGTTAAGCTTCCGGTATTCCATACAAACCCTCCAACCGGTCACAGTCCTGGTTGGGATTAGTTCATTCTCCTCGTTGGTCACCACGGTTATTCCTCCCTTTTTGGGTACAAATTGCACCGGGCTCACCCACTTATTATCCGAGATGGCATAAATTATTTCAGCGTCAAGCCATTTGATAATTTCTTTTCTCACCACTTCTCGCATAGCGTTGTTTAAGCGTCTCTAAGCATCAATGATCAGCTTATGATCATCTTCTAGGAGAATTTTGTGCATACATAATGCCGGACTGATGCCTTGGATGTCAACTGTTGTCCATCCAATGGTCTTCTTATGCTATTGTAGCATTCCAATTAGTTGCTGCTCCTGTTTTTGCATTAACTTGGAAGAGATGATTACGGGAAACATATCATTTAAACCAAGAAAAACATATTTAAGTTGCCCTGGCAGGGGCTTAAGATCTAAAACAGGTGGTACTTCAACTGAAGGCTTTTGGATTATGTGTTCATTCAAGGTATAATTTAGGGGCTCAGATAACTTACCTGGACGATTGCCTATCCAATTTACCTCTTCATGACCTTCAGTGTCGGATATGTCTGAATCAGAGGAGTCACTATCGTCGTTGCTGTCGTGACAGTCTTCCAGATGACTGCTGTGGCAGTGACCAAATTTTATGTCATGGCAGCTCGACCTGATGCAGGGTTGGTCAAGGATTACTTCAGTGATGGCCTTGCACTCTTCTTCTGCATCAGCATGTTTGATTGCTTGGAGAACATTGAGTTTGATTTCTTGATCATTTACTCTCATGGTCAGTTCTCCTTTCTCTACATCAATCATAGATCTGCCTGTGGCTAGGAAGGGTCGCCCTAGGATGATTGGTGCGTTTTCATCTGCTTCACAGTCTAACACAAGAAAGTTAGCAGGAAAAATAAATTTATCCACTCTTACCAGAATATCTTCGATCTTTCCTTCTGGTTGTATGTAAGAGCGGTCTGCCAGCTGCAGCATGACTGTCGTGGGCTGTGCTCGTCCAATACCTAACTTCTGAAACACAGATTTTGGCATTAAATTTATGCTAGCACCAAGATCACAAGTGCCTTACCCACGAATTTGTCACCAATTATGCACGGTATGATGAAGCTCCTAGGATCCTTCTTCTTCTCGGTGGATGCCTGTGTAAGATAGTCATGCATCCCTCTGTCATTTTTACCGTTTCAAATTCCCCAAGTCTGGATCTTTTTGACATAGCATCCTTGAGAAATTTCTCATAACCGGGCATCTGATTGATGGCCTCTAACAGTGGTATATTAATGTGCACCTGCTTAAAAATGTCATAAATCTTTTTGAGCTGGTACTCTTGTTTCTGTTTTTGTAACCGTTGTGGAAAAGGAGGTGGAGGATGGTAATCTTCTAGACGTCCTTCACATGGTATTTAGATCTGAGGAGGCTTAGGTTCTTCAGCATTCTTTTCTTGCTCCTCTGTCCCTTTCGCTGCTGTGACAGGTGTGTCGGCAGCTGGTTGTTCGTCCTCTGCCGGGGCAGTGTTCATGGCAGGTGTATCTAGGGTCGGTTCCTCAATTGGTATGGTTCTCATCTCCGGCCCTTGCAGTTGTTTCCCACTCCTAGTTGTAATTGCTTTACACTACTCATGTGTGGGTTTTCTAGCGACCTCAATATCACTAGGGAATCCTCCGTTGTGCCTTGGCTTAATATGCTGGTAAACCTGGCCCATCAGTGTCTCCAGTGATTTCAGGGTGGCCTCATGGTTAGTCATTCTCATCTCTGTCTTGTCCATGAATGACTCAGTTTTCTTGACAAAGTGACCCATGTTTGCCATGTAAGCTCCTGTTTGTGACATGAATGTGGCCAATGTCTGCTCCAGTATACTAGGTGCGGCTATCGGCTGCTGTTGCGGCTGCTGCTGTGGTTGCTGCCGTGACAGGATTCTGGGTGCCCCTTGGTTTTGGTTGTTCTGCACCTGAGGATTCAATGCGTTGTTTGGATTGCTCCAAGAGAACTTGGGATCTTTCCTCCAGTTGGGATTGTAATTGTTGGAATCATAATTTCTTGGCTTGTTGTAATTTCCAACATACATCCCTTCTTCTAGCTGTAACGAACAGTCTTCCGAACTGTGGTTCCCACTGCAAGTCTCACATACCTCTTCGGCAGAGTATATAGGTTTAGAATCTTTTTTCAACAGATTTTCCACTGCCTTTGCGAGGTATGCAACATGTGTCTTCAGGGAATTGTCAGCTTCATAATCTTTTACAGCTATCCCTTGTTTACCTCTCCTTGCTGTAGGGAATTGCTCGTCATTCTTTGCTAAGTTTTTCAACACCACCATTGCTTCGTCTGGGTCCTTATCCAACAACAGTCCATTTGCTGCTGAATCTATTCTCATACGAGTGTGTGTGTTGGCAGCATTGTAGACTTTAATGACTTGATTCCACATTGGGAATCCATGCATCGGGCAGTTCCTTAGAAGAGTTGTAAACCTATCCCATGCCTCGTGCATTGGTTCGTCATCTTCCTATTGAAAAGTAGAAATTACATTATGCAATCGCTCAGATAAGTGAGAAGGATTAAAATGAGATAAAAATTCACGAGAGAGATCTGGCCAAGTTCGTGTTGAACTCGTCGTTAGTTTATTCCACCAAGTTTTAGCTCTGTCTCTCAGTGAATGAGGAAATAACCGAAGCCTCAGTATTTCCGGATTTATTCCTGGTAATCTAAACGATCCACATATTTCTTGGAACGTTTTCAGGTGTTCTCATACATCCTCTGTTGCAGCACAACTAAATTGGCTAGCGGAGTTTATCATGCTGAACATAACATGTTTCAGCTCGAAATTCTCAGCTTCCACGTCTGGCATGGTGGTTTCCAGTTCAACATGATCATTGATCACGTATTCGCGACAGGACTGTCGCGCGGCAACGGCGGGTCGTCCATTCCGGTCATCTAGGGGAGGATCTTCAGCATTCCTCTGTTCATTATTTACCCCGTTGTGCATTGTTTCTAACTGTTCCTCAAGATAGTCGTTTCTTGCTATTAGAAGGCGGACTCGGTTCCTGAGGTTGCACGTACGTTCGATTTCATGGTCTAGTTTGTACTCAGGTTCTTTGCCTCGTCTAGATCTGCGCATAAGCAAGCAAAGAACCTTGTGAAAAGCACATGGTAAACAACTCCAATAAAAATAGAAAAATTAAAAAGTAAAAGTGCAGTAAAATTAAGGGTAAAGATATGTTGCCAGTCCCCGACAACGACACCAAAAACTTATTGCGTGTCAAAAGTCCTATCGCAATGTAGTGCAAGTGTACATGACGCAAGTAGTAAAGTGATACTCAAAGTATCGGATATCGTCTCCACAGGGACTGGAAATAGCTTTATCCTATAGTTGCTGCACGAGAAAGAGAAAGAGTTGAAATTGTTTGGAAAGTAATATTGAAGAATAATGAATGTAAAAGATAAAAGATTCAGGGTTGAGAGATAGGCCGGTATTGGTTTGCTTAGTAGTGCATGTGTTGCACTGAAGAGAAATTCCTGTTCCGTCGTCGTCCCTGTCGCGGCAACACCTGTCGCGGAAGAAGTCTGTTGTTGTCGCGGCAGCGATCACACAACTCTGCACTTCAAGCTTGGAAAGAATCCCTGCTATGACTTGTCCTATCCCTAGGCCCAAGTGCTGTTGATGAACACTTCTTGGATGATACCTCCCGGCGTGAATCGAAGGGTGAGCACCAATGTTGTTGAATTCGTCCTTAGCCACTTAACCTCGTCCTATCCCTAGGTCCGAGATAGTTCAACCATAAACTGAAGAATTTGTACTTATTCCTTTCGTGCACTTAACTCTCCCGATATTAAGTAAATAGATAATCTTACAATGCTATCCCGATACTCTTGCAAGATGTTGAAACCAGAATAAGCAAACTTGAAGTTTTATTTCATTGAACAGAAAATTCCTAAAACAATACAATTCTTGCAACTACTTTATAGAATCAACCCTTAGCCCTAGGGGAAGTTTAGAACATAATGAGAGGGGGAAAACGACAAGGGTTTTGGGGAAGACGGCTAGAGATAAGATATCCTTCCTTAGGTCGAATTACATGCCTTTATATATGCCTTGGGTCCAAGTTTTCTAAGATGGCAAGAATACAAGTTTAAACTAAAGTACAACTCTATTGGAGATTAAATCTTCTGAGTATATGCCTTTAATTCGTCCTCTTTTCTTGCTTTGGGTTTCTTCCTTGGACTTTGGGCTTGGCCTTCATTCTGCCCCAGGGTTCAGAAAATATAGGAGTGGTTCACGACAGACTGGCTTGAATTCCTCTATCTGTCGAGCTCCACTTCACTTTTCCCTTTCACTAATGCTTTCGTCATGGCTGCCACGACAGTATCCACGGCAACATCTTGTTTCTCGACTCCAGTCCTATGTTCCAGCTCTACTCCTTCGATGTCCTGAGTCTGCCACAGCAGATACCTGCAAAAGTAGCCAAAATCAGTAGCAACTGTGCTATTTTATCTATTTGTGATGTATATGCAAAACTTTACCTAAATGCAATGAATTATGCTTGAATGCAACATAAATATGGGTTGAATAAGGGGTAAAATATAGAACTTTTACACACTCAACATAAACCATGTTTATGTTGTTGCCTAAACGCTTTGTGTCTTGAAGGCTTATGACCATGTTCTATGAATGTTTATGTGTTTTGTTTAAAGGCATGTAAACCTTGCTATGCAATGTATTTTGGTGAATGTTTGATTCCTTATATGAATGGCCTTTTAATGTGTGATAAGTGTATGAACATGTTTGAAGTAGGGTAAAATGCCCCTAGAGTATGTGTATGCATGTTGTATCTCGTTTCTTGAGGAATGTTGAGAACTTTTGGAGATGCAGAAACTGATTTTAGAAACACACAGACTGCAGGCGTTTCGAAACGAGTAAGGTGGTTTTGGAACGGGTGTGGTTCTAGGGATACCCGTATCGAAACGCGTTTCGGTATAGTTTGAAACTGTGAGCCCATGTTCCAATACGCGTACCGAAACGATTTTGCTACTGTGAAGGTTTGTTCCGGAACGTGTTTCGAAACGCTTAGGTGAAATGGACCCCTGTACCAAAACGAGGTGGACCGTATCGGTACGGATGGTATGGCTTTTAAAACTGGGGCCTGTATTTCAAAACGGGCAAGCCTGTTTCGAAACAAAAGCCTGTAATTTGGGCTTTTGGCCTCTTTGAAGGTCCTCAAGTGTTGGGCTTGGGTTCTGGTTGCAGTATGCTTTCCTATGAGTCTTGTTGGTATCGTTTATGTTTGGTTTGGACGCGTATGTAAGAAATCGAACTAACATGACACTTGGTAAATTTAAATTAACTTACGGTCCGTCTGCATGGTCATGACCTCGTTTTTCCGCTATCGTTTCACACATAGGATTAAATGATCCATCTAGACAAGATAATTGAAGAAAAATTTTCTAGGGTTGCTAACCGAAGGGGAGCCTTAACGGGCTTCACTTCGGTTTTCCCCGTGTGACCTACTCGGACCGGTCAGTCGTCCAGATCGGAACGAGGGGGTTACATTTGTTGGTATCAGAGCCTGAGGTTTCTGAGACATCGGGTAGGTAAGCGAGGAAAGTTTGAAGTGATATGTTGTTGCTGTGTCTCGGTGAATGTTTTGCCATGTATGCTTGTTGTTTGATTGTTCGCACTGTGTTTGGAAGCATGATTGTTGTGTCGAGGCATAGTGTCAAGTTCCCATTGCTACTATTACTTATTTGAAAAGATTTTGTTAATGAATATACTTGAGCACGATTGGACCCTTGCATTTGCTAACTTAATCCTTATGTGCTTGTTTGTTGTAGTTGTTATCTTGCTAGCGGTGAGATGAGACCTAGAGGGAGGCCTAGGATGGTTCATCCGGAACGACGGGCATCAGCTCCGGGAGTTGAGCCGGTTGTTTAGGCACAATCTCCTCCACCTCCACCTTCTCCTCCTCGCCAAGAGGGAGGTGAGGCGAGAGCCGAGGGTGTAGAACCTCAGGTTGGCCAAGGACCGACCGATATATATTTGGCTCCACTAGTTCAGGCAATAGCCGATGCTTTTCAGGCAGCAGTGGCTGGGGGCCAGGCAGTGGCACAACCTCAGGGTGAGGGCACGATTTGCCACCTGAGAGACTTTGCAGTTTGTTAGGCGAAGAGTTCCGAGGGTTGGCACCTGAGAGACCCGAGACTTGGTTTGCCAAGACTGTCCCTATTTTGTCACAGATGGGTTGTACTGGAGTGCACAGACTAGGGTGTGTTGTATCTCTACTTCAGGGTGATGCCTACACTTCGTGGGTCACCATTACTACGGGCATGCCAATGGCCGAGATCACTTGGGAGTTCTTTGAGTCAACTTTCCGCAAGAAGTATCTGGGTCCCTGTTATCTCGATGAGAAGAAGAGAGAGTTTATGGCTTTGCTTCAGGGGAACTTGACCGTGACCGAGTATGAGATACGATTTGTCAGGCTGAGCCAGTATGCATCTGAGCTTTTTCCTACTGAGAGGGAACGTTGTGACCATTTCTGCTATTGGTTGAGTGAAGAGATCAAGAGGTACACCTTGGCTACTAACTATACAGATTTTGATGTCTTCGTAGCTAGGGCCAAGGACATAGAGCACATTTTGGGTTTGACCAAACATTCTTGTGGTTCTAGTTCTGGAAAGAGGTATGTCGACTTTGATAGAGGTGATGCCAAGAGGCATCGGGACAATAGGCATCACTTCGACCATAGACGTGGTGGTGGTAACCACAGTAGGGGCCATCAGGGCTAGAGAGTTGGTGGGCATTTGCCCGAGTGTGCTCGATGCGGGAGGAATCACACCGGTGAGTGTTGGGGGAACTTTCACTCTTGTTGGAACTGTAGAGCTAGAGATCACATTAGGCGTGATTGTCAACATCAGGCTAGGTATGCACCGATTCAGGTTCAGGCTCCTGCTAGAGCTTTTGATTATCAGAGAGGCCGTGGGCGCGGTCGAGGTAACTTTTAGCCGAGAAATGATGGCCAGAGGAACATAGCGCATGTAGTAGCGGTTCAGCCAGAGGGCGGAGGTCAAGCTAGAGTTTATGCTCAGCGTGAGGGGCCGAACGATACGGATATGATTGCAGGTAACTTCTCGATACAATTTCTGAGTTTTCTTTCTTTGATTTACTTCGGGTCTACGCATTCATATATTTTGTGTGAGCATGCAAAGTTGTTGAATTTACCTTGTGAGGAACTAGAGGTAGGTGTTAGTGTTACTAGTTCCTTCGTGGATACAGTAGTGGTTAGGAAGATGTACAAAAGGTGTCCGTTAATGGTTCAGAGGCATGTATTTCCAGTGGATATGATGAAGTTACCATTTTATGGCTTTGATGTAATTCTGGGTATGGACTGGCTTACAGAACATAGAGCTAGGATAGATTTTGAGACTAAGAGGGTTTTCTTGAAGCTTGCGGATGATTATGATGTTGTTGTAGTAGGTGAGAACGTGAAGTTCTTATCGAATGTTGTTTCAGCTTTAGAGGCTCAGAGATTAGTTGAGTTGGGTTGTGAGACGTACTTGGCCTACGTAATGAATCCGAACATGAGTGAAGTTAGGCATCAAGATATCAGAACATTGTGTGATTTTCTGAGTGTGTTTTCAGAAGAATTGTCGGGTTTACCGCCTGATAGAGAGGTAAAGTTTGCTATAGAGACTTATTCATATTCTGCTCCTGTTTCGATTGCTCCGTACCGTATGGCACCGAAAGAACTAAAAGAGTTGAAGACTCAGTTGCAAGAGTTGTCAAATAGAGGTTTTATCCGTCCGAGTTCTTCGCCTTGGGGCACTCCGGTTTTGTTTGTGAAGAAGAAAGACGGTAGTATGAGAATGTGCATAGATTATAGGCAGTTGAATCAGTTGACAGTGAAGAACAAGTATCCCTTGCCGCGTATTGATGATTTGTTTGATCAGTTGAGAGGGGCATCAGTCTTTTCGAAGATTGACTTGAGATCCGGTTACTGCCAGTTGAAGGTGAAAGAGGTTGATATACCGAAGACAACTTTTAGGACTAGATACGGTTACTACGAGTTCTTGGTTATGCCGTTCGGGTTGACTAATGCACCAGCTACTTTCATGGATATGATGAATAGAGTTTTCCATCAGTACTTAGACCAGTTTGTGGTTGTTTTCATAGATGATATTTTGGTGTATTCGCGTACCGAGGAAGATCATGACCGACATTTAAGGTTAGGTTTTCGGAATTTTCTAGACAACCAGTTGTACGCAAAGTTGAGTAAGTGTGAGTTCTAGACCTGGGAAGTAGTCTTCCTAGGACATGTAGTGTCAGCCGATGGGATTAGAGTCGAACCGAAGAAGATAGAAGCAATTGTTGAGTGGAAGCAACCAAAGTCTGTAACAGAGATTCGTAGTTTTCTAGGCTTAGCCGATTACTATAGGAGGTTTGTGGAAGGTTTCTCGAAGATAGCCGCTTCTTTGATGAAGTTTCTTTAGAAGAATGTTCAG
This sequence comes from Hibiscus tridactylites, assembly GCA_958450335.1. Classification (NCBI taxonomy): domain Eukaryota; kingdom Viridiplantae; phylum Streptophyta; class Magnoliopsida; order Malvales; family Malvaceae; genus Hibiscus; species Hibiscus tridactylites. The sequence goes on along the minus strand of OY288277.1, from coordinate 83,358,858 downwards.
TTTGAGTGGTCAGATGCGAGACAACAAGCCTTTGAGAAATTGAAAGAAGCTTTGACCAATGCACCGATTTTGATTCAGCCAGAGTCGGGGAAAGAGTATGTAGTTTAAAGTGATGCTTCTTATGCAGGGTTAGGTTGTGTTCTCATGCAAAACAGAAGAGTGGTGGCTTATGCCTCAAGACAGTTGAAGACTCATGAGCGTAACTATCCGAACCACGACATAGAGCTAGCCGCAGTTGTGTTTGCTTTGAAGATTTTGAGACATTACTTGTATGGTGAGAAATGCACCGTGTACACGGATCACAAGAGTCTGAAGTACATCATGACACAAAGAGAGTTGAACCTTAGACAACGTAGGTGGCTAGAGTTGTTGAAGGACTATGATCTTACGATTGAGTACCATCCGAGTAAAGCCAATGTAGTGGTAGATACTCTGAGTAGGAAGGTAGTCGTTGAGTTGAGGGCCATGTTTTCTAGTTTGAGTTTGTCCGGTGATGGTGGTTTAGTGGCCGAGCTTCAGGTTAGACCTACTTTAGGCCAGTTTATTAGAGAGAAACAACTCTTAGATAGATCTTTGGCACCTCACGTACAAGACATAGCCGAGGTAGACCATCAGACTACAATTTCAGTGTTAATGGGGTCTTGTGTTTTCAGAGATATAATAGTTGTGCCAGATGATAGTGATTTGAGACATACGATCTTGACCGAAGCACACAGTATCCCGTTTGCTATGCATCACGGTAGTACGAAGATGTACCGCGATTTGAAGAATGAGTACTTTTGGGTTGGTTTGAAGAAAGACATGACCGATTATGTGAGTAAGTGTATGGTATGTCAGAGAGTGAAGGCAGAACATCAGGTTCCTTCAGGGTTGTTGCAACTGTTGAGAATTCCGGAATGGAAGTGGGAAAATATCACCATGGATTTCGTTTCGGGTTTACCTTTGAATCCTACGAAGAACTCAGTTTGGGTTATAGTTGACCGTTTCACGAAGTGTGATAATTTCTTAGCTGTTAATACGACTTACTCTCTAGATAAGTTGTCCGATTTGTACATCGGTGAGATTGTGAGACTACATGGTGTGCCAAAGTCGATTGTGTCAGATAGAGATCCGAGATTTACAACCCGATTTTGGGAGTGTCTACATACAACTTTGGGTACCCGATTGAATTTCAGCATGTCATATCATCCTCAGTCAGATGGTCAGTCAGAGAGGGTTATACAGATTTTAGAGGACATGTTGCGTTGTTGCATCATTGATTTTTAGGGTACTTGGGAGAAACACTTGTCTTTAGTCGAGTTCGCATATAATAACAGTTTTCAGTCAAGCATTCAGATGGCTCCGTATGAGGCCTTGTATGGTAGAAAATGTAGAACTCCGGTTTGTTGGGCCGAAGCAGGTCAGACGTTGTTACCGATGCCAGATTTGCTTAAGGGGACTACCGATAAGGTGAAGTTGATCTGTGATCATTTGAAGGTAGCTTCGGATAGGCAGAAGTCCTATGCCGACTTGAAGAGGAAGGAAGTTGAGTATTTCGTGGGAGATAGAGTGTTCTTGAAAGTCTCTCCGTGGAAGAAAGTCATGAAATTTGGCAGAAAAGGGAAATTGAGTCCGAGGTACATTGGGCCGTATGAGATTGTGAAGCGAGTTGGTCCGGCTGCTTATCAGTTACGTTTGCCATCCGAGCTAGAGAAGATTCACGATGTGTTCCACATTTCGATGCTTCGTAAGTATAGATCAAATTCATCGCACGTTATGCCTGTGGAAGAGATTGAATTGAATCCGAATTTGACGTATGATGAGGAACCAGTTGAGATCTTAGCCTCAGACAGCAAAGTGTTGTGTGGTAGATCGATTGAGTTGGTCAAAGTGAGGTGGCAACGTCGAGGAGTGGACGAGGCCTCTTGGGAGAGAAAGAAGGATATGGAAAGGCAGTTTCCTTATCTCTTTCAGTCAGGTAATTTCGAGGACGAAATTCCTTAAGTGGGGGAGAGTTGTAACACCCGGGTTTTGGGTCGGGAGTTGAGTGTGTGAGTCGGGTTCGAGTCGTTGGGCTCGTTTTAATTAAATGGGCATTGCTTTTAAATTTAAAAAGGGTTTGACTTTCATTAATGGCAAAATTGTAAATTTTTAAAAGAAGGAAAAAAAGGGATGAGTAAAAAGGAGCCTTTTGAAAGAAAAAAAATGCTCATCTTCTTCCTTGGCTTTCTTTTTCACGACAACAAACCTCCCTAAAACCTCAAATACTATTCCATCAAATCCATCCCTCATTCCAAGTGTTTTCAACAAGGTAAGACCATTTTTGACTTCTCCTCTCTATTTCGAATACATTAGTGGTTTTAGTTTTTGGAAAACACCATTGTTGAGATTTTCTAGTTTTCAAAGTTTTGAAGAAAAAAAATGAAACTTTAATGGCTTATCATTTTTTTTGATATGTAGAGTTAAGATATGATCTAATCATGCCCTAAGGTACATTATAACTTAAAATGGTGGGGTTTTATCAAAATCCCGAAATGGGTTTTTGGGGGTATTTTAAAAGGGTCAAAACTTGAGTTTTTGGAGTGGTTTTTTGAAAGGGAGTTGGGATGGTGTTATAGTGATACTAGAAGGTTGTTTTGAAGGTGTTTAACGGTGTTTTGAGTGTTGGAATCATTAGTTTTCTGCTGGGTTGTTGGGGAGTACGAAAATGGGAATTTTGGTGTTGGCTTTGGTTTGAAATTGTAGGAATTTGGCTTGTGGATGTAGTTTAGGGTTGTGACAGTGTTTTGTTATGTTTTGGTTGAGTAATGTATCGTTTTTTATTGGTTAGAATCAAGGGAAAACGTTGGAGAAGTTTCGAGCATGATTCCGGAAGGTGTGGAGGCTTGATTCAGCTTTTCTCGATTTGCTTAAGGAAGTGTGGTGAGTGGAATCATTTAAAATGGTTTTAAATTGGTTCAAGTGTATGGTTGTGGTGTTGGATTGTGCTTGGTAGGCCAATCAAAGGTAGAGATTAAGTTGGTAGCTTAATCTCTTGTGTGTTTTCTGAGTTTTGCTTAATATACATGATGTAGACTTGTAAAGCATATGATGATTATGTATGTTGTTATATACATTGATGTATGTGGTGTTTGATATGTTGAAATGCATGATGGATTATCATGGTGTGACTTGAAAGTATGATTGGCACTAGTTAATTACTGTGTATAAATGATCGATCATTAGGATGAGAGTGTGTACACAGTTGAGTCAAATTCGCGCGTGGCCTTGGTGACGTATAGTCATCAAGGAGGAGTACGGTGATGTAATATTCCATCGGAAATTATATATTATTATGTGATGATGAGTGGAATCCCATCCGTAGGGCATGTGATGATGAGTGTAATCCCATCCATGCAAGGACCGGTGATGAGTGTAATCCCACCGAAGGAAATGTTATTGTTGAGTACATTGGGGGTGAGAATCCCAACGGAAGTTATGCACATGTCTGAGTAAGCTAATAGTTGCCAATATACTTGTCCATGTGGGTTTGTTGTTAAGATAATTCTTATATCTTGTTGAGCATAACATGAGGTAAGATGACATGTTCTTGCATTCTTGTGATGTTAGCTATGTTGCTATGTTGGTGCATATGTATGCTTGTAAATTGTCTTAAGGATGATATGCTTGAACCTTGCATTGTCGTTGCTTTTGTTTTAGAGCTCCCTCACTAAGCTTCTAGCTTACGCTCTCGTTTTCGACAATGCAGATCATTAGCGTGGAGTTAGCAAAGAGCAAGGAAAAAGGGCTTCCAAGCTTATAGTAGTTGCTCAAGTATGGTTTAGTAAATAATGTGGTAGTTTAGCAATGGGGATGCTATGTGTTTTGTATGAGCGTTGTTAGACTCATATGTGTTGGTTTTTGATGTTAATGCCTTTGATGTGGATTTGTAAACCATGTTTATGTTGTTGCCTAAATGCTTTGTGTCTTGAAGGCTTATGACCATGTTCTACGAATGTTTATGTGTTTTGTTTAAAGGCATGTAAACCTTGCTATGCAATGTATTTTGGTGAATGCTTGATTCCTAATATGAATGGCCTTTTCATGTGTGATAAGTGTATGAACATGTCTGAAGTAGGGTGAAATGCCTCTAGAGTATGTGTATGCATGTTGTATCTTGTTTCTTGTTGGTTGAGGCATATTGAGAACTTTTGGAGATGCAAAAACTAATTTTAGAAACACATAGACTGCATGCGTTTCGGAACGAGTAAGGTGGTTTCGGAACGACTGTGGTTTCAGGGATACCCGTATCGGAACGTGTTTCGGTACAGTTTGAAACTGTGAGCCCCTGTTTCGATACACGTACCGAAACAGTTTTGCTACTGTGAAGGCCTGTTCCGGAACGTGTTTCGGAACGCTTAGGCGAAATGGACCACTATACCGAAACGAGGTGAACTGTATCGGTAAGGCTGGTTTGGCTTTTAAAACTGGGGCCCGTGTATCGAAACGGGCAAGCCTGTTTCGAAACACAAGCTTGTAATTTGTGCTTTTGGCATCTTTAAAGGTCCTCAAGTGTTGGGCTTGGGTTCTGGTTGCGGTATGCTTTCCTGTGAGTCTTGTTGGTAGTGTTTATGTTTGGTTTGGACGCGTATGTAAGAAATCGGACTAACTTGACACTTGGTAAATTTAAATTAACTTACGGTCCGTCTGCATGGTCATGACCTCGTTTTTCCACTATCGTTTCACACATAGGATTAAATGATCCATCTAGACAAGATAATTGAAGAAAAATTTTCTAGGGTTGCTAACCGAAAGGGAGCCTTAACGGGTTTCACTTTGATTTTCCCTGTGTGACCTACTCGGACCGGTCAATCGTCCAGACCGGGACGAGGGGGTTACATTTAGTTTCATAGAGGTGGATGGTTTAGGGAAGTATCTCAGTGTTCTGCTGTACATAGACGAGTTACCTCGGCTTCCTATCAATATTTAGTTCAGATGGTGCAACGTAAGCTTAGTGGATGGAAGGCGAAGTGTCTATCATTGGCAGGACATATTACTCTTGCTAAATCAGTGCTCACGACTATACCTCTCTATGCCATGCAAACTGTGGTGCTTCTAAAACGTACATGTGTGGAGTTGGAACGGTTGATACGACGCTTTGTTTGGGGTGTTACGGCAGCCACATGAAGAGTTCATCTAGTTAATTGGGACAGAGTGTGCCCATCTATTCCTGTTGGAGGATTGGAATTTCGTAAAATGGATAAACAAAATGAAGCGTTCCTTGTGAAGCTTGCTTTTCAGTTACTTACTCGGAAATCTACTTTATGACTACGTTTTATGCGAGAAATCACTATATTAATCCCTAATCACTTTTTGAACTTCCTACAGTTGATACAGAAGAGAAAGGGCAGAAAGTCATCTCGTGGAAAAGCAACTAGCGAAGTAAATTATGTAATGATGCGCAACTGGTTCAAGAATGATGGAGGGGGATTGATTTGTTTGCTACAAACACTAGGCAGCAGTCGGATGCTGTTAATTATAACGGAACAAATGATGCTCAAATCAGACGATTTTGTAAGACATTGGATAAGATTGTGAGAATGATTCATAGAATAATTTCTTCTAATTTTATTTTGAAATATAATTAATTGCATGTCGAGCCTTTGATATTTTTAATAATTATTTAAAAGTCATTAAAAAATTAATAATGTTCATTTGTGTTTTGCGTTAATGGTGTTCAATAGTGTGTGTCGCCGTTGTAGACTCATCCTTCATTCATACTCAAAATTTTCATTGCTTCACCATAATCATTTGTTAAACATTTTACAAAATTCACTTATGTAAGATGTTTTGATTTTTCCACATCTTGGATAGGACAAAATTTAATTAGATATCATAACTTATGTATGATGCTTTTGGTGGGTATAGAATCCATGAACTTAGAGAACAAATATTAGCCTTTTGGCCAACCAATTCATTGCATTTGTTCTTATAAAATTACTTTTCTTACTTCTCATAACACCTAATTATTTTTTAAATTATGTAATTAATTATACTTTCGAACATATATTTAAAACAAATACTTTAACTTCTTACGATACCTTTTAACAATAGTGTCAAATATTTAAATTAATAAACTAATTTTTTCACAACACTTTCTTACATATCTTTTAAAAATATATATTAAATAATATTTTTCAACTCAACAATCATGAACTAACCTTGACTGATGTGGAATGGCTCCATGATTGATGTGATTAAACCTTCCCGCGAAATTAGGTAGGGCGATCCATTGTCGTCGTATCTGTTTGTATAATGCATGGAGAGAGTGGCTCAAGGTGTTCAAGCAGCTATTGACCAGGGTTGTTGGTCACCGTTCTGGGTTACTATGAGTGGGACGACTATCTCTCGTTTATTTTTTTGCAAACGACGTGATTTTATTTGTTGAAGCATCTATTGATCAGATGTCAGTTGTGTACTCGGTATTAGAGAAATTTTGTCAAGTATCAGGTCACAAAAAAGTGCTGCTAATACCAAAATTTTCTTTCTAAGAATGTTCCTGTTAAGACACGCAAAAACATTAGTGGTGGTTTTTGTTTCATAGAGGTGGATGATTTAAGGAAGTATCTTAGTGTTATGTTGTACATAGACGAGTTACCTCGGCTTCCTATCAATATTTAGTTCAGATGGTGCAACATAAGTTTAGTGGATGGAAGGCGAAGTGTCTATCATTGGCAGGACATATTACTCTTGCTAAATAAGTGCTCACGGCTATACCTCTCTATGCCATGCAAACTGCGGTGCTTCTAAAACGTACATGTGTGGAGTTGGAATGGTTGATATGACACTTTGTTTGGGGTGTTACGACAGCCACATGAAGTGTTCATCTAGTTAATTGGGACAGGGTGTGCCCATCTATTCCTGTTGGAGGATCGGATTTTCGTAAAATGGATAAACAAAATGAAGCGTTCCTTGTGAAGCTTGCTTTTCAGTTAGTTACTCGGAAATCTACTTTATGGCTGTGTTTTATCCGAGAAATCACTATATTAATCCCCAATCATTTTTTAAACTTCCTACAGTTGATACAGAAGAGAAAGGGCAGAAGGTCATCTCGTGGAAAAGCGACTAGAGAAGAAAATTATTTGATGATGCGCAATTGCTTCAAGAATGATGGAGGGGATTGATTTGTTTGCTACAAACACTAGGCAACAGGCAGATGCTGTTAATTATATCAGAACAAATGATGCTCGAATCAGACAATTGGGATGAATGCAATGATTTTATTGAAGATTGGTTGAGATTGAAATGTAGTAATTTTATTAATAGTAATTTTATTGTTGTCTCTTTTGATTGGCTTGTTAAACTTTTCGGGTTCTATTTTTATTTTATTTTAAGGATTTCATTCATTAACACATTGGAATAAATATATGAGGTATGAGGAAGAAGATGATGATTTGTAAATTTTAATTCATAAGAAAATATTATGTGGAAAATAAAGATGATGTGGCTTTATTTAAATTTACAAGACCTTGGATAAGATTGTGAGAATGGTTCATTGAATAATTTCTTCTAATTTTATTTTGAAATATAATTAATTGTATGTTGAGCCTTTAAATTTTTTTGATAATTATTTAAAAGTCATTAAAAAATTGATGGTGTTCGACGTCCTACATCATCCATTGTAGACTCGTCCTTTGTTCATTCTCAAATTTGTCTTTACTTCACCCATGATCATTTGTTAAACATTTAAAAAATCACTTATTTAAGATGTTTTGATTCATCCACATCATGGATAGGACAAAATTTAATTAGATATCACAACTTAGAGATTATTTCTTGAATTTAAAAAATTGACGCTCGTAATTAACCTTTTATTCAGGATAAATGTTTTCACTTAGGATTTCCCCAAGCGTCGCAGCCATTCATATTGGTTTTCTTGCCGGTGGCCGACAACCAGTTTTAATACTGGTTGTCGACCACCAGGTTCATTACTTTTATGTCTTTTTTGTTTTTTATATTTTTAATAAGAATCTATGTAAAAATTAAATGAAAAAAATAAAAAAAGGAAAAGATTGCAACTATACGGGTTTAAACTATGACCCTTGGATGTTCATGCTTGTGCCTTGACCATTCAAGCCAAATGCTCATCCTTGTAAAGTGTTGAAGTGAAAAATACCTTGAACTAAAAATGTGGGGGTTTAACCCCATATTAAAATATCAACAGACTTTTCACCTACGGAGAGGAATGCATCGAATCTGAACTTTCAAGATCTAAAATTTCAAAAGAGTCTCCTACCAAATCCCACCGATCACCCTTCAATCTTCCTCAGCGTCGTTCCGTGGCTGTCACCGCCCACACCGATGCAACCGTCGCCTTGCCCCGATCAAAACCTTAGCTGCCACTTGCATCGTTGGGTCACTGATCGCCGTGGAGAACAGTTTTGGAGTTCGACTAGAAGCAAATCGTTGCTACTCAGTCTTTCAGCAATTCCGATCGTTTCCACCGGTAGTTCATCGCATGACCACCACCACTGGGTTACTCATGCAAACGCGAGCAAAACCCCTCTCACTTTTCGTGGTTCTGATCACTAATTCGAGGTCATCAGCGTTCGTCCGATAGGGGTAAGTTAGATAATGAGGGACGTCAAATTGAGCTTGAGAGCGATCAATTGGATCTTTGAAGACTGACTTACGTAGCTCGGAGTCAAGGTAATACCCAATACTCCTTGTGTACTATAGCGAACATGTTAATTAATAGTTAATGCATGAGATATCAAATGTAGCAGAATATAGTATAACAATACTGATAAGGACCCTTGTGACATAATTAAGAATTCTAGGACACACATAAATTTATGAGATCTATAAATTAAATGATAAGTCGGTTGTCTCTGATTAGCTGTTAAAACCCCAGTTAATGAAACTATATATATAAGAGATTCGATTCAAAAGTGAATTCGATGGCTGAAAAATTGTGTGGCATTATTGATGATGTGGTAAGAAATTAAAGCATGAAGAACGAACCCTATTCGATTGGTACTCGCAATCAAGATTGTGGACATGACTCTAATAAGATGAGCAAAAAAGATATACTTAAGCTGATTCCTTCTTTACTGATTTAAAATGGGTAATCCCGCCCGTGTTCGGTTCCTCTACTTCGGTGAGGGTAATCTCGTCGGTATTTAGTTCCTCTACTTCGGTGAGGGTAATGCCCCCGTATTCTGTTCCTCTACTTTGTTGAGGGTAATTATGCCCGTATAAGGTTCCTATACTTCGGTTAGGGTAATTCTTTACCGTTACAGTTCCAGGTTCCTATGCTTCGGCTAGCGTAATTCCTTACTGTTATCGTTACAGGTTCCTATACTTCGGCTAGGGTAATTCCTTACCGTTACAATTACAGATTTCTATGCTTCGGCTAGGGTAATTCCTTACCATTATTGTGAAACCGATAAATTAATTTTGATATAACTAAAAATTTAATGACTAAATTGAAAATGAGAAAACGAATTTTTAAGTCCTCAAACCTCTCTATATGTTTAAAGGAAAATGGGTAAGTTAAAAACTTAATTTGTCAAAACTTTTCTAAGTGTTCTAGAAGTCAAAACAGTGATTTTCGAGTCACCGTTTCGGAACGGCGTTCCAGAACACTTTTAAAACTGTAAACCTATGTTTCGAAACGGTTTTTAAACTGTGAACCTCTGTTTCGAAACATGTTTCGAAACGACTTAAGATTATCGAGACGGTTTGACCTGTTTCGATACGGTAGTATCGAAACGACCTCAAACGCTTCGAAACGGCATTCAAACCTGATTTCAAAAATATGACCGTTGATGTTTTTAACTGATTTTAACTGATTTTATACGTGTCGATAAGGCGTATCGAAATGCTTCTAAGTCGTTTCGATACAGGCCTTGACAGTGGCAAAGTGTTTCAAAACGTGTTTTGAAACGGGCTCTTAGCGTATCGAAATGTTCGTGACCGTTTCGGTACGGTCTCTTTAATGCACCCCAACGACTCTTTCTTTTTTGGTCTGTTTCGAAACAGGATCGGGCATTTCGAAATGGGTGGTTGCAGACTGCATTTATGGAGGGAAGATAACATCTCCAACGGCTCTATTGATGAATGCAACAACCACAACGGCTAGAATTCAATGAGAAGGTATAAAAGGGACCTGTAAAAGCTTCAACAACAACTATTGATCTTAAAGCAAATATCTAAACATCAAATTCAAGTTTTCAACATCTTACAAGAGTATCGAGAGAGCATTGTGAGATTATTTATTTACTTAATATCGGAAGAGTTACGTATACGAAAGGAATAAGTGCGGGTTCTCCACTTTATGGTTGAACTATCTCGGACCTAGGGATAGGACGAGGTTAAGTGGCTAAGGAAGAATTCAACAACATCGATGTTCATCCTTCGATTCACGCCGGGAGGTATCATCTAAGACGTGTTCATCGATAGACTTGGACCTAGGGATAGGACAAGTCACAACAGGGATTCTTGCCAATCTTGAAGTACAGAGTGGTGTGATCGATGCCGCGACAACAACAGACTGCTGCCGCCGCAGGTGCTGCCGCGACAGGGATGACAACATAACAAGAATTTCTATACAGTGCAACACCTGCACTACCGAGCAATTCAATACAGGCCTATTTCTTTTCCATAAATATTTTAATCTTTTATCTTCAGTATTCTTAATTATTCCTCTCCAAACAATTAAACTCTCTTTTTTCTCTCTTGTGCAGCAATCCGAGGATAAAGCTATTTCCTGTACCTGTGGATTCGACATCCGATACTTCGTGTATCACTTTACTACTTGCACCGTGTACACTTGCACTCTATTGCGATAGACTATTTTACATGCAACATGTTTTTGGCGCCGTTTCCGGTGGACTGGCAACATATCTTTACCTTACTTTTACTACACTTTCTTTTTAATTTTTCTATTTTTATTGGGACTGTTCACCCTGTGCTTTTCACAAGGTTTTTCGTTTGCTTGTGTGCAGATCTAGACGAGGCAAAGAACCTGAGTATAAACTAGACCCTGAAATCGAACGCTCGAACAATCTCAGGAGCTGAGTCCGTCTTTTGATAGCCAGAAACAATTATCTTAAGGAACAATTAGAAGCAATGCATAACGGGAGGAACAACCCAAAGAATCTTGAAGATCCTATCGTGGATGAAGGAAACGGACAGCCTGCCGCTGCCGTAGCCGCACGACGGTCATGCCGTGATTACATGATCAACGATCATATGGAACTGGAGACCACCCTGCCAGACGTGGAAGCTGAAAATTTCGAGCTGAAACCTGTGATGTTCAGCATGATCAATTCCGCTGGCCAATTTAGTGGTGCTGCTACAGAGGATGCCAGAGAACATCTGAAAACGTTCCAAGAAATCTGTGGATCGTTTAGATTACCAGGAGTAAATCTGGAGATACTGAGGCTTCGGTTATTTCCTCATTCACTGAGGGACAGAGCGAAAACTTGGTGGAATAAACTAACGTCGGGTTCAATACGAACTTGGGCAGATCTCACTCGTGAATTTTTATCTCGTTTTAATCCTTCCCATTTATCTGAGTGATTACGTAATGAAATTGCTACTTTTCAACAGGAAGATGACGAGCCAATGCACGAGGCATGGGACAGGCTTACCACTCTTTTGAGGAATTGCCCGATGCACGGATTCCCCGTTTGGAATCAAGTCATCAAATTTTACATTGCTGCCAATACACATACCCGGATGAGAATAGATTCGGCAGCAAATGGACTGTTGTTGGATAAAGATCCATACGAAGCCATGGTAGTATTGAAAAATCTAGCAAAGAATGAAGAGCAATTTCCTACGGCGAGGAGAGGTAAATGAGTGTTAGCTGTGAAGGATTATGAAGCCGACAATTCCCTAAAGACACATGTTGCGTACCTCACAATGGCAGTAGAAAATTTGTTAAAGAAAGATTCAAAACCTGTCTACTCTGCAGAAGAAGTATGTGAAACTTGCAGTGGGAATCACAGTTCGGAAGACTGCCCGCTACAGCTAGAGGAAGGAATGCATGTTGGAAACTATAACAAGCCAAGAAATTGCGATTCCAACAATTACAATCCCAACTGGAGGAAAGACCCCAAGTTCTCCTAGAGTAACCCAAACAATGCACTGAATCCTCAAGTGCAGAACACTCAAAATCAGGGAGCACCTAGAATTCTGACACGACATCAACCGCAACAGCAGCCGGCAGCCGCACCTAGTATACTGGAGCAGACATTGGCCACATTTATGTCCCAGACAGGAGCTTACATGGCAAATATGGATCACTTCATCAAAAAGACTGAGTCATTCATTGATAAAATAGAGATGAGAATGACTAACCATGAAGCTACACTGAAATCACTGGAGACACAGATGTGACAGGTTTCCCAACATATTAAGCCAAGGTAGAACAGAGAATTCCCTAGCGATACTGAGGTCGCTAGACAACCCACACATGAGCAGTGCAAAGTCATTACAACTAGAAGTGGGAAACAACTGCCAGGGCCGGAGATGAAAGCCATACCAATTGAGGAACTAGCCCTAGAATCATCTGCCGCGAACACTGCCCCGGCAGCCGATAAACAACCTGCTGCCGCCACACCTATCACGACATCAGAAGAGACAGAGGAGAAAGACAAGAACGATGAAGAACCTAAACCTCCTCAGATTCGAATACCATGTGAAAAAGGATTTGAAGATTATCGTCCTCCATCTCCTTTTCCACAGCGGTTACAGAAGCAGAAACAGGAGTACCAGCTCAAAAAGATCTATGATATTTTTAAGCAGGTTCACATCAATATACCGCTGTTAGAGGCCATCAAGCAGATGCCCGGTTATGCAAAATTTCTCAAGGATGCTATGTCGAAAAGATCCAGACTTGGGGAATTCGAAACGATAAAAATGACAGAAGGATGCATGACTATTTTGCACAGGCATCCACCCGAGAAAAAGAAGGATCCTGGGAGCTTCATCATATCGTGCATAATTGGTGATAAATTCGTAGGTAAGGCACTTTGTGATCTAGGTGCTAGTATTAATTTAATGCCAAAATCTGTATTTCAGAAATTAGGTATTGGACGAGCACGACCCACGACAGTTATGCTGCAGCTGGCAGACCGCTCTTACGTACAACCAGAAGGGAAGATCGAAGATATTCTGGTAAGAGTGGATAAGTTCGTTTTTCCTGCTGACTTTTTTGTTTTAGATTGTGAAGCAGATGAGAACGCACCAATCATCCTGGGGTGACCCTTCCTAGCCACAGGCAGATCACTGATTGATGTAGAGAAGAGAGAACTTACAATGAGAGTAAATGATCAAGAGATCAAGCTCAATGTTCTCCAAGCAATTAAACATGTTGACGCAGAAGAAGAATGCAAAGCCATCACTATAGTAATCCTTGACCAACCCTGCATCAGGTCGAGCTGCCATGACATTAAATTTGGTCACTGCCACAGCAGCCATCTAGAAGACTGTCACGACATCAACGATGACAGCAGCTCCTCAGATTCTGACATATCTGACACTGAAGGTCAAGAGGAGGTAAACTGGATAGGAAATCGTCTAGGGAAGTTATTCGAGCCCCTAAACTGTCACTCGAATGAACACATAATCCAAAAGCCTTCAACTGTAGAACCACATGTTTTAGACCTTAAGCCCCTGCCAGGGCAGCTTAAATATGTTTTCCTTGGTTTAAATGATACGTTGCCCATAATCATCTCTTCCAAGTTAATGCAGAAACAGGAACAACAGCTGATAGGGATGCTGCGGCAACATAAAAAGGCTATTGGATGGACGATAGCTGATATCCAAGGCATTAGTCCGGCACCCATGTATGCACAAAATTCTCCTAGAGGATGATCATAAGCCGACCATTGATGCTCAGAGACGCTTAAATGACGCTATGCGAGAAGTGGTACGAAAAGAAATTATCAAATGGCTTGACGCTGAGATAATTTATGCCATCTCGGATAGTAAGTGGGTGAGCCTGATGCAGTGTGTTCCTAAAAAGGGAGGAATAGCCGTGGTGACCAATGAAGAGAACGAATTAATCCCAACCAGGACTGTGACCGGTTGGAGGGTTTGTATGGATTACCGGAAGCTTAACAAAGCTACCCGGAGAGACCATTTTCCCTTACCTTTTATTGATCAAATGCTTGATAGATTAGCGGGAAAACCATATTATTGTTTTCTTGATGGTTACTCAGGTTATAATCAAATAGCTATTGCACCGGAGGATTAAGAGAAAATGACTTTCACTTGCCCATATGACACTTATGCTTTTCGGAGGATGCCATTTGGACTCTGCAATGCACCATCAACATTCCAGAGGTGTATGATGGCGATATTCTCTGACATGGTGGAGGACTTCTTGGAAATATTCATGGACGATTTTTCCGTCTTTGGAGATAGTTTTGAAGGCTGTTTAGGCAACCTACAGAAGGTGCTCGAAAGATGCGAGAAAGCGAACTTGGTATTAAACTGGGAAAAATGTCACTCCATGGTAAATGAGGGGATAGCTCTAGGCCACAAGGTAAGCTGCCGCGACATAGAGGTCGACAGAGCAAAGATAGAAGTAATTGAAAAGCTGCCGCCACCCATCACAGTCAAGGGAATTCGGAGTTTCTTAGGGCATGCTGGGTTTTATCGAAGGTTTATTGCAAATTTTTCGAATATTACCAAGCCTCTATGCCACTTACCTGAACAGAATCGTCCCTTTGACTTCAATACTGAATGTTCTGAGGCATTCAAAATCCTGAAAGAAAAGCTGACAACAACCCCAATTGTACAACCACCAGACTGGAGTTTGCCATTTGAAATTATGTGTGATGCCAGTGACTATGTTGTAGGGGCAACACTTGGGCAGAGGAAGGAAAAACTTTTCCACGTAATCTATTACGCCAGCAAAACACTAAACGATGCCCAAGTGAACTACACCACAACAGAAAAGGAACTGTTAGAAGTGGTGTTTTCTATTAACAAGTTTCGTTCGTACATACTTGGAACGAAGGTGGTGGTCCATACAGACCACTCAGCACTGAAGTATCTGTTCGCTAAAAAAGATGCAAAACCTAGACTGATACGTTGGATTCTGCTGCTGCAAGAGTTCGACATTGAAATCAAAGATAAAAAGGGGACAAAGAACCAAGTTGCAGACACTTGTCAAGATTAGAGATGGGAAAAAGTCTACCGACAAACAAGACCATCATACTGGAGACTTTCCCTGATGAGCAGCTGTTTGCTGCCACAAGCACTGCCGCGACAGCCATGGCGGTAAGTAAGTTTTCTAAACTTCCTTGGTATGCTGATTTCGTTAATTACATAGTTAGCGGAATATTACCTCCTGAACTTAATTACCAAGCAAGGAAGAGGTTCCAAAATGATGCAAAACATTATTATTGGGACGAACCTCTTCTTTTCAAACATTGTACAGATCAAATTATCAGGAGGTTTATGCCACAGGATGAGCATGAAGCTGTGTGTTGCGTGTAAAAGAGTCTATCGCAATAGAGTGCAAGTGTACACGACACAAGTAGTAAAGTGATACACAAAGTATCGGATGTCGAATCCACAGGGACTGGAAATAACTTTAACCTTGGATTGCTGCACAAGAAAGAAAGAAGAGAATTTAAATGTTTGTAAGGGAATAAAAAATAATACTGAAGATAAATGATTAAATGATTCAGGATAGAGAAATAAGTCGGTATTGATTTGCTCAGTAGTGTAGGTGTTGCACTGTATATGACTCCTTGTTCTGTTGTTGCTCCTGTCGCGGCAGCACCTGCGGCGGCAACGGTCTCTTGTTGTCGCGGCAGTGATCACATAACTCTGCACTTCAAGCTTGGCAAGAATCCCTGTTGTGACTCGTCCTATCCCTAGGTCCAAGTCTGTCGATGAACACGTCTTTGATGATACCTCTCGGTGTGAATCGAAGGATGAACACCGATGTTGTTGAATTCTTCCTTAGCCACTTGACCTCGTCCTATCCCTAGGTCCGAGATAGTTCAACCATAAACTAGAGAACCCGTACTTATTCCTTTCGTATACTTAACTCTCCCGATATTAAGTAAATGTATAATCTCACAATGCTCTCCCAATACTCTAGCAAGATGTTGAAAACCAGAATAAGCAAACTTGAAGTCTATTTTATTGAACAGAAAAAATCCTAAAACAGTACAATCCTTGCAACTACTTTACAGAATCAACCCTTAGCCCTAGGGGAAGTTTAGAACATGATGAGAAAGGGGAAAACGACTAGGGTTTAGGGGAAGACGACTGGAGAATAAGATGTCCTTCCCTAGGTCGAATTACATGCCTTTATATAGGCCTTGGGTTCAAGTTTTATAATATGGCAAGAATACAAGTTTAAATTAAAGTACAACTCTATTAAAGACTAAATCTTCAGAGTAGATGTCTTTAATTCGTCCTCTTTTCTTGCTTTGAGTTTCTTCCTTGAACTTTAGGCTTGGCCTTCATTCTGATATAGGGCTTAGAAAAATATAGGAGTAACCCACGACAGACCGGCTTAATTTCCTCTTTCTGTCGAGCTCCGCTTCACTTTTTCCCTTCAACATAGCTGTCGTCATTGGCTGCCATAGTAGCATCATTCTTCTCGACTGTAGTCATGTGTTCCAGCTCTGCTTCTCCACTGCGCTGCGTTTGCTACAACAGCTACCTGCAAAAGTAGCCAAATTCAGTAGCAACTGTGCCATTTTATATAATTGTGATGTATAAATGAAATCTATCCTAAATGCAATGAATTATGCTTGAATGCAGCAGAAATATGGGTTAAATAGGGGGTAAAATATAGAACTTTTACACACTCAACGCACCCTCAAACTCAAGTTCTTGCTTGCCCTCAAGCAAATATTACCTAACTAAAAAGAAATATTTTTTTTGTTTTGGCTTAAATCAATGAACCCTACATTACCTACCACTTATATTCTATCAAGAGCAATACCTTGTCGGGCATTTCTGGATTCATTCGGAACCATGCTATAACTCTTGTATAGTGTGTGCATGTTTTTTGAACACTTATGCATCTAGACTACCTTAGTATATCAGAATAGTTATGCTTACAAACTTGAGGTCATGCCAATTCAATTTTTTCTGGAGGCAATTCTTAGGCTCCTTTAGTTTTTTTCTAACTTAGCTCAAAAAGAAATCTCCTAAAATAAGTGCAAGGCAGTTTTGCAAGCAATTGAGTCTGAATATTTTTCTTTCTTTCTTTCTTTGTTTTCCTAGAGCCAGTGATAGGCACCTCTAGGGGCAATTTCAAGTGGGTAAACATACCTATTCTAGTGTACTAAAGTAATCTAGAAAGCATAAGAGTCACAAAGTGTGTTGTACAGGGTAGAATCATAGCAAGGCTCTAAACAGATCCTAAAATTTCCTAAAGGCACTATCACGACAGCATATGTCGCGACAGGTAAGTTAAGTTCAAAGACTTAAGCCAAATTTTCATTTTTAAGCAAAAATAAACTAAACACTTAAACACAATTTTTAAACATAATAGACACTTCATTACTGGAGGGATGCCACCCCCAAACTCGAGGGTTGCATTGCCCTCAATGCATGATGACAGATAAGAAAGAAAATAAAAATATCACAATTATAATAAAATGGCAGACAACAAAAATAAGATAGAAACTTAAATTTAGGTGATGTTGTCGCTGCTGCTGTTGCTGCTGATCTGTTCCTGCCAGCGGGCAGTGACCTTCATTGTCGGTGTCGGCAGATGGCTTGGAGAGGCGGAGGCAGTCTTCTTCTTAGCTTCCCTCGGGGGCTGGATGCGAGTAGGTGAGATCTGAGGTGGTCTTTCCAGCACTTGTACCTCTTCAAAAGAGCTGCTACTGCTGCTGCTGCCAGTCTTGCCCTGGCCGGATGGTCCTGCACCAGTGTTAGGCTTCTGCCTTTTCATCGGAGTGAACTCCTTTGAAAGGTTCCTCTTGATAGAGGGATCGCCATCAGATTCCTCCCAGATTGAGGAGAAAGAGAAACCAGCAATAAATTCATCGAGGTCGGACGGTGGCTCCATTCGTTTCTCTCCTTTGGCAGAGATAGTGGCGGTGTGGCTGCCACCTTCAACTGTCGCGGCCAGGGTTGGAGTGGACGCAGCAGAAGGTGTTTTTGGTGTGGCAGCAGGGGTAGGGGTATGGGCAGGTGTAGGGATAGCAAAATAGTGCTCGGAGAAAACAGGAAACTATACAATTGCAAAATTTAAATTGCTTTGAATAAAATGTACCGTTGTTGCTGTGAAGTCTCTAACAAAACTCATCAGACCCAGCTGTCGTTCCTCCATCTTCTACAGGGTGGCTAGGATTTGAGTGGAGGAGTCAGCTGAGGGAGCTGCTGCTGTTGGCTGCTGCTGCTCTACGGCGGCAGGTTCTGTCTGCGTGGGCTCTGCTGGTTCCTCTGCCGCGGCAGACAGGTTGAAACATGAGATTGGTGTGGCAGCTTTCAGCTCCATCAGACTGAATATGTTGCGTTACGTCCATCCTTTCCCTTGGACCTTGTAATCTTCAGGGATTTCGGGAACGTTGTGCCCGCGACAGATCTCAGTGATGATGTATGAGAAGTAAAGGGGTCCTGATGGCTTGAGGGCACACTCCAAGATTCCTTCTCGTATATAACGGCCGACATGAATAAGTATCTCATTTAGAATGGAGTGAACAAGAGCTAACCTGGGTCTGTCGACCGTGTTGTTGTGGGACGAAGGCATAATCCTCTTCTCGACAAAGTGGTTCCATAGCTTTGCCTCCGGAGTGAGTTGAGTGCATTTGACTGTCCAACGGTGCATGGGATCAGCATTCCACTCCGTTCCTTCTTCAGTGACTTCTGCCATGACAACATCGTAGTCTGTCGGCGACAAACTTTCCACAAACCTCTTGTGCTCGTCTTCCTTCGTGCCGACATAGATGTCGTAGAGGGTGTTGATGTATTCTGGCTCGAAGGTGACTTCCTTTCCTCGCACTGTCACGGTCTGCGTATCCCTGTTGTCGGTGGCAGCGTAGAATTCTCGGACTAAAGTGACGTTCATCTCCTCGGGCTGGGTAGCAAACATCTACCATTTGAGGGCTTTAATCTTCCGAGCTATGAATGGTTCGAGACCGAAATTTTCCGTGCAGTTGGCGTAGTGGAACCCTCTATCTTCCCACATCTCCTTTTTTTGGAAGCAGGTGTAGTAGCGGTCATTGGAGTAGGAGGTGGTAAAACGGTTGGGGATTCTGTCGTGGCTGGGTGTGCCTGCTGCTGCGACAGAGCTGGAGGCAGCACTTCTTCTTGTTTGTCTGGTACTCATAGTTGCAAGAATGTAGAAAAATGAAAGAAAAATCTGAGATCTAGAGAGGAAGCAAGTTGAGAGAGTAAAAGTGAGGTGAAAAATGAATAGTAAAATGGGGTTTATATAGATGAAGGGTTTGCTGCCCGTTGGAGCTGTAACGGTAGGCGCAAATAACGGGGCCAGCTGTTACGCGGTTTCTAACACGTCTGTCACGCGTTTCCGTGTTTGATGCACGTATATTACGCGTATGTCGCGACAGCGTGGTGACAGCGTGGCTTTTCTGCGTCTGTCGCGACAGCTGTTAACAGGCTATGACGATAGACTCCTCCTTTGGGCTTTTTTGGGCTGCTGGTGAGATGGTGGACTGGTTCACTTCTTCTCCTCTCCTTGTTTCCTTTATTTCCTAAAAAAAATTAAAATAAAAACTTAGTCCTTAAAAATAAATCTAAATTCCTAATAAATAAATATATATAATTAATAATAATAAATAAAATTAAGTTAAGTTAGGGATGCCTTGAGGGGCATCTCCTAAAGTAACCACTTCCTGCATTCTTGGGGCTTCAGTCCCCTGATAATGCTTCAGTCTCTGTCCGTTGACTTTAAATTGGTGCCCGTCTTTTAAGGATTTGATCGTGATGGCACCATGGGGAAAAACTTGCACAACTTGGAATGGGCCGAACCATCTAGATTTCAGCTTCCTGGGAAGTGTTTCAACCTAGAGTTGAATAACAACACAAGCTGCCCTGGGCAGAACTGTTGTGGCAGCAACTTCTTTTCATCCCACCTCTTTGTCTTATCCTTGTAAATTCTTGCGTTGTCATAGACCATTGCTCGAATTTCTTCAATTTCATTCAAGTCAAGTAACCTTTTATGTACTGCCTTTTCTAAGTCCATGTTCATTGCTTTGATGGCCCAATAAGCTCTGTGCTCTATCTCAACAGGTAGATGGCATGTTTTTCCATATATCACCTGGTAGGGTGACATTCCCAATGGAGTCTTAAATGTTGTTCTATAGGCCCATAGTGCATCATTGAGGTGTAAGGACCAGTCCTTTCGAGTTGGTTTAACCATCTTCTCAAGAATGTTCTTTACCTCCTTGTTTGATATTTCGGCCTGTCCATTGGTCTGAGGGTGATAAGCTGTTGTGGTCCGATGCTTTACACCATATTTTCTTAATGCAACAGCTATTACCCTATTGTCGAAATGTCTCCCTTCATCACTAATGATCGCCTTAGGTATGCCAAATCTGGAAAAAATGTTCTTGTGCAGAAATCTCTAAACAGTCTTGGCATCATTTTTCTGTGTGGCGATCGCTTCAACCCATTTGGACACATAGTCCACTGCTAGAAGGATATATAAATTCCTACATTATGATGGGAACAGTCCCATGAAATCAATCCCCCAAACGTCGAAGATTTCGACTTCAAGAATGTTTTGCAGCGGCATCTCATGTCTCCTTGAGATGTTTCCAGTCCGTTGACACTTGTCACAGCTTTTGTAGAATGCTTGGGCATCCTTGAACAGTGAGGGCCAATAAAAACTAGACTGCAAAACTTTGGCAGCAGTTTTGTTACCACCTAAGTGTCTTCCATATGGTGAAGCATGACAGTGGTGAAGCACAGCTTCCTGCTCATCCCGTGGTACACATCTCCCGATGATCTGATCTGCACAATGTTTGAAAAGAAGAGGTTCGTCCCAATAATAATACTTAACATCATTTTGGAACCTTTTTCTGGCTTGATAGTTAAGTTTAGGAGGAAATATTCCGCTAACTATATAATTAACGAAATCAACATACCAGGGGAGTTCAGAAAACTCACCTGCCACCATGGCTGTCGCAGCAGTGCTCGTGGCAGCAAACAGCTGCTCATCAGGGAATGTCTTCAGTATGTGTGTCTTGTCTGTTGGAAGACTCTTTCCCCTCTCTAATCTTGACAAGTGATCTGCAACTTGGTTCTTTGTCCCTATTTTATCCTTGATTTCAATGTCGAACTCTTCCAGCAGCAGAATCCAACGTATCAGTCTAGGCT
This sequence comes from Hibiscus tridactylites, assembly GCA_958450335.1. Classification (NCBI taxonomy): domain Eukaryota; kingdom Viridiplantae; phylum Streptophyta; class Magnoliopsida; order Malvales; family Malvaceae; genus Hibiscus; species Hibiscus tridactylites. The sequence continues at coordinate 83,337,561 of OY288277.1, read as the reverse complement.
TTGCGTCTTTTTTAGCAAACAGATACTTCAGTGCAGAGTGGTCTGTGTGGACCACCACCTTCGTTCCAAGTATGTATGAACGTAACTTGTCAATTGAAAACACCAATGCTAACAGTTCCTTTTCTGTTGTGGTGTAATTCACTTGGGCGTCGTTTAGTGTTTTGCTGGCATAATAAATTACATGGAACAACTTGTCCTTCCTCTGCCCATGTAACCCCCGTAGCCTGGTCTAGACGGTTGACCCGAACTACGAAGATTACACGGGGAAAACCAAAGTCAACCCGAAAGTCAACCTTGATTAACGACCCTTTTTTTTTCTTTTTAGTCTTGTCTAGATGCACATTAACCTTAAGTGTGATCATACAAACAACATATCAAAAGATCACGAACATCAGAGATCAAACAGGGACCCAATTGAACAAAATACGACTTTAGGGACCAAATTGTAAATTCTGACAAATTAAGGGACTTATCCCAAATTAAAGTTACCATCTTGAAATTAGTCAGGTTTCATGCTTCTCTGTGAAATTTCAGCTCAAAAGGACATCCACAGCTCATGCAATTGATCATACAAGATTCAGGACCAAAACGTAAACAATTCAAAACATATAACTACCATGTCAGCCCCCTAACAGTCGACCGTTCCGAAACAGGCTAGCCCTGTTCCGAAACACAGGCCGTTCCGAAACGGGTTCCGGAACATGGCCTCGGCAGAGGCTAAACCGTTTCGAAACGGTGCATACCGTTTCGGACGCCTGGGTTCATGCAAGGTACCCGTTCCGAAACGGTACACCCCTGTTCCGAAACGCCTGCACGAAAATCAGCAAACAAGCATACTAGATCATGCAATTGACCACTCAAACATGCTCCAAACATCACCAAACTTTACCAGCATGCAATTAAACATATTTAAGACATAATAGCATCATCAAATCAACAAATTAACGTCACATGCAAAAAAGCCCCAAACCAATGGTCATGCTTCCAACACAAGCTATCTACTCAAGCATCAACTTGCAAAACAAGCATATATGGTTCAATCCAAAAACCAGCAACAACATTAACATTCAACATACTTAGGGAGTCTTAAACACCTCCCAAAACACATATACATATTGGTCCCCCATTGCCAAAACATACAAAAGCTAAAACACTTATAAAACCTTCATACATTGAGCTTTACTTGTACTTGTTTGCTTGCCTCCTCTTGCTGCCCTCAATGCACTCTAATGCTCTGCATTATTGAATCAAGAAAACGAGAGAGCGTAAGCCAAAGCTTAGTGAGGAGTGCTCTTTTAAAACCATTCAATAATGCATTTAAAACCATTTGTAAATCATGCTTGTAAACAACCTTTACACATGCTCAAAGCATACTTTAAATCAAGCAATATCATGCTTCCACATTTCATTTAAACAAGCATCTCATGCTTCAACATAAAGATTAAATCATGCATCTCATGCATCTCATGTACTTTACATGTCATATTGGCTCAAGTGATACATTTCATTTGTGAAATCAAGTTCAACAACTTTCCCCAAGGACTTTTAAACACCTTGGACCCCAAGGACTTTTAAACACCTTGGCCATGGACTTTTAAACACCATGAATGGACCACACAAGGACTTTTAACCACCTTTGTGTCCGTAGCTTGAATTACCCCAAGGACTTTTAAACACCTTGGCCCCAAGGACTTTTAAACACCTTGGCCCCATGGACTTTTAACCACCATGAAAAGGAGCACCTAAGGACTTTTAACCACCTTAGAGTCCGCAACAAGATTCATCCAAGGACTTTTAACCACCTTGATGATCTTAGATAACAAGGCTCACTCAAGGACTTTTAACCACCTTAGTGACCTTCACTTTTACAAACCATCACTTGCCAATACACACTTTATACATCATATAATCCACTGTTTTAAAGCATTTAAATCAAGCCATTTCATCATGCATTTCAAAGCATTAAATCATCATTTAACAATGCATAAAAACAAGGCACTCTTACCTAGAGACACCTTCAACACATGGCTTAAATCATCAGCATAAATCATGCTAAAACATCAGCAATTAACATGCTAAAACATGCTTTCCAAAACAGTAGCAAATCATGCAAAATCATCATTTCACATTTCATCAAAACATGGCCACCACTTAAAGAGAGTAATCCGAAAACTTACACTTGAGCTTAGCAAAGTTGTTTAGACTTAAACTAAGCTCCCAAAACCTTCAACCCTTGGTTTAAAAGCTGAAAATCCATTTTTCACTCACCGATTACCACTTCGCTTCAAGCCAAAGCACCAAAACAAGCCTCCAGATCAACAACTCTTGGATCCAAGGATGCCTCCCCTGTTTCAACACATTAAAGCAGAGGATTAATGCATCATCATGCATTAATTGCTTCAATGAAAGCATCTAAACTCGCTGCTCTCACTAAACCTCCATTTTCGGCCACCAAACACAACCGAAAATGCATCCGAAACACTTCTAAACAAAGCCCAGCCACAAACCAGCAAAACCTCACTTCCATCAACATCAAAACACATCTAAAAACAACCTATAAGCATCCTTATACCTCCAGCAACATCAGATCACCAAGATCACCACAAAAGCTACCTTAAAACACAAGCTAAACTTAGGAAATCCAACCTATCCGGGATTGCATCAATCAAGACTCATTTCCACATCAATTTAATGATCATTTAACATCAAAAACACTTCTCAAAACACAGATTTAACAGATCAAACGAAAATCATGTGAAATCATCAAAATCTTGCATAATTAGCCAAGATCCATAAATCAACTTTAAAAACCTTTAATCAATTATCAATTTAGGATTGAAAACTTTAGGAATTTCATTAAAGAACTTGAAGTTCAGAGGAGAAGGACGTTCTTACCTCCAAACTTGAGTTTCTCCTCTTTTTGGAATAGAAAAGCTTGATGAAACTTGAAGCAATTGATGAGGTTTTGAAGACACAATGATTTGCAATCAAATGAGAGTTAAAAGAAGGTTTTTAGGTGATGAAAATCAGACTTAGATCTCTGGAAATGAGTGTTTGGGTTGAGAGAAAAGATAGAGAGAAAATAGGTAGTTAAAAGAGAAAATGGCCAAAATAGATTTTTCCCTCCTTTTTATTCTTTTAAAATCAGAATTATGGGTTAAAATATCTTAGAAAAATCTGGAGAAACTCCCTTTGGGTAAATAGCTCCTTAAAGATTCAAAGTTTCAACCCTTTATAAAATAGCCACCAAACTTTCAAAAATTACATTTTGGTCACTAGTCAAAATGTCACACTTCCGAAACTCATTTTCCAAAATTGATTTCACAGTTCACTTAATTATAATAAAAGATGATTTTAGAACATTTTTCCATAATTTTTATGCAACCCGAACTAGGCTTTCCTAATTTAACCTCTTACGATTCGAACAGCACTTTGACCAACCGGTCAACGCCCAAGACTTCCAAGCCCAAAACCGGGGCGTTACAACTCTCCCCCCCTTAAGAAATTTCGTCCTCGAAATTTACCTGAAGGAAAGAGATAAGGAAACTGCTTCAGCATATCATCCTTCCGCTCCCACGTGGCTTCCTCAACACCTCGATGCTTCCACAGCACCTTCACCAACTCAATGGTCTTGCCACGAAGAACTTTGCTATCTGAATCCAAAACCTTCACCGGTTCCTCATCATAGGTCAAATCCGGATTCAATTCCACCTCCTCCACAGGCAACACATGCGAAGGATCAGATCTATACCTCCGAAGCATAGAAACATGGAACACATCATGAATCTTCTCCAGCTCCTGAGGTAACCTCAACCGATACGCAACAGGACCAACACGCTCAACAACCTCATACGGTCCAATGTATCTAGGGCTCAGCTTACCCTTCCGCCCAAACCTCATCACCTTCTTCCAAGGCGAAACCTTCAAGAACACGCGATCACCCACTGCAAACTCTATCTCCTTACGCTTCAAATCCGCGTAACACTTCTGCCGATCAGAAGCAGCCTTCAACCGCTCACAAATGAGCTTCACCTTCTCGGTGGTTCCCTTCAACAAAGCTGGCATCGAAACCAACTTTTGACCAGTTTCAGCCCAACAAAGAGGAGTCCTACACTTCCTCCCATACAGAGCCTCATAAGGTGCCATCTGTATACTTGCCTGAAAACTGTTGTTGTAAGCGAACTCAACCAAAGGCAGATGCTTCTCCCAAGAACCTTGAAACTCTATCACGCAGCATCTCAACATATCCTCCAAAATCTGAATAACTCGCTCAGACTGGCCATCCGACTGAGGATGATAGGATGTACTGAAATGCAACCTTGTACCCAAAGCTTGATGCAAACACTGCCAGAAACGCGATGTGAACCTCGGATCCCTATCAGACACGATCGACTTAGGCACACCATGCAACCTCACAACCTCAGCAATGTACAGCTCTGCCAACTTATCCAAAGAGAACGTAGTATGCACAGGCAAGAAATGCGCACACTTCGTCAGGCGATCCACAATCACCCAAACAGAATTCTTCTTCGACGGAGACAAAGGCAAACCAGATACAAAATCCATGGTAACCCTCTCCCACTTCCATTCAGGAATTTTCAACGGTTGCAACAAACCAGAAGGAACCTGATGTTCAGCCTTGACTCGCTGACACACCAAACACTTGCTCACGAACTCTGCCACATCCTTCTTCAAGCCCACCCAATAGTACTCATCACGAAGATCGCGATACATCTTTGTACTACCAGGATGCATAGCAAAAGGACTACTATGACCTTCAGCTAGAATAGCACGCCTCAACTCAGCATCAGCAGGCACTACTATCCGACTACCAAAACACAACACTCCATCCTCATTAAAACAGAAATCCGAAGGTCTACCCTCCGCGATATCCTGAACATGAGACACCAAGGAATCATCCAACAACTGCTTATCCTTGATCAACTGAACCAACGAAGGTTTCACTTGCAACTCAGCAACAAGACCACCATCCTGCGATATGCTCAAGCTAGCAAACATAGCTCTCAGCTCAACAGCTACCTTTCTACTCAAGGCATCCGCAACAACATTAGCCTTTCCAGGATGATACTCAATCGTCAGATCATAATCCTTGAGCAACTCCAACCAACGTCGCTGCCTGAGATTCAACTCCTTCTGAGACATTAGATACCTCAAACTCTTGTGATCCGTGTACACAGTACACTTCTCACCATACAGATAATGCCTCCAGATCTTCAGAGCAAAAACCACTGCAGCCAACTCAATATCATGCGTAGGATAATTGCGCTCATGCACCTTCAACTGCCGCGACGCATAAGCCACAACCTTACCCTCTTGCATCAGCACACACCCCAAACCAACATAGGATGCATCACTGTAGACTACAAACTCTTTCCCTGATTCAGGCTGAATCAAGATAGGAGCTTGAGTCAAAGCCAACTTCAGCTTCTCAAAAGCTTGCTGCCTCGCTTCTGTCCACTCATACTTAACATCTTTCTGCAGCAACTTCGTCAAAGGAGCAGCAATCTTGGAAAAACCATCCACAAACCTTCGGTAGTATCCTGCCAAACCAAGGAAACTACGAACCTCCTGAACAGACTTAGGAACTTTCCAATTCATCACTGCTTCAATCTTCTGAGGATCAACACGAATCCCCTCAGCTGAGACCACATGCCCAAGAAAAACAACCTCTTTAAGCCAAAACTCACACTTGCTCAACTTAGCATAAAGATGATTCTCCAACAAAGCTTGCAACACAATCCTCAAATGCTCTTCGTGCTCTTCCTCAGTACGCGAGTACACAAGGATATCATCAATGAACACCACAACGAACTTGTCCAGGTATTCATGAAAAACACGATTCATCATGTCCATGAAAGCAGCAGGAGCATTTGTCAGACCAAACGGCATCACAAGGAACTCATAATGCCCATACCTTGTCCTGAAAGCAGTCTTAGGCACATCCACATCCTTCACCTTCAATTGATAATACCCTGACCTCAAGTCAATCTTAGAGAACACAGCAGCTCCCCGAAATTGATCAAAGAGATCATCAATCCTCGGCAAAGGATACCGATTCTTGATAGTCAACTTGTTCAGCTGACGGTAATCAATGCACATCCTCATCGTGCCATCTTTCTTCTTCACAAACAAAACAGGAGCACCCCAAGGCGAAACACTCGGCCGGATGAAACCACGATCAAGCAACTCTTGCAACTGCGTCTTCAGCTCCTTCAGCTCCTTAGGTGCCATTCTATAGGGAGTAATGGACACAGGAGTGGTATTCTCATACAGCTCAATACCAAACTCCACCTCGCGATTAGGAGGTAAACCAGGCAACTCCTCAGGAAAAACATCAGGAAACTCCTTCACAACCCTGATATCTTGCACCCTCAGCTCCTTCGAACTAGGATTCATCACAAAAGCCAGAAAAGCTTCACAACCTTGCCTCAGCATCCTGCTCGCCTCCAAGGTAGAAACAACATTGGCAAGAAACTTCACATTCTCACCAACCACCACCACTTCATAATCATCCGCAAGCTTAAGCGAAACTCGCTTATTCTCACAATCCACAACAGCACGATGCTCAGCAAGCCAATCCATACCAAGGATCACATCAAAACCATAAAAGGGCAACTCCATAAGATCAACATGAAAGACATGCTCTTGAACAACCAAAGGGCGCCTTCTATAAAGCTTACGAGTCACAACAGTTTCACCAAAAGAACTAGTGACTCTAACACCAACATCCAAAGACTCAACAGGCAAACCAAGCAACTCAGCATGCTCACGAAGAATGAATGAATGCGTAGATCCAGAATCAATCAAAGAAAGCAATGACAAGGATTGCAAAGTAAAGGTACCTGCAATCACATCAGCATCATTCCTTCCCTCGCGCTGAGCATACACCCTCGCTTGGCCTCCACCCTCAGGTTGAATAGCCACAACATGAGCTACTCCACGCCCACCTTCCTCTCGCCTCTGAAAATTTCCACGGCCGCGCCCACGACCTCTCTGCGGTGCTGCAACAACAGGAGCACGCTCTTGACCACCAGCCATCCTCGGACAATCACGTCTCAGATGATCAGCTGAACCACAGTTCCAGCACTCATAACCAACTGCCACCACAGGAGCTTGCACCTTCCTCCCAGCACGAGGACAGTCACGCCTCAAGTGACCACGGGAACCACAAATCCAACAAGCACTAGGGTCAGCTCTAGCATTGCCACCCCTAGCAGGTGCACCTCCACCTCTCTTAGACGAAGACTGAAACCTCTGATCACGCCCTCTCTTGTTCCGACCACCGGAACTATACTCTGCAGTTCTCTTCCCAGAACTAGCTCCAGCACCCTTAGCAGACAAACTCAAATTCATCTCAATGTCTTTGGACCGGCTAACCAGCACATCGAAATCATTGTACTCAGCAGCCAACATATAGGTCTTAACCTCCGTCACCAAACCATAACGGAACCTTTCGCACCTCTCGCGCTCATCAGGTATCAACTCCGGTGCATACTGGCTAAGACGTACGAACTGTACTTCATACTCAGCCACACTCATGCTCCCTTGGGTCAGAGACATGAATTCACGCTTCTTTTCATCCAGATATCTAACTCCCAGATATCTCCTCTTGAACGCATGCTGAAAGAACGTCCAAGTAACATCAGCATCAGCCATCCCAGAGATTGTGGTCGTCCACCACGTATAAGCATCACCTTGCAGCAGTGACACCACACATCCAAGCTTTTGCACATCAGTGCAACTCATCTGTCCCAAGACACGCTTGGTACTCTCCAACCATGCTTCAGACCTCTCAGCTGACATACCCCTAAACTCAGTCCCACCAAGACTGCGCAAACGTTCCAAGGGTAGTCTAGCACCAGCATCTCCCTGATGCCCATCTCCTTGAGCTCCAGCTACTGCTGCTCGAAACGCACCCGCAATAGCTTGTACCAGCACAGACATGTCAGGCATCGCTTGCCCCTGACCAACCTCAGGTTCTGCAGCTCCAGCACCAGCTGCCTCAGCTCCAGCTCTAGCTCTTCCCTTCTCCGCACCACCACCACCAGGTGGAGGAGGAGGTAACACAGCACTACCAGTGTGCTCATCATTCACATTCCCCTCCGGGGTCGTAGCTCTCGCGCTACTCCTTAACTCTCTACGTGGTGCCATACTTTTACCATGCACAACAATACAAAATAAAACAAGTCAGGACCAGCAAGGTAAGCAAATTCCAAGTATTCAAGCTCAATTTCCTTCAAAAACAACATTATCTCTTTAGCTTTTGTTTGGCAATGGGTACCCTCATCATGCATCATCACAACATGCATCACATACACATCATCATTACAAATCACTGAACATGCTTTCACACAACAAGCATACCAACCAAACCATACTTCAATCATGCACACACACATTCCCAATTACTCGAAAACTCAGCTCTGATACCACCAAATGTAACCCCCGTAGCCCGGTCTAGACGGTTGACCCGAACTACGAAGATTACACGGGGAAAACCAAAGTCAACCTTGATTAACGACCCTTTTTTTTTCTTTTTAGTCTTGTCTAGATGCACATTAACCTTAAGTGTGATCATACAAACAACATATCAAAAGATCACGAACATCAGAGATCAAACAGGGACCCAATTGAACAAAATACGACTTTAGGGACCAAATTGTAAATTCTGACAAATTAAGGGACTTATCCCAAATTAAAGTTACCATCTTGAAATTAGTCAGGTTTCATGCTTCTCTGTGAAATTTCAGCTCAAAAGGACATCCACAGCTCATGCAATTGATCATACAAGATTCAGGACCAAAACGTAAACAATTCAAAACATATAACTACCATGTCAGCCCCCTAACGGTCGACCGTTCCGAAACAGGCTAGCCCTGTTCCGAAACACGGGCCGTTCCGAAACGGGTTCCGGAACATGGCCTCGGCAGAGGCTAAACCGTTTCGAAACGGTGCATACCGTTTCGGACGCCTGGGTTCATGCAAGGTACCCGTTCCGAAACGGTACACCCCTGTTCCGAAACGCCTGCACGAAAATCAGCAAACAAGCATACTAGATCATGCAATTGACCACTCAAACATGCTCCAAACATCACCAAACTTTACCAGCATGCAATTAAACATATTTAAGACATAATAGCATCATCAAATCAACAAATTAACGTCACATGCAAAAAAGCCCCAAACCAATGGTCATGCTTCCAACACAAGCTATCTACTCAAGCATCAACTTGCAAAACAAGCATATATGGTTCAATCCAAAAACCAGCAACAACATTAACATTCAACATACTTAGGGAGTCTTAAACACCTCCCAAAACACATATACATATTGGTCCCCCATTGCCAAAACATACAAAAGCTAAAACACTTATAAAACCTTCATACATTGAGCTTTACTTGTACTTGTTTGCTTGCCTCCTCTTGCTGCCCTCAATGCACTCTAATGCTCTGCATTATTGAATCAAGAAAACGAGAGAGCGTAAGCCAAAGCTTAGTGAGGAGTGCTCTTTTAAAACCATTCAATAATGCATTTAAAACCATTTGTAAATCATGCTTGTAAACAACCTTTACACATGCTCAAAGCATACTTTAAATCAAGCAATATCATGCTTCCACATTTCATTTAAACAAGCATCTCATGCTTCAACATAAAGATTAAATCATGCATCTCATGCATCTCATGTACTTTACATGTCATATTGGCTCAAGTGATACATTTCATTTGTGAAATCAAGTTCAACAACTTTCCCCAAGGACTTTTAAACACCTTGGACCCCAAGGACTTTTAAACACCTTGGCCATGGACTTTTAAACACCATGAATGGACCACACAAGGACTTTTAACCACCTTTGTGTCCGTAGCTTGAATTACCCCAAGGACTTTTAAACACCTTGGCCCCAAGGACTTTTAAACACCTTGGCCCCATGGACTTTTAACCACCATGGAAAGGAGCACCTAAGGACTTTTAACCACCTTAGAGTCCGCAACAAGATTCATCCAAGGACTTTTAACCACCTTGATGATCTTAGATAACAAGGCTCACTCAAGGACTTTTAACCACCTTAGTGACCTTCACTTTTACAAACCATCACTTGCCAATACACACTTTATACATCATATAATCCACTGTTTTAAAGCATTTAAATCAAGCCATTTCATCATGCATTTCAAAGCATTAAATCATCATTTAACAATGCATAAAAACAAGGCACTCTTACCTAGAGACACCTTCAACACATGGCTTAAATCATCAGCATAAATCATGCTAAAACATCAGCAATTAACATGCTAAAACATGCTTTCCAAAACAGTAGCAAATCATGCAAAATCATCATTTCACATTTCATCAAAACATGGCCACCACTTAAAGAGAGTAATCCGAAAACTTACACTTGAGCTTAGCAAAGTTGTTTAGACTTAAACTAAGCTCCCAAAACCTTCAACCCTTGGTTTAAAAGCTGAAAATCCATTTTTCACTCACCGATTACCACTTCGCTTCAAGCCAAAGCACCAAAACAAGCCTCCGGATCAACAACTCTTGGATCCAAGGATGCCTCCCCTGTTTCAACACATTAAAGCAGAGGATTAATGCATCATCATGCATTAATTGCTTCAATGAAAGCATCTAAACTCGCTGCTCTCACTAAACCTCCATTTTCGGCCACCAAACACAACCGAAAATGCATCCGAAACACTTCTAAACAAAGCCCAGCCACAAACCAGCAAAACCTCACTTCCATCAACATCAAAACACATCTAAAAACAACCTATAAGCATCCTTATACCTCCAGCAACATCAGATCACCAAGATCACCACAAAAGCTACCTTAAAACACAAGCTAAACTTAGGAAATCCAACCTATCCGGGATTGCATCAATCAAGACTCATTTCCACATCAATTTAATGATCATTTAACATCAAAAACACTTCTCAAAACACAGATTTAACAGATCAAACGAAAATCATGTGAAATCATCAAAATCTTGCATAATTAGCCAAGATCCATAAATCAACTTTAAAAACCTTTAATCAATTATCAATTTAGGATTGAAAACTTTAGGAATTTCATTAAAGAACTTGAAGTTCAGAGGAGAAGGACGTTCTTACCTCCAAACTTGAGTTTCTCCTCTTTTTGGAATAGAAAAGCTTGATGAAACTTGAAGCAATTGATGAGGTTTTGAAGACACAATGATTTGCAATCAAATGAGAGTTAAAAGAAGGTTTTTAGGTGATGAAAATCAGACTTAGATCTCTGGAAATGAGTGTTTGGGTTGAGAGAAAAGATAGAGAGAAAATAGGTAGTTAAAAGAGAAAATGGCCAAAATAGATTTTTCCCTCCTTTTTATTCTTTTAAAATCAGAATTATGGGTTAAAATATCTTAGAAAAATCTGGAGAAACTCCCTTTGGGTAAATAGCTCCTTAAAGATTCAAAGTTTCAACCCTTTATAAAATAGCCACCAAACTTTCAAAAATTACATTTTGGTCACTAGTCAAAATGTCACACTTCCGAAACTCATTTTCCAAAATTGATTTCACAGTTCACTTAATTATAATAAAAGATGATTTTAGAACATTTTTCCATAATTTTTATGCAACCCGAACTAGGCTTTCCTAATTTAACCTCTTACGATTCGAACAGCACTTTGACCAACCGGTCAACGCCCAAGACTTCCAAGCCCAAAACCGGGGCGTTACAGCCCAAGTGCTGCCCCTACAGCGTAATCACTGGCATCACACATGATTTCAAATGGCAAACTCCAGCCGGGTGGTTGTACAATTGGGGCTGTTACTAGCTTTTCTTTCAGAATTCTGAATGCCTCAGTACATTCAGTATTGAAGTCAAACGGACGATTCTGCTCTAGTAGGTGGCATAAAGGTTTGGTGATCTTCGAAAAATTTGCTATAAACCTTCGATAAAACCCAGCATGCCCTAAAAATCTCCGAATTCCCTTGACTGTGGTGGGTGACGGTAGCTTTTCAATCACCTCTAACTTTGCTCTGTCGACTTCTATGCCGCGGCAGCTTACCTTGTGGCCTAGGACTATCCCTTCATCCACCATGAAGTGACATTTCTCCCAGTTTAATACCAAGTTCGCTTTCTCGCATCTTTCGAGCACCTTTTGTAGGTTGCCAAAGCAGCTTTCAAAATTGTCTCCAAAGACAGAAAAATCGTCCATAAATATCTCCAAGAAATCCTCCACCATATCGGAGAATATCGCCATCATACACCTCTGGAAGGTTGATGGTGCATTGCAGAGTCCAAATGGAATTCTCCGAAAAGCGTAAGTACCGTATGGGCAAGTGAAAGTTGTTTTCTCTTGATCCTCTGGTGCGGTGGCTATTTGGTTATAACCTGAGTAACCATCAAGAAAACAATAATAAGGCTTTCCCGCTAATTTATCAAGCATTTGAACAATAAAAGGCAGGGGAAAATGGTCTTTCCGGGTAGCTTTGTTAAGCTTCCGGTAGTCCATACAAACCCTCCAACCGGTCACAGTCCTGGTTGGGATTAATTCGTTTTCTTCATTGGTCACCACGGTTATTCCTCCATTCTTAGGAACGCATTGCACCAGGCTTACCCACTTACTATCCGAGATGACATAATTATCCCAGCGTCTAGCCATTTGATAATTTCTTTTCGAACCACTTCTCGCATAGTGCCATTCAAGCGTCTTTGGGCATCAATGGTCGGCTTATGATCATCCTTGAGGAGAATTTTGTGCATGCATAGTGCCAGACTGATGCCTTGGATATCAGCTATCGTCCATCTAATAGCCTTTTTGTGCTGCTGCAGCATCCCTATCAGCTGATGTTCCTGTTCCTGCATCAACTTGGAAGAGATAATTACGGGCAACGTATCATTTAATCCAAGAAAAACACTTTTGAGCTGCCCTGGCAGGGGCTTAAGGTCTAGAACAGGTGGTTTTACAGTTGAGGGCTTTTGGATGATGTGTTCATTCGAGGTATAGTTTAAGAGCTCGAATAACTTACCTGGACGATTGCTTATCCAGTTTAGCTCCTCATGACCTTCAGTGTCAGATATGTCAGAATCGGAGGAGCTGCTGTCGTCGTCGCTGCCGTGACAGTCTTCCAGGTGGCTGTTGTGGCAGTGACCAAACTTGATGTCATGGCAGCACGACTTGATGCAGGGTTGATGAAGGATTACTTCAGTGATAGCCTTGCATTCTTCTTCTACATCAGCGTGTTTTATTACTTGGAGAACATTTAGCTTGATCTCTTGATCATTAACTCTCATTGTGAGTTCTCCCATTTCTACATCAATTAATGATCTGCCTGTGGCTAAGAAGGGTCGCCCCAGGATGATTGGTGCATTCTCATATGCTTCACAATATAAAACAAGAAAGTCAGCAGGAAAAATAAACTTATCCACTCTTACCAGAATATCTTCAATCTTCCCTTCTAGTTGCACGTAAGAGCGGTCTGCCAACTGCAGCATAACTGGCGTGGGTCATGCTCGTCCAATACCTAATTTATGAAATATAGATTTTGGCATTAAATTAATATTGGCACCTAGATCACAAAGTGCCTTACCCACGAATTTATCACCAATTATGCACGGTATTATGAAGCTCCCAGGATCCTTCTTTTTCTCGGGTGGATGCCTGTGCAGAATAGTCATGCATCCTTCTGTCATTTTAATCGTCTCAAGTTCCCCAAGTCTGGATTTCTTCGACATAGCCTCCTTGAGAAATTTGGCATAACCCGACATCTCCTTGATGGCGTCTAACAGCGGAATATTGATGTGAACTTGCTTAAAATATCATAGATCTTTTTAAGCTGGAACTCCTGTTTCTGTAGCCGCTGTGGAAAAGGAGGTGGAGGACGACAATCTTCAATGCGTCCTTCCCATGGTATTCGGATCTGAGGAGGCTTAGGTTCTTCATCATTCTCCTCTGTTCCTTCTGCTGTCGTGATAGGTGTGCCGGCAGTAGGTTGTTTATCGTCTACCGGGGTAGCGTTCACGGCAGATGATTCTAGGGCTGGTTCCTTAACTAGTTTAGCTGTCTTCTCTGGCCCTGGTAATTGCTTCCCACTCCTAGTTGTGATAGCTTTGCACTACTCATGTGTGGGTTGTCTAGCGACCTCAGTATCGCTAGGGAATCCTCCATTCTACCTTGGCTTAATATGCTGGGAAACCTGACCCATCTATGTCTCTAGTGATTTCAGAGTAGCTTCATGGTTAGTCATTCACATCTCTATTTTATCCATGAACCACTCAGTCTTCTTGACAAAGTGATCCATGTTTGCTATGCAAGTTCCTGTCTGTGACATAAATGTGGCCAAGGTTTGCTCTAGTATACTAGGTGTGGCTGCCGGCGGCTGTTGCGGCTGTTGTTCCGGTTGCTGCCGAGTCAGAATTCCTGGTGCCCCCTGATTTTGAGTGTTTTGTACTTGAGGATTCAGGGCGTTGTTGGGGTTGCTCCAGGAGAACTTGGGGTCTTTCCTCCAGTTGGGATTGTAATTGTTGGAGTCATAGTTCCTTGGCTTGTTATAGTTTCCAACATACATCCCTTCCTCTAGCTGTAGCGGGCAGTCTTCCGAACTGTGATTCCCGCTGCAAGTTTCACATACCTCTTCTGCAGAGTAGACGGGTTTTGAGTCTTTCTTTAGCAAATTCTCTACTTCCTTTGTGAGGTACGCAACATGTGTCTTTCTGGTATTGTCGGCTTCATAATCCTTCACAACTAGTACTCGTTTACCTCTCCTCACTGTGGGGAACTGCTCTTCATTCTTTGCCAAATTCTTCAATACTACCATGGCTTCATCTGGATCTTTATCCAACAGCAATCCATTGGCTGCTGAATATATTCTCATTCGAGTGTGTAGGTTGGTAGAATTGTAAATTTTGATGACTTGATTCCAAACAGGGAATTCGTGCATCGGGTAATTCCTCAGAAGAGTGGTAAACCTATCCCATGCCTCGTGCATTGGCTCGTCATCTTCCTATTGAAAAGTAGCAATTTCGTTACGTAATCGCTCAGATAAATGGGAAGGATTAAAACGAGATAAAAATTCACGAGTTATATCCGCCCAAGTTCGTATTGAACCCGACGTTAGTTTGTTCCACCAAGTTTTCGCTCTATCCCTCAATGAATGGGGAAATAACCGAAGCCTCAGTATCTCCGGATTTAATCCTGGTAGTCTAAACGATCCACAGATTTCTTGGAACGTTTTCAGATGTTCACTGGCATCCTCTGTAGCAGCACCACTAAACTGGCCAGCGGAATTAATCATGCTGAACATGACAGGATTCAACTCAAAATTTTCAGCTTCCACGTCTGGTAGGGTGGTCTCCAATTCCACATGATCATTGATCATGTAATCACGACAGGACCGGCGTGCGGCCACGGCAGTGGCAAGCTTTCCGTTTCCTTCATTCCCAATAGGATCTTCAGGACCTTCGGGATTCTCTTGGTTGTTCCTCCCGTTATGCATGACTTCTAATTGTTCCTCAAGGTAATCGTTTCTGGCTATCAAAAGTCAGACTCGGTTCCTAAGATTGCACGAGTGTTCGATTTCAGGATCTAATTGATACTCAGGTTCCTTACCTTGTCTCGATCTATGCATAAGCAAACGAAAAACCTTGTGAAAAGCACAGAGTGAACAATCCAAATAAAAACAGAAAAATTAAAAGAATGTGTAGTAAAAGTAGGATAAAGATATGTTGCCAGTCCCCGGCAACGGCGCCAAAAACTTGTTGCGTGTAAAACAGTCTATCGTAATAGAGTGCAAGTGTACACGACGCAAGTAGTAAAGTGATACACGAAGTATCAGATGTCGAATCCACAAGGACTGGAAATAGCTTTAACCTTGGATTGCTGCACAAGAAAGAAAGAAGAGAATTTAAATGTTTGTAAGGAAATAATAAAGAATACTGAAGATAAAGGATTAAAGGATTCAAGATAGAGAAATAGGCCGATATTGATTTGCTCAGTAGTGCATGTGTTGCACTGTATAGGACTCCATGTTCTGTCGTTGCTCCCGTCGTGGCAGCACCTGCGGCGGTAGCGGTCTGTTGTTGTCGCAACAGCGATCACACAACTCTGTACTTCAAGCTTGGCAAGAATCCCTGCTATGACTCGTCCTATCCCTAGGTCCAAGTCTGTCGATGAACACGTCTTTGATGATACCTCCCGGCGTGAATCGAAGGATGAACACCGATGTTGTTGAATTCTTCCTTAGCCACTTAACCTCCTCCTATCCCTAGGTCCGAGATAGTTCAACCATAAATTTGAGAACCCGTACTTATTCCTTTCGTATACTTAACTCTCCCGATATTAAGTAAATGTATAATCTCACTCTTCCGATACTCTTGCAAGATGTTGAAAACCAGAATAAGCAAACTTGAAGTCTATTTTATTGAACAGAAAAAAATCCTAAAACAGTACAATCCTTGCAACTACTTTACAGAATCAACCCTTAGCCCTAGGGGAAGTTTAGAACATGATGAGAAAGGGGAAAACGACTAGGGTTTAGGGGAAGACGGCTAGAGAATAAGATGTCCTTCCCTAGGTCGAATTACATGCCTTTATATAGGCCTTGGGTTCAAGTTTTATAATATGGCAAGAATACAAGTTTAAATTAAAGTACAACTCTATTAAAGACTAAATCTTCAGAGTAGATGTCTTTAATTCGTCCTCTTTTCTTGCTTTGAGTTTCTTCCTTGAACTTTGGGCTTGGCCTTCATTCTGATCTAGGGCTCAGAAAAATATAGGAGTAACCCACGACAGACTGGCTTAATTTCCTCTTTCTGTCGAGCTCCACTTCACTTTTTCCCTTCAACATAGCTGTCGTCATTGGCTGCCACGGCAGCATCATTCTTCTTGACTGCAGTCATGTGTTCCAGCTCTGCTTCTCCACTGCACTGCGTCTGCTACAACAGCTACCTGCAAAAGTAACCAAACTTAGTAGCAACTGTGCCATTTTATATAATTGTGATGTATAAATGAAATCTATCCTAAACGCAATGATTTATGCTTGAATGCATCAGAAATATGGGTTAAATAGGGGTAAAATATATAACTTTTACACACTCAACACTGTGCTTCACCACTTCCATGCTTCACCATATGAAGGACACTTAGGTGGAAACAAAACCGCTTCCAAGGTTTTGCAATCTGGTTTTTATTGGCCCTCACTGTTCAAAGATGCCCAAGCATTCTACAAAAGTTGTGACAAGTGCCAACGGACTGGGAACATCTTAAGAAGACATGAGATGCCCTGCAAAACATCCTAGAAGTCGAAATCTTCGATGTATGGGGGATTGATTTCATGGGACCATTCCCAGCATCATGTGGGAACCTATACATCCTACTGGTAGTGGATTATGTATCCAAATGGGTTGAAGCGATCGCCACACAGAAAAACGATGTCAAGACTGTTCAGAGATTTCTGCACAAAAACATTTTCTCCAGGTTTGGTATACCTAAGGTGATCATAAGTGATGAAGGGAGACATTTCGACAATAGGGTAATCGCTGCTGCCTTAAGGAAATATGGCGTAAAGCACCGCATTGCAACATCATATCACCCTCAAACCAATGGACAGACGGAAATATCCAACAAGGAAGTAAAGAACATTCTTGAGAAGATGGTTAAACCTACTCGAAAGGACTGGTTTTTACACCTCAATGATGCACTCTGGGCCTATAGTATAGCATTTAAGACACCATTGGGAATGTCACCCTACAGGCTGATATATGGAAAAACATGTCATTTACCTGTTGAGATAGAGCATAAAGCTTATTGGGCTATCAAGTTAGTGAACATGAACTTAGATAAGGCATGACAGAAGAGGCTACTTGACTTGAACGAAATTGAAGAAATTCGAGAAATGGCCTACGACAATGCAAGAACCTACAAGGACAAGACCAAGAGGTGGCATGACAAGAAGTTGCTGCCACGACAGTTCTGCCCAGGGCAGCTTGTGTTGTTGTTTAACTCTAGGTTGAAACTTTTCCCAGGAAAGCTTAAATCTAGATGGTCCGGCCCATTCCAAGTTGTACAGGTTTTTCCTCATGGTGCCATCACGATCAGATCCTTAAAAGATGGACACCAATTTAAAGTCAACGAACAGAGACTAAAGCATTATCGGGGGACTGAAGCCCCACGGATGCATGAAGTGGTTACTTTAGGAGATGCCCCTCAAGGCATCCCTAATTTAACTTAATTTTATTTTTATTTTATTATTTATGTATTTTATTTATTTATTAGGAATTAAGAATTATTTTATTTTTAGGAACTAAGTTTTTATTTTAATTAATTTTTTTAGGAAATAAGGGAAACAAGGAGAGGAGAAGAAGTGAATCAGCCCACCATTTCCACAGCAGCCCAAAAAGTCCAAAGGAGGAGTATGTCGTCACAGTCTGTCAACAGTTGTCGTGACAGATGCGGAAAATACAGCTTGTCACCACGCTGTCGCGGCAGACACGCAAACGCGTAACAGACGTGCAACAGACACGGAAACGCGTGACAGACGCGTTAGAAACCGCGTAACAGCTGGCCCCGTTATTCGTGCCTACCGTTACAGCTCCAACGGGCAGCAAACCATTCATCTATATAAACCCCATTTACTATTCATTTTCACCTCACTTTTATTCTCTCAACTTGCTTCCTCTCTAGATCTCAAATTTCTTTCATTTTCCACAGCCTTGCAACTATGAGTACCAGACAGACACGACAAAGTGCTGCCTCCAGCTCTGCCGCAGCAGCCGGCACACCCAGCCACGATACCATCCCTAACCGTTTCGCCTCCACTGATTCTGCCAGCAGATATTGCCGCTCCTTCCAGAATAGGAAGATGTGGGAAGAAAGAGGGTTCCTTTACACCAAACGCACAGAAGACCTTGGGCTCGAACCGTTCATAGCACGAAAAATCAAGGCCCTCAAATGGTAGATGTTTGCTGCCCAGCCAGAGGAGATGAATGTCACGTTGGTCCGAGAATTTTACGCTGCGTCGATAGTAAGGATACGAAGACCGTGACAGTGCGAGGTAAAGAACTTACTTTCGAGCCTGCTTACATCAACACCCTCTATGGGATCTATGTCAGCAAAAGGGAGAACGGACACAAGAGGTTCGTCAAGAGTCTGTCGATAGCAGACTATGACGCTGTGATGACAGAGGTAACGGAGGAGGGGACAGAGTGGAATACCGACCCCAAGCATCGGTGGACGGTGAAACGCACTCAACTCACTCCCGAGGCCAAACTATAGAACCACTTCGTAAAGAAGAGGATAATGCCTTCTTCCCATAACAACACGGTCGACCGACCCAGGTTAGCACTCGTTCATTCCATTTTAAATGAGAGACCCATAAATGTCGGCCAGTATAAACGGGAGGGGATTTTGGAATGTACCCTTCGACCATCGGGACCTCTTTTCTTCCCGTACCTCATCACCAAGATCTGCCGCGGCCACAACGTTCCAGAAATCCCTAAAGATTTCAAGGTCCGAGGGAAGGGATGGACAGAGCGCAACATTTTTAGCTTAATGGAACTGAAAGCAGCCACACCACTCTCCTTTTTCAACCTGTCTGTCGCAGCTGAAGAGCCAGCAGAGCCCACTCAGCCAGAACCTGCCGCCGCAGAGCAGCAGCAACCAACATCAGCAACCCCTCCAGTAGACTCCTCCACTAAAATTCTGGCCACACTGAAAAAGATGGATGAGCGACAGCTTGGTCTGATGAGTTTCGTTAGAGACTTCACGGCAGCCACGATACATTTCATTCAAAATAATTTAAATTTTGCAAATGTACAATTTCCTGCTTTCCAGAGCAATACTTTGCTGCCCCTACACCTACTCATGCTGCTACACCAAAAACACCATCTGCTGCATCCACTCCAACTCCGGCCGCGACAGCTGAAGGCGGTAGCCACACTACCACTGCCTCTGCCAGAGGAGAGAAACGAAAGGAGCCGCTGCCAGAACTCGATGATGACTACTTCACAGGGTTCTCCTCTTCATCCATCTGGCAAGAATCTGATGGGGAGCCATCTGTTGCTAGAAACCTGTCCAAGGAGTTCACTCCTATGAAAAGGCAGAAGCCCAACACTGGTGAAGGATCATCCGGCCAGTCCAAGTCTGCCCGTAGCAGCAGCAGCTCATCAGATGAGGTACATGTGCTGGAAAAGCCACCCCATATCTCACCCACTCGTATCCAGCCCCAAGGGAAGCCGAGAAGAAATCTGCCTCTGCCTCTCCGAGCACTCTATCGGCACCCACAATGAAGGTCATTGCCCGCCGACAGCTACAAATTAGCAGCAGCAACAGCGGTGACAGCTCCTGAAATTAAGTTTCTATCTTATTTTTGTTGTCTTGCTATTATTTTATTATTATTGTGATGTATTTTGTTTTTATTTTTTTCATCTCTGTCATCATGCATTGAGGGCAATGCAACCCTCGAGTTTGGGGGTAGCATCCCTTTAGTAATGAAGTGTCTTTTAGGTTTTAAAATTGTGTCTAAGTGTTATTGATTATTTAAGTTTATTTTTGTCAAAAAATGGCTTAATTCTTGAACTGAACTTACCTGCCGTGACAGACTCTGTCGTGGCAGTGCCTTTAGGATATTTTTAGGAACAGTTTAGAGCCTTACTATAGTTCTGATCTTAAAACACCCTTTGTGACTCTTATACTGTCTAGACTTCCCTTAGTAAACTAGAATAGGAAAAGCTTAAACACTTGAGTTGCCCCTAGAGGTGCCTAACATTGGCTCTAGGAAAATAAGTTAAGAAAAGTTACACTCAATACACCTAGAGGTGCTCGAAACCAGCTCTAGGAAGTTAGCTAGAGGTGCCCGAAACAGGCTCTAGTCAAACTTAAATTAAGAAAAGAGAACCGAGTCTAAGAAAAACTAAAGGATCCTAAGAATTTCATCCAAGAAAATGAAAGCTGGCATAAAAATTCAAGTGAGTGGCTTAGGTATTCTAGTGAACCAATGGGAGTCTAGGCATATAATTGTTCACAAAACATGCACACACTACACGAGAGTTATAGCAAGGTTCCGAATAAATCCAGAAATATCCAACTAGGCGTTGTTCACGAAAGGGCATGAATGGTAGGTAAGGAAAAGTCCACTGATTTAAGCCAAACAAAAAGTTTCTTTTTATTATTATTTTTGTTAGTTAGGTCATAAATGCTTGAGGACAAGCAAGAACTTGAGTTTGGGGGTGTGTTGAGTGTGTAAAAGTTCTACTTTTTACCCTTTATTTAACCCATATTTTTGCTGCATTCAAGCATAATTCATTGCATTTAGGATAGATTTCACATACACATCACAATTATATAAAATGTCATAGTTGCTACTGATTTTGGCTACTTTTGCAGGTAGCTACTGTGGTAGACTCAAGGCAGTGAAGAAGCAGAGCTGGAACACAGGACTGGAGTTGAAAAGAAGGACGCTATCGTGGCCACTGCCGTGGCAGCCAATGACGCAGCAATGGTGAAGGGAAAAGTGAAGTGGAGCTCGACAGATAGAGGAAATTAAGCCGGTCTGTCGTGGGTCACTCCTATATTTTTCTGAGCCCTAGATCAGAATGAAGGTCAAGCCCAAAGTTCAAGGAAGAACCCCAAAGCAAGAAAAGAGGACGAATTAAAGGCATCTTCTCTGAAGATTTAATCTTAATTAGAGTTGCACTTTAGTTTGAACTTTTATTCTTACCTTATTAGAAAACTTGAACCCAAGGCCTATATAAAGGCAAGTAATTCGACCTAGGAAAGGAGATCTCATTCTCTAGTCGTCTTCCCCAAAAACCCTAGTCGTTTTCCCCTTCTCATCATGTTCTAAACTTCACCTAGGGCTAAGGGTTGATTCTGTAAAGTAGTTACAAGGATTGTACTGTTTTTAGGAATTTTCTATTCAATAAAATAAACTTCAAGTTTGCTTATTCTGGTTTTCACCATCTTGCAAGAGTATCGGGAGAGCATAGTGAGATTATTTATTTACTTAATATCCGGAGAATTAAGTATACGAAAGGAATAAGTGCAGGTTCTCCAGTTTATGGTTGAACTATCTCGGACCTAGGGATATGACGAGGTTAAGTGGCTAAGGAAGAATTCAACAACATCGTTGTTCATCCTTCGACTCACGCCGGGAGGTATCATCTAAGACTTGTTCATCGACAGACTTGGACCTATGGATAGGAAAAGTCACAACAGGGATTCTTGCCAAGCTTGAAGTACATAGTTGTGTGACCGCTGCCGCGACAACAACAGACTGCTGCCACTGCAGGTGCTGCCGCGACAGGGACGGCGACAGAACATGAATTTCTATACAGTGCAACACCTGCACTACCGAGCAATTCAATACCAGCCTATTTCTTTTCCCTGAATCTTTTAATCTTTTATCTTCAGTATTCTTCATTATTCCTCTACAAACAATTAAACTCTCTTCTTTCTCTCTTGTGCAGCAATCCGAGGATAAAGCTATTTCCAGTCCTTGTGGATTCGACATCCGATACTTCGTGTATCACTTTACTACTTGCGTCGTGTACACTTGCACTCTATTGTGATAGACTATTTTACACGCAACAGAAGAGAACCGCCATCATCGAGGCCAAAAACTTGAAGACTCTAAAACTTGATGAGCTTGTGGGTTCTCTCCTTACTCATGAAATACTGAAGCAAGGAAGGGAAGAAGAAAAGAAGAAGGAAGAGAAAAGAGTGGATAAGCTAGAGGTAGAAAAGAAGAAGAAAATGGGAGTGACTCTCAAAGCTTCATTACATGAGGAGAGCACTTCTAGAGAGGAGGAGGATTTAGAAGAATTGGCTATGATAGCCAAAAGATTCTCACGATTCATGAGGTCCAATCGAGGAAGGAAGATTCAAAGAAAGATGGACTTCAAGGGTAAAAACAAAGAAGAAGATAGGGATCAAATCATTTGCTTCGAGTGCAAAAAGCTCGGTCACATTCGTTCGGAATGCCCTCAACTCAAGAAGAAGGGCTTTGAGAAGAAGAAGAAGAAGCTCAAAGCCAAGCTTGCTACTTGGAGTGATGAGGAGTCATCCGAGGATAACGAACAAGAAGTGGCCAACCTTTGCCTCGTGACACTTGAGGAGGATTCCTCCATGGTAACCTCTAACTCATCATCTTTTGACTTTACATTTGATGAATTAAATGATGCATATGATGAGTTGCAAGAAGTTTATGATGAGTTAGTTGAGAAATACAAAGAGTCAGTCATTAGGAATAAGAAAATTATTTCAGAATTAAATGATAAAAATGACTCACTTTCTCAAGCTAACTTAAAATTTGAGAAAAAGATTTTAGGTTTGAAAGATGAACTTAAATTCTTCCAAGACGAAAATGTAGACCTAAATAATCTTCTTTCCCAATGCAATAGTGAACGCCAAAAGGTGTTAAATGAGCTTAGCAAGCTCAAAGAGTCTTTTAAAAATGTTGGTAATGTGAAGCAAGAAAAAGGTGAATCGTCTAAAACAAACCAACCTAAGAAAAAGACTAATAACTACAAACAAAGTAGCTTCCCTAGACATAATATAACTAAAAAGATTAGAAGTGTATGGGTTCCTAAAGAACTTGTCAAATCTAATAATATTGTATCTATGTCACCTTGGATTCCTAAGGGAACCAAGCTATTGGGAGCTAACACTCGTGGACCCAAAATGATTTGGGTACCAAAAACAAAAGTTTAATATCTTTGTTTGTAGGGGGAGCATTGCTACAAGGCCAAAGCACAAAGTCAAAATTCATGGTACCTTGATAGTGGATGCTCGAGACATATGACCGGAGACAAGAGTAGATTCATGGACTTAAAGCCAAAAAGTGGAGGAGTGGTGACATTTGGTGACAACTCCAAAGGCCACATTAAAGGTATTGGCTCCATAGGTAATCACTCTACCATTCTTATTGAAAATGTCTTGTATGTCGATGGTCTTAAACATAATTTGTTGAGCATAAGCCAATTATGTGATAAAGGATTTAATGTCTTATTTTATAAAAATGGGTGCAAAATTGTTGACATTAAATCAAATAATATTATACTCATAAGTCATCGCATAGGTAACATTTACATGGTGCATTTAGATGACATACATACATCCCATGCATGTTTAGCAGCTCAAAATGAAAATGATGCATGGCTATGGCATAGGAAATTAAGACATCCTAGCATTAGTGTTTTAGAGAAATTAGTTTCCCTAGATCTAGTTAGAGGTTTACCCAAAATTAAGTTCTCAAATGATAAAATTTGTGATGCATGCTCTAAGGGTAAACAACATAAGTCATCCTTTAAATCCATTAATGATGTTTCTACAAGTAGGTGTTTACAACTTATTCATATGGATTTATTTGGGCCTATTAGGACTATGAGCTTGGGTGGTAAATCCTATGCATTTGTACCTGTTGATGATTTTTCTAGATTTACTTGGGTTCTCTTTTTAAGTACTAAAGATGAGGCTTTAGAAAAATTCATCACATTTTCAAAATTAAGCCAAAATGATCTTGAACTTAGAATTTCTCATATTAGAAGTGATCATGGAACCGAATTCCAAAATCTAGGGTTTGAAGAGTTTTTAAATGAAAATGGTATTAGCCACAATTTTTCGGCTCCTCGAACTCCTCAACAAAATGGGGTAGTTGAGAGGAAAAATAGAAATTTACAAGAAATGGCTAGAACCACGCCTTGTGAAAACAATTTACCTAAATATTTTTGGGCGGAAGCCACAAACACCGCTTGCTACATTGTAAACCGAGTAATGATTAAGCCAATTTTAAAGAAAACACCATATGAGATTTTAAAATCTAAAAAGCCTAACGTTAGCTATTTTCATCCATTTGGTTGCAAGTGTTTTGTTTTAAATAATGGAAAAGATAACTTAGGTAAATTTGATGCAAAAAGTGATGAAGCTATTTTCATAGGATATTCCTTAAACTCTAAAGCCTATCGTGTACTTAACAAGAGAACTTTAGTAGTAGAAGAATCTATACATGTTGTATTCGATGATAACCTCCTTCCAAGGAAGGTTTCTTGTGACGATGATGATGTAGGAGTCATTAATGTCTTTGATGGAGGACAAACTTCAAAGAAGGATGAGATTCCAACAAAAGAAGAGGATACACAAGATCCACCTCTTGAAGCCTTGAGAGACTTCGCTCTTGAGGAAAAGGAAGTGAGCTACCCAAGGGAGTTCAACTATGTCAAAGATGGTGAAATCTTGGGTGATCCATCCAAGGGGGTAACCACTAGATCTTCTCTTAAACTTATGAACCATGTTGCATTTATCTCATGCATAGAGCCTAAGAATATAAAGGAAGCATTAAAAGATGATTTTTGGATTATGGCTATGCAAGAAGAGTTAAATCAATTTGAGAGAAGTAATATTTGGACATCAGTTGATAGGCCTAGTAATCAATCTACTATAGGAACTAAATGGGTCTTTAGGAACAAACTAGATGAGAGTGGTAACATTGTGAGAAACAAAGCTAGATTAGTAGCACAAGGTTACACTCAAGAAGAGGGAATAGATTTTTATGAAACCTATGCACCCGTAGCTAGAATGGAGGCCATTAGGATGTTGCTTGCATATGCATGTTATTATGATTTCAAGCTTTTTCAAATGGATGTTAAAAGCGCATTTTTAAACGGTTTTATTAATGAGGAAGTGTATGTGGAACAACCACCGGGTTTTGAAGACTCAAAATTTCCAAATCATGTTTTCAAACTTACTAAAGCTCTTTATGGTTTAAAACAAGCTCCTAGAGCTTGGTATGAAAGACTTTCAAACTTTTTGATTGAAAAAGGTTTTGAAAAAGGTAAGGTGGACACTACACTTTTCATAAAAAGGTATAAAAATGACATCTTAGTAATAAAAATTTATGTTGATGATATTATTTTTGGATCTACTAACGAATGTCATTGCAAAGAGTTTGCTAAGTTAATGCAATGTGAATTCGAAATGAGCATGATGGGGGAGCTTTCATTCTTTTTGGGACTCCAAATCAAGCAAAGGAAGGATGGAACCTTCATCAATCAAGCAAAGTACATCAAGGATATGCTCAAGAAGTTTGGCTTGGAGAATGCAAAGCCTCAAGCCACACCTATGAGCTCATCTACAAAGCTCGACAAAGATGAAGAAGGTAAGTGTGTTGACTCTAAGCTTTACCGTTCTATGATTGGATCATTGCTTTACCTTACCGCAAGTAGACCGGATATCTTGTTTAGTGTTTGCTTGTGTGCTAGGTTTCAAGCTAGTCCTAGAGAGACTCACCTTATAGCCGTCAAGAGAATCTTTAGGTACCTTAGAGATACCCCTTTGTTTAGGTCTTTGGTACCCTAGAGACTCCACCTTCAACCTTTATGCTTATTCGGATGCGGATTATGGGGGGTGTAAAATCGATAGGAAGAGTACTTTGGGAACATGCCAATTCTTAGGTAGTATGCTCATATCTTGGTTCTCTAAGAAACAAAATAGTGTAGCCTTATCTACCACCGAAGCCGAGTACATATCCTTAGGGAGTTGTTGTGCTCAAGTCCTTTGGATGAAGCAACAACTCTTAGATTATGGTATTAAATTTGAAACTATACCCCTTAAGTGTGAAAACATATAGAAATAAGGCATCATTTCATTAGAGATCATGTCCTTAAGAAAGAGGTTGTTATAGAGTATGTTGACACCTTAAACCAACTAGCGGACATTTTTACAAAGCCTTTAGATAAAGAGCGTTTTTGGTCCTTTAGGAGAGAGTTAGGTCTAACTAGCCTATATTGACCTTTTAGGACACTTTTTGTGCTTAAATTGCTTGATCTCTTGAAAATGCCATGTTTATGTGTTTTTACTCCTAATTCCATCCATGCTAATAGTTAGGGGGAGTATTTTTTTGTTTATACATGTCTTTCATGCCCATTCATGCAAATTAGGACTTCATAAAATTCAATTTTCTGCAATTTTAGAGCCTCATCTGCACTTCCAGGCCCAGGTGTATCGAAACGAGTCCAACTGTTTCGATACGGGTACCTTAAAAATCCATCTGAGAGAAGGGTGTTTCGAAACGCCTTCACAAGGTTTCGAAACGTTTTTGCTACTACCAAGGGGTGTATCAAAACGTGTTTCGATACGAGTCAGCGTGGGATTCGATGTGGTCAAAGCCGTATCAGAACGGTCAACTAGACTTGAAACGCCAGTCAACGTTTCGGTGCCCGGGTTTCGGAACGGTTGAAACCTGTTCCGAAACGGGTATGCGGACAGCTTTAAAGAGGGCTTTTAAAGTTAAACTTTCACTTTAATTAAAACTCTCTAAAAACCCTAAATCGATTTTTCCCTATAAAAACTCTCTAATCCTCATTGTTTTTCACCAAATCTTGAGGGCTTTTTCACTCAAACACAAGTCTAAGCAAGCCTCATCAATATTGTGCAAGAGTTTCAACTCATTCATCCCAAATCCCCTTTTTAAGGTTTTTTTTCTTCTTTTTTCCTTTGATTTAATTCGATTATTAGGTTAGAAAATTCTATTTTGTATAGATTATATGTTTTTGAACTTGGGTTTTTCAAAACTTGTAAAAAATTTCAAAATATTGAATTTTTTGGTTCGAATATATTATTTTTCATTCGTATTTCTTTTTACTATTTTTTTGTTTTTTTATTAAATTCTTTTTAATATGTATCTATGTTCTTAAAAAAAATTAAAACCTAAATGGGATTTGATATTGGATTGAATTGTCGATACTCATGCATACATTTAAATTCAAAATTGCTTACTTTATGTTTTTAGGAGTTTTTCAATGGAGAACGTTAACAAGAAACGTAAGACGAGTGAAGCCTCAAACCAAACCGCTATCCGTCCAAACCTCACCCAACTATTTCTCAAAAGTCTTAGAACTCCATCGATGAAGGAGCGTTTCACCTATGTCAAGGAGATTGTCGTTCGTCGTGAGCGTGTGGTTGACCTCTCATTCCTTGATTCTGAGGGCTTTGGCTTCTATTATCTTGAGCGTTTACAAGAATGGAGCTTCATGCCTTTCTTGAGTATCCCAGATATTTGCTACAAGCACATGGTTCTCATCTTCTACTCGAATGCCCAACTTATTAATAATGAAGATCACTCCGAAGTTGTTGGCATTGAGTCATTTATCTTGGGGAAGAAGATCGTCATCGACATCCCCTATCTAGAGACTACTCTTGGCCTTAAGAACGTAGGCATCGAGGATGAAACCCGTTTTGGTGCTCAAACAGATTTCGTGCTTTCCTTAGATGTTCATGATCGGTTCCTCCACTTGATAGTTTCTTGGTTTATTCGTCCCTCTAGAGGTAAATTCTCTCACATTAGACAAGTTGATTATTTTTGGCTAGAATGCTTTCGTCAAGGTGAACAACCAAACCTTGTCAAGATCATGTTCGCCGAGATGGTGAATAATGTCAAGCTCCATGAAACTGATGCTCTCAAGTCCTTCACTTATGGGACTGTTTTGAGCCATATCTTTGGCATGCTCGAGCTTGATTGCACTTATGACTCTCCGGAACCCCGTAAGTAAAAACTTGGTGAATCTTCTCTCCGCAAGTTCGGATTTCATTACACCCTTGGTGAATCTTTGGCATGCTCGAGCTTGATGCTCTCAAGTCCTTCACTTATGGGATGCACCTCCACCTCAAGTTGAACCTCAACCACAAGCTATGGGCCCTAACAATGAAGCTCTTATGGCTTTTCTCACCGAGCGGTTCAACACAATGGAGGCGGGTCTTGGTACCGTAAATACTCGCTTGCAATCCGTGGAGAATCGAATCACCTCCCTTGAGAATCAACATCAATCTATGGACATGTCATTCTCTACCTTCTATGGTCAATGGATGGCTTTTCGTCGCTCTCAAGCTAGGGACAATGATGATTCCTTGGATGGTGATGGTGACGACGACGAGGCTTAGGATTTTCATAGCATATCATATTAGCTTATCATATTAGGACTAAGTTTGCATCTTTATTTCCTTTATGTTTTATGAACCTATGCTTTGATTACTTTGTTTGGGATTAAGCTTTGAACTTTATTGTTTAAGTTTTATGTTTTGGATATTTGAATTCTATGAATCTATATTATATTGCTTAATGCTTTTAACCTTGTTTCTTCTCTTTGAGCCTTGTTTATTATTTTTGATCTAACAAAAAAGGGGAGAAGTAATCTAAGAGCCAAAATTCGTTTTTAAGTGTTTTTGAGTTTTAAAACTTGGATTTAAATCTTTTCAAAACTTTAAAATCCATCTTAAATTGAGGGGGAGTTAAGATGTGTTCAAAATTTTCAAAACTCTTAAAAATTCTAACTTTGGTTTTGTTATATCAAAAAGGGGGAGATTGTGAAACCGATAAATTGATTTTGATATAACTAAAGAATTTAAAGACTAAATTGAAAATGAGAAAACGAATTTTTAAGTCCTCAAACCTCTCTATATGTTTAAAGGAAAATGGGTAAGTTAAAAACATAATTTCTCAAAACTTTTCTAAGTGTTCTTGAAGCCAAAACAATGATTTTCGAGTCACTGTTTCGGAACGACCTTAGGCGTTCCGGAATACTTTTGAAACTGTAAATTTGTGTTTCGAAACGTGTATCGAAACGGTTTTTAAACTGTGAACCTTTGTTTCGAAACGGGTTTCGAAACGTCTTAAGAACATCGAGACGGTTGGACCCGTTTCGATACGGTAGTATCGAAACGACCTCAAACGTTTCGAAATGACATTCAAACATGATTTCAAAAATATGACCGTTGAAGTTTTTAACTAATTTTAACTAATTTCATACGTGTCGATAAGGCGTATCGAAACGCTTCCAAGTCGTTTCGATACAGGCCTTAACAGTGGCAAAGTGTTTCGAAACGTGTTTCGAAACTGGCTCTTAGTGTATCGAAATGTTCGTGACCGTTTCAGTACGGTCTCTTTAATGCACCCAATGGCTCTTTCTTTTTTGGTCTGTTTCGAAACAGGATCGGGCGTTTCGAAACGGGTGGTTGCAGACTGCATTTATGGAGGGAAGATAACATCTCCAACAGCTCTATTGATGAATGCAACAACTACAACGACTAGAATTAAATGAGAATGTATAAAAGTGACCTCTAAAAGCTTCAACAACAACTATTGATCTTAAAGCAAACATCTAAACGTCAAATTCGAGCAATTGAGCCTAAATCCCATTATTTCTTGTAAACCCCAATTGTGAAATTTTATTTTCCATTCTTATCCTTTCAAATTGGGTTGAGTGCTTGTAATTGGGCTACTTTGTGTATTGAGAGATACTTGTTTTAGCCAACAACTTCTTTGTAATTCTTGTGTGAGGATTGGGTCAAATTTTGGGTAGAAAATTTGACCGGTATTGTAATGGTTACCTCTTTAGCCTAGAAAAGGGGAAGAGCAATTAGTGGAATTGTTGAAAATCCTTAGTGAAGCTAAGGTAGTGGATGTAGAGTTCGATTGGAACTTGAACCACTCTAAATTCCCTTTTCTACCATTTTTATTTGTCAATTCCACTACCAAAAAGTCTAAAAATCCAATTCACCCCCTATTGGTTTATATCGATCATTCGATCCACTCAACAGTTATAGTTACAGGTTCCTATGCTTCAGATAGGGTAATTCCTTACCGTTACCGTTACAGGTTCCTATGCTTCAGCTAGGGTAATTCCTTACCGTTACAGTTACAGGCTCTTATGCTTCGACTAGGGTAATTCCGTATCGTTATCGTTACAGGTTCCTATGCTTCGGCTAGGGTAATTCCTTAATGTTACTGTTACAGGTTCATATGCTTCAACTAGTGTAACTCTGCCCGTGACCTAAGGTAATCCCTTAGGATGGTACTCACGCCCAAGGGGCTTGGGTTAATGTCTTCATAGACGTAGCTCGAAATTTTGTACTGGAGTACAGTCGGAGGGTAAATAAGAATTAAAAACGAACCTTACTATTGCTTGAATTGTGTGCTTGTGAAATAAAATGTTTACATTTATACAGTTTAACACTGTTGGGACACACTAAACTCCCTAGTTTAATTTAATCATTCACTATTTTGATTCTCCGGTTTATGGGCTTCTCGCCTGATACTTGGTGATCAAATAATGAGCCGTAATTTGGAACTTGTTATTTCCCGAAAAATCATGATAGAGTTATGCTTGTCATATACCTGCATGTACTTATAACATCCATTGGTAGTTTTGTATCACTGAGCTTTCCAAAGCTCATGTTGTTTTTTATCGCAGATTAGAAGAAATCTATCATGGTATATTGATCGACATATGCGGTGGGAGTTCTTTCGGCGTTTCTTTTGAAGTACGCTATTGTATAGTTAGTGGGCATGTACGTTTTGTATAGTTTTATGATAGTGTTTGTAAAACATTTTTTGAAACTACTGTTATATGTTTAAATGATTTTTAGA
Organism: Hibiscus tridactylites; assembly: GCA_958450335.1. Classification (NCBI taxonomy): domain Eukaryota; kingdom Viridiplantae; phylum Streptophyta; class Magnoliopsida; order Malvales; family Malvaceae; genus Hibiscus; species Hibiscus tridactylites. Next base: position 83,306,160 of record OY288277.1, on the reverse strand, counting down.
AAGGGCATTTTTAAACAGAAGTTAACGTTACATTTTAATAAGTGTTTTAAAGAACAAAAAAATATTTTATTTTTACTTTGGGTCGCTCTTGTGACCCTAATGTGACTTCCTAGGATCTGTGGTAACGCATAAGCGGGTCTAAGGGGTTACAATAAGAGTTGTTAGGCTTTTCCATATTTCTTTTGCTTGATCGATGACGACATCAACTTTAGTGTTAGTTGCCGATCATCGATGTTCATTATTTCCACTTCGTTCTGGTGATTTTGTGTTCTTCGATCTAGTTATTCCTCTCGCTTGTGTTGTGATATTCTTCTACGTTTTATTCTCTCTGCGCTTTTGTTTTGTTTTGAATTCGAAGTCTGGTGTTGTTGCGTTTTGCTCTGGATTTTGGCTCTTTTTGTTGTATTGTGATATGTTTATCGTCTTGCTTCTGCATTTTTTTGTCTGTTGATATTGTGGTTTCCCTATGGTTATGACGATTGATAGTACTACCAATGTTAACCCTCCTGATATTGTTCAGAATGTTCAAACTGAGATTTCTAGTCATAGTCTAGATACTCAGGTTCAAACTAGTAAACTCTTTCCACTAAAAAACTAATGTTGTGCTCGATGATCAGAGTTACTAAAATACATAGATACTAAGGTTACTCCTATATCTCAGTATGTCACTCGTGATGGAGTAGTTTGTATAAATCCTAAGTTTGAGGTTTTTGAAAAGCAAGATAGGGCTCTTGCCTCATAGCTTCTGTCCACTGTTAGTCAGAATGTCTTACCTCACTTGATTGGCTTAAATACTACTTCAGGCATTTGGAATACTTTACATAGACTATATAATGGGAAGACTACCTCTAAGCTCATGTCATATAAAACAATGATGCATTCTCAAAAGAAAGGAGATATGAATATGAGAGATTTCACATGAAGATTAAATCTATTTGTGGCAATCTTACTGATTGTGGGGAGGTTATTTCTGAACGGGAACATATCATTGCAATTTTAAATGGTTTGCCTGCTGAGTTTGACCCTATTATCACTGTTATCACTTTTGTTAGTACCATCCTCTTAGATGTTGAGGACAGGCAAGTTCATACATGAGATCTCATACATGCATCGGCTCATGTTGTTACTCAACAACATACTAGTACCCATAGTCAACATGTCGGTACTCAAAGTGTTTCGCCAACACAAATGTGCCTGTTGCTGGTCCTTCTGCTAATAATAATCAGTCCTTACACAATGTTTCTTTTTCTTATGATGTTGTTGAGTCTTATTCAGCTACTACTATTACTTTTGATCAATCCTCTTACCAGTTTAATAATAGAGGAATGGGTAGGGGTAGGAGTTCCCCTCAGCCTCAATGCCAGTTGTGTGGAAGGTTGGGGCACATTGTAGAGAGGTGTTACTATAGGTTTGACATGAACTTCAAAAATGTATATGCTAGATCTAATCAGAATAAAATGGGTTTTAATAATGTTTAAGCACATATTGTATCTTTCTCCTCACCTAGTCCTTTTGCGTCTACTCCGTATGTCTACTATTCTACACCTTTTGTTCATATGGTTCATTTTCCATAGTAGTTTTTTGGTTTTTCTTCTCAATTGCAACTAGTCTCTACTCAGCTACATTTTGCTGGTGCCACAGATTCAGTGCCTCACATTCAACCTGCAGCCCTTCCCTCAAGTTTCTCTCAGTTCCCCAGTGTTGAAGCTGCCTCTTTTGTGTCACAAGCTCACATTGCAACCCCTGATATGGTGAGTGACAATGCATGGTACCCAGATTCAGGTGCCATTCACCATCTTACTAAGGATTATAATGCTCTGCAGCCTGGTTCCTGCCATTTTATCTCAAGTACATTATTTGTTGGTAATGGTCAATCTCTTCCTATTTTACTTTTTGGTCAGTCCTCAATCATCTCTTTAGATAATAGTTGTTTCAGATTAAATAATTTATTATATGTTTCAGGTATTACCAAAAACTTACTTTCTGTTTCTAAGTTTACACAGGATAATCAGATCCTATTTTACTTTTTGGCCAGTCCTCAATCATCTCTTTAGATAATAGTTGTTGCAGATTAAATAATTTATTATATGTTTCAGGTATTACCAAAAACTTACTTTATGTTTCTAAGTTTACACATGATAATCAGGTTTCATTTCAGTTCTTTCCCAAGTTTTGTCAAGTTCGTGTTCTGCATACAAATAAGGTTCTGCTTCAAGGACATGAAACTAATGGCTTATACAATCTTGCTAATAATGTTGCTTTAGATAATTCTCTTTTTAATAATGTTGCTGGTAACAGTGATGCCATATGTCATTTTTCATTTCATAATATGAATGTGCCTTTGGAAGTGTGGAACAAGAGGCTTGGTCATCCATCCTCTGATGATATGTTTTAAATTCTTTCTGCTTGTAATATTCATGTTCCTAAAACTAATAATAAGTTTGTTTCTTTGTGTGTTGCTTGCAATATGGAAAGTCACATAAATTGCCATTTACTTTGTTTACATCTGAATACTCTCATCCTCTAGAACTTGTAGTTGCTGATGTGTAGGGTCTTGCCCCCATTTAGTCAGCTGGTTTTCCGTATTATGTAGCTTTCACTGACTCCTTTACTCGTTACACTTGGCTATATTTCTTGAAGCAAAAGTCTCAGGTTCGTGAGGTGTTTGTTGTTTTTCACAAGGAGGCAAAGAGACAGGTTGGAGTTAAGCTTAAGGTGCCGCAAACAAACCGTGGATGGGAGTTTGTAGCTATGCAATCCTATCTTAAGGAGCAAGGTATCGTTCATCGCCCGCCTTGCCCTCACACTTCAGAGCAAAATGGCTTGGTGGAGAGGAAGCATAGGGAGATAGTTGAGCTTAGACTCACCTTGCTGGCTTAGGCATCAATGCCCTTGTGGTTCTGGAACCATGCCTTATCGAGTGCCATATTCCTTATCAATATTTCACCTTGCTGGACTGGTGTGGAGGAAGATTGGGGGAATTTTGAATGAAAGAAAAGAACAAAAAATGAGGTTTAAATAAACGAAGTTAGAAAATCTATGTTAATTGAAGGTCTTGGCCTTGCGATGGAGGTGCTGCAATTCAACCCATAGGTTCATGGTTCGATGCCTAGCAATCTCATTTGGTTAAATTTTCACCCAATCGGGTGATATGTGTTGCCATCTGATTGGGTGAAAAATATTAAATAAAATAAATTAAAACTAGAATAAATTCATCCAATCGAGTCATGATATGTATTGCCATCTAATTGGTTGATTAATTTTATTAAATTAAATTAAAATTATGACCAAATTGATATAATAAGTAATTAATAGGGACCAAATGTGTAATTATACAAATTTTCTTTAATTGCCAGTCTGCCACATCACCTCTCCGTTAGATTTTAACTGTCGTTGGTCAAAATATATCTATTTAAATAGTTGGATGGTCGAATTTTAAATTTTTGTAGTTTGATGGTCAAAACAGGTCAGACCCAATAGTTGGGTGGTCACCCAGGTAGTTTACCCTAAAATGTTTCATGTAGTCATGTTTAAAAAACGACTTTTGAGATTCAAAACTCAAACATTCCTGTCCAAATTTAAAATAGAAATTCTCAATTTTTTGGTTCTTGTATTTACACCACACACTAAAAATTAGGATTAGAGTTTGTGATTTAGGGTTTAAGGTTAGGGTCTATGACTAGGATTTAAAAATTTTGCAGCATAGTGTATTTTTTAAGGTGTAGGGTTTAGGATTTAAAATTAAGGGTTAGGGCTTATAATATATTTTTAGTGTTTTTTTAGCGTTGTGCATAGAAAGAGGCACTGAAAAGGGGCAGATGGTTTTTGTCCCAAAGTTTATGGACAAAAATTCTTTGTCCCTAAGTATGCCTATTTCTATGCCCCACACTAAAAACACTAAAAATTAAATTCTAAACTCTAACCCTAAATTCTAAACCATACACCCTAAAAATACTCCATACCTCAAATCCCCTAAATCCTAGCCATAATCTCTACCTTTAGACCTTAAACCCATTTTTTTAAGTGGGTGCACCAAAAGGGGTAAGGATAGAGATGGTAACGGGGCAGATCGGGACAAGTTTTTGCCATATCCGAGCCCGATATATATATATATATATATATATATATATATATATACAACCCAACCCGGAAATAATTTTATTTCGCCCGCCCCGAGATATAGAGTGTAAGCTCGTCCCCGATCTAATCCATCCCAATAACAAATAAAACAATTCAAAAATCAAATATCTAAAACGGATTAAACACTATAAAATCATAAAATAGACTTGAAAACACAAACTTCACTACGCTAAAAAAATCCAATTTCTAACTTCAAAACCAAAGAAACAAAAAAAAATATCAGATCTGAAATATATAAACATGTTATATATCAAATCTCATAAACACAAACTAAAAAAATTAAAAAAAAATAGAGTAAAAGTATCAATAATATTAAGGGTAAACTACATCACATACCACTCAACTATGGTCGTTGACTCGAAAATACCATCGAACTGTAAAAAAATTCAAAACTAACGGTGAACTTTAGTTTGTGACTCGAAAATACCATTTCGTCGTTAACTCTTCACACCCCCGTTAAGTTAAAACGACGTCGTTTTGTTGGAGAAAAAGTATTAAAACCATGCACTTGGTGGAGTTTTAACCCAAGACCTTCAAATATAAAGGATAAACCTTAACAACTGAACCAATCAGATATTATATAATATTTTACAAGAAATATTAAATATCTCGAACTACTTGAGATTAATTCAAATTATTTTATGAAATAACATATACTATAAATGAAATTAATATATAAAAATATAAAATATATTATTTTTATATATTATTAATAATATAAATATATGATTTTTACTATAAATGATATATTATTTTTTGAATATTTTGGGTTTTTTTAAATAATCTATTTATATTATTAATAATAGATAAAAATACTAAAACCTTAAACTATTAACCCACAAACCCTAAACCCTCAAACTTAAACCATAAATCTTAGAGTTTAGGAGTTTGGGTTCAATGGTTTTTTATATATTGATGTTATGAATATGTTAGGCTTTTTAAAAATAATATATTTATATTATATAATTTCAAATTGGTTTAGTGGTTAAGGTTTAGCCTTTCTATTTGGAGGCCTTTGGTTCAAACCCATTCATCAAAACAACATCTTTTTGGCCTAAACTAGGCTTCTATACAACCGTACCAAAACGACGTCGGTAAAAACAAAATTCAATTTTTTTTCAACCTCTTATATCTAGATTACATGCATGTCTAGTTAACATTTAAAAGAAGAAGAGAATGAAGATTAAATAAGAGTTAATAGAGCAGAGACAGTAAAGTGAAAGAAGAAAAAAATTATTCAATAAAATATAACCTAAGTAATATAAATGAAAAATTAAGAATTGAAAATGGAGGAGAAAATTGTTGAGATTAGTCTAAACATAAACAACGAAAGCAAAGCAATATTGTGTGATGGTGGTGGCTAAAAGAAGGCTCTGTTGAGATCAGTTTCTTACATTTCTACCAGGTTTATTATTCAGACAAATATACTTGATCTTCAACAATCAACAATTGTTGAGTAGAACGGTGATTTTAACACCTCAAACTCACCACCAGGCATGATGTGTCTGAATTGAAGAAATATATCCCACATCGCTATTATAAATGAGGTACTTGTTGTTTAAATACAAAGCCAAGAGGCAAACTGCTCGCCGAGTGGAATTACGTCTGCTTGTAACCTAAGTGGGGGCAATAATGTGGTTGAACATTGGTTCGATCTGCTGAGTTGGGCACATCTGGTCTTGATCACGGCTTGCCCGTTCCAAGCTAGGAGTTGAGTCATGAAACTTGTGCGGAAGCCTGGGTTTCGTGATTCCTAGAGTGGAAGGCACAGCGTGAGGTTGGTTTCACAGAGCAGCGACAACTTCCCTTTCTTGCAGTGGAAGGATAACAAGCCGTTGCCACTTGTGTCCATCATAGCTCAGTGGGTCGCTCCCAATTGGACAACCACTTTTTCATTTTTTACATTTCGGTTTCTATGATTATAAAAAATATTAGTTCTAATATGAGTTTTTGAAAATAAATTACGTAGCAATGAAATCTCTCTCTCGTTGCATGAGTCATTTGTGAAAATTATTTTACTTTCAACGTTCAATTGACATCTCGTTCGTTATTTCACGACGATAAAAAAATGAGTAAGCAGTCCGACAACGGAAGAATGAATAGTCAATAGTGAGATCCAACGACAAAGCTGTAACGCCCCGGTTTTGGGCTCAGAAGTTTTGGCGTTGACCGGTTCGGTCAAAGTGCTGATCGAATATATAAGAGGGAATTTAGGAAAGCCTAGTTCGGGTTGCATTAAAAATATGGAAAAATATTCTAAAATCATATTTTAATATATAAAAGTGAACTGTGAAATCAATTTTGGAAAATGAGGTTCGGAAGGTTGACATTTTGGCTAGTGACCAAAATGTAATTTTTGAAAGTTGCGGGACAGTTTTATAAAGGATTGAAACTTTGAATCTTTAAGGAGCTATTATTCCAAAAAGGATTTCTCCAGATTTTTCTAAGATATTTTAAGTCAAAAATCTGATTTTAAAGATTTAGAAAAGGAGGGAAAATCATTTGTAACTAAATTTCCAACTAATTTTCCATTTTCTCTCAAATTCTCTTTTCTCTCATTTTCTCTCTACCCAAACAAGATTCTCCAGATTTCTTTCTCTGATTTTGACATCTAAATCTCTCATTTCAATTCTCATTTGATTCCTAATCATCTCATCATCAAAACCTCTCAATTTGCAAATTGTTTCATCAAGCATTTTGGCTCTAAAATGGAGAAATTCAAGTTTGGAGGTAAGAACGTCCTTCTCCTCTAAACTATCAGTTCTTTACTGAAATTCCTAAGTTCTCAATCCTTGATTCATGTTTTATTAATGGCTTTTCAATTGAGATCTTGATTTTTTGGCTAAAATGCAAGATTTGATGATTTTGGTGAAAATTTCGTGTGATCTGTTTAAGCAGGGTTTTGAGGTGTTAAATTGATGTTAAATGAATGCTAAAATGATTAGAAGTTGAGGTTTAATCAATGCAATCCCGGATAGGTTGAATTTCCTAAGTTTGGCTTGAGTTTTTGGTTGTTTTTGGAGTGTAATTGGTGATCTGTTATACCTGGAGGTATAAGGACGTGGTTGTGATCATTTTGCATGTTATTTGATGTATAAAAATGGTTAGAAGTGATGGATCTTGGCTGGGTTAAGTTTTGGAAGTGTTTGGAGATGATTTCGGTTGTGTTTGGTAGCCAAATTGCTAGTTTTGTGATGAGCAGCGAGTTGTGTTGATGTTGCTGGTGTTTTAATGCATATGGATGCATTAATGTTCTGTTTTTATGTGCTTGAAACAGGGGAGGTTGATCCTTGAGCTTTGGAGGTGTTTTCGGAAGGTTTCGGAAGCTTGGAAAGCTTGTTGGCTAGCTTGTTTGGTAATCGGTGAGTGAAGTTGGGATTTCAGCTTTTGAAACATGGTTTGAAGGTTTTTGGGAGCTTAGTTTAAGTCTAAACAACTTTGCTAAGCTCAAGAGTAAGTGAAGAGGTTTTTGCTCTTGGATTGTGTATGATTTGGTTTTAAAATCAATTGTGGTTGATGATTGATGTGCATGTGTTATTGCATGGTTTAATTCTGTTTTGTAAGCATGTTTTAGCATGGTTTAATGCTGGTTTTGAAAGTCAATTGAAAAGGATGCTCAAGGTAAGAGATCCTTGGTTATGTTTATGGAAATTGTGATTTTGATGCATAGTGATGCATGTTGTTCATTGGCTTTGTATGATGCTTAAAAACAGTGAGTTGATGATGATTAATGATGATGATTGTTACCTTGTGCATATTGTTTATGCATGTGAATCATTGAGCTAATGATGTGATGGTTTTGCATTATGTGTATGCATGTGAATCATTGAGCTAATGATGTGATGGCCTTGCATTATGTTTATGCATGTGGAACATTGGATATTATGGTAAGATGGTTATGTTGGCAAGAGATGTGAATGGTTCTTGGTTCGTTGATCGGGTATAATTAGCCGGCTATAGGATTGGGTGCACCGTGAATAAAGTCGCCTTGAAGGCGGAGTGGTCAAGTGTGGACCGGTTAGACTCCCCTCAAGTATTCCTAACGAGAAGAGGTCATAGTGGAGGTTGTTGCCCACTCGAGGACCTAAGTTGTTAAGGTCATAATGGAGGTTGTTGCCCATTCGAGGACCTTGGTTAAGTAAAGGTTATAAGGTGGTTAAAAGTCCTTATGTGAGAACCTTGTACTTGTTAAGATCACAATGGCTATGGTTAAGTCCATGTGTGGATCTTGTGTGTGATGTCCCGTTCCTCGTTAGATGATGTCTACAACTACCAATCGGTTATGCAAAGGTTGTATGGTGGTTGAAAGTCCATACGGAAAAGACCTTGTGCATGTCAAGGGTGTATGGCGGTTGGAAGTCCATACATGGTAACCTTGAGGAAAAGCTAAGGTTGTATGGTGTTTAAAAGTCCATGCATGGGAACCTTAGGTTGTTAAGGTCAAATGGAGGTTGATGCCCATTTGGAAGACCTTGGATTGGGTAGGGTGTAGGAAGCGTTGGGACACGCTTGTAATCCGCGTATCCGATCGGGTTGAAAAGTGGAAAGTGATTATGGTTGATCTCTTGGAAGCCAATATAATGTTCTTGATCATGTTGAGCATGGGATTGCTTGAAATGATGCATAGTTGCATGTGAAGCATGGGATTGCTTGAAATGATGCATGGTTGCATGTGAAGCATGAGATGCTTGAATTGATGCATGTTTGCATGAGAAGCATGAGATGCTTGGTAAGATGCATTGTTGCATGAGATGTGTATGATGCTAGTGAAAGCTTGTTACTTGTAAGTTGATCAAGTGTTGATAATCATTTGATAAATGATGTATGAGAGCATGAGTTGCCTATGTTGCATTGGAGTCTTGTATGACTTGTTGTTAAAGGCATGTGATGTTATTATGGTTTTATGTTGCCTTGATTAAATGCATGAAAAGATTTGATTGAACTATGGTTTAAATGGTTTCTTGCTTGATGTGGTTTCAAGTTAAAGAAAGGTATGTTGTGAAAAGGATGTGTTTTCCATGGTTTTGATTAAGCTTGGCATATAGTGTTTATGCATGGTTTTGAGCTTGATGTTGAAAAGAGTTTTCGGACATGGTTTTGGAAAGCAAATCGGGTTGGTTTTAAAGTGTTTTAAGGACCCGCTGCATTGATGGTGTTTTGGTTTTGAGCATTCCTCACTAAGCATTATGTGCTTACGCTCCTTTTTGTCCATCAATGCAGATTCTTGAGGTTTGGGCAGCAAGGAGCAAGGGATTCAAGGTGGACTCCAATGGAGATGTATGTCTCGGTGAATAGCTATAGTTAATAAGGGCAATGGGGTAGAATCCCTCGGATTGTTGTTATGGTGATCGTATGTGTTGATCATGAATGTTTAAATACTATTGTTAATGATGTTGAATCATGAATTGGTTTAATTGAGGTTGCTTTGAAAGGTTTATGTTTAAGTGGTTGCTTGTGTAGGAAGCATGCCTATAGATTTGGGGCTTTCCTTATATGTTGAGTATATGTTGAATTGTTGATGCAAGTATGTCTCTTTTATGCTGAATTGCATGTTGGCAAAGTTTGGTGGCTTTTGGAGCATGTTTGATTGATCAATTGTGTGTTTGAGTGAGCAAAATGCAACATTCTGGGCTAGGCGTTTCGGAACAGGCAACACCGTTTCGGAACGGGTGCCCTGCATGAACCCAGGCGTCCGAAACGGGTGTCACCGTTCCGAAACGGAAAGCATTCTGCCAGACCCCCCGTTGCGGAACGCGTTGCGGAACGGCCCGTGTTTCGGAACGGCCTTGGCCTGTTTCGGAACGGGTGACCGTTGGGGGCTGACATGGGCGGTTAAATGTTTCAAAATGTTTGCATTTTGGTCCTGAATCTTGTTTGTGCTATTGTATGAGTTCGGGATGTCCGTTTAAGCTGAAATTTGGCAGAGAAGCATGAAACATGATTAATTTCAAGTTGCTAACTTAAAATCTGGTTAAGTCCTTAAAGTTTTCAGAAATTACAATTTGGTCCCTAAAGTTGTAATTTGTTCAATTGGGTCCCTGTTTGATCTCTGATGTTTGTGATCTTTGAGCATGGTGTTTGTGTGATCACATCTAAGGTTAATGTGCATCTAGACAAGATTAAAAAGAAAAAAAAGGGTCGTTAATCAAGGTTGACTTTCGGGTTGACTTTGGTTTTCCCCGTGTAATCTTCGTAGTTCGGGTCAACCGTCCAGACCGGGCTACGGGGGTTACAAAAGCGAATTGCTGATAGGTGATTCGTCAGTGGCAGTGGATGTATTTAAAGATTAAAGATATGGAATATTTGAAAAAAATTAAAATTTTTGGATATTTTTTTGGAAACAATTATGATTTTGTTTTTAAGAAACCAAAATATCTTCGTATGTTTTATACTTAATCTCCTCAAAAGAAAATATTTTTCTTTTAAAATGACGCTCTTTTTAACTCATACCACCAAACTTAATAAAGATGTTTATACATACATGCATATATAATTTTTCACTAAGTTGGTTTCAGGGTTAATTAGGTGGCGACTTATAGATTCATGGAAAATTCTAAAACGCGACGCACACTGCTGAACACTACCAACGCAATACATCGCCCAACACCGTTAATCTCTTTTTAATAATTATTAAAAACTCAAAGACTCAACATGCAATTAATTATATTTCAAAATAAGATTAGAAGAAATTACTCAGGCAAATATACTTGATCTTCGACAATCAACAATTGTTGAGTAGAATGGTGATTTTAACACCTCAAACTCACCACCAGGCATGATGTGTCTGAATTGAAGAAATATATCCCACATCACTATTATAAATGAGGTATTTTTTGTTTAAATACAAAGCCAAGAGGCAAACTGCCCGCCGAGTGGAGTTATGTCTGCTTGTAACCCAAGTGGGGGCAATAATGTGGTTGGACATTGGTTTGATCTGCTGAGTTGGGCACATATGGTCTTGATTCACGGCCTGCCCGTTCCAAGCCATGAGTTGAGTCATGAAACTTGTGTGGAAGCCTGGGTTTCGTGATTCCTAGAGAGGAAGGCACATCGTGAGGCTGGTTTCACAGAGCAACGACAACTTCCCTTTCTTGGTAGTGGAAGGATAACAAGCCGTTGCCACTTGAGTCCATCATAGCTCAGTGGGACGCTCCCAATTGGACAATCACTTTTTCATTTCGGTTTCTATGATTAAAAAAAGATATTAGTTTTAAGATTCATTATCCATTTGTGGTTGAGTTTTTAATTTTTTAAACTAAAAATTAAATTTCTGAAGAAAAAAATCCTTTACCGTTCGCCTGATTCATAAAGCTCAATCGTCATTCGTGAAAATTATTTTGCTTTCAATGTTCAATTGACATCTCGTTCGTTATTTCGCGATGATAAAAAAATGAGTAATCAGACTGACGACGGAAGAATGAGTAGTCAATAGTGAGATCCAACGACAAAGCGAATTGCTGATAGGTGATTCGTCAGTTGATGTATTTAAAGTTTAAGGATATGGAATATTTGAAAAAAATGAAAATTTTAGGATTTTTTTTGGGGAACAATTATGATTTTGTTTATAAGAAACCAAAATATCTTTATATGTTTTATACTTAATCTCCTCAAAAGAAATTTTTTTTTTCATTGGATCATTCCTAAAATTTAAAAAAAAAATGACGCTCTTTTAACTCATACCACCAAACTTAATAAAGATATTACTCCATGAACCATTCTCAGACTCTCATCCAAGGTCCTACCCAATTAAATAACAGCACATCATCTCTATTTTTCACACAATATTTTCTTATAAATTAAAATTCAGAAAACATCATCTTCTTCCTCATACCTAATATGCTAATGAATAAAATGGTTAAAATTAAAAAAACACCCAAAAAACTTAATACATGAATAAAAAACAATAATAAAATTATTATTAATAAAATATTGTATTCCAGTCTCAACCCAATCTTCGATACATTCACTATATTAATCCTCAATCATTTTTCAACTTCCTACAGTTGATACAGAAGAGAAAGGGCAGAAGGTCATCTCGTGGAAAAGCGACTAGAGAAGAAAATTATGTGATGATGCGCAACTGGTTCAAGAATGATGGAGGGGGGTTGGTTTGATTGCTACAAACACTAGGCAGCAGGCGGATGCAGTTAATTATAACGGAACAAATGATGCTCGATTCAGACGATTGGGATGACTGTAATGTTTTTATCGAAGATTGGTTGAGATTGAAATGTAGTAATTTTATTAATAATAATTTTATTGTTGTCACTTTTGATTGGCTTGTTAAATTTTTTGGGTGCTTTTTTTTATTTTAATGATTTCATTCATTAACACGTTGGAATAAATACATGAGGTATGAGGAAGAAGATGATGATTTATAAATTAATTTATAAGAAAATATTATGTGAAAAATAATGATGATGTGAATTTATTTAATTGTGTAAGACATTAGATAAGATTGTGAGAATGGTTCATAGAATAATTTCTTCTAATTTTATTTTGAAATATAATTAATTGCATGTCAAGCCTTTAAGATTTTTAATAATTATTTAAAAGTCATTAAAAAATTAATAATGTTCATTTGTGTATTGTGTTAATGGTGTTCAGTAGTGCGCGTCGCCCGTTGTACACTCATCCTTCGTTCATACTCAAAATTTTCATTACTTCACCCATAATCATTTGTTAAACATTTTACAAAATTCACTTGTAACCCTCTAGACCCGCCTATGCGCTACCACGGATCCTAGGAAGTTACATTAGGGTCACCAGAGCGACCCACATTAAAATTTCAAATAAACAAATTGTTAACCGTTTAAAATCATAAATCGAATTTGGATTTAAGATACAATTCCAGAAAGCATTCAGACTACAAAATAAAAAAACTATGATACAAATTGCTAAAACAAGTTTTAGACTCGAATGTAAATCAAGATGTGACATACATGCCCCCTAATTACACAAATACCATACTCCGCAAGCGAGCTGAAGAAACTCTCATACCGACGTTGATAGCTGCAACATGGTCGATCTTTTAACTTGTGATGATAAAAACAAAGTGAGCTTCGAAAAGCTCAGTAATACAAACTACCAGGAGATGCTAAAAGCACAAGCAGGTATATGGCAAGCTTAACACTGTCATGAAGAACCGGGCAGCGGTGATCTAAAATTATGATTCGAGATTTTAAGGGAATATTATACTAGAAGGCAACAGAGTCATTCTTTAATTGATCATCAGAACCGTAAGAAGTGAGTCTAAAGTCAGAGATTCAGATTTTCAGAATTTGAATCAAGGAGTTGAGAGTGGTCCATTAAGCGCAAATTGTAAGTTTACTGAAGGTTCACTTTGATACATTAATTTAGTAGGGGATGTTTCAAAAGAGGTCAGAAAGTTTTATTAATTTACTTAACTACCTTCCAATCGAACTCCAAAATGCAATTCCCCCTGAACTGCATACAGAAGGTCTTACCCTAGGCCTGAGGCGTAGGAGCCTACCTAAGGGGATGCCTTAGGTCCAGAAAGACTTACCCTAGGCCCGTGGCGTAGGAGCTTAACAGAAAGGCTTACCCTAGGCCCATTGGGCGTAGGAGCTTAGGTCTAGAAGGACTTACCAGCGCTGAGCCTACAAATCATCATTCATATCCCAAATAATATACCCCTTGTGATTTCAGTTTATATTCAGGAGATAGTATTACAGAAAATAGACATCAAATCTATTTTTTGTACCAGAAGACATATATCTAATTTATTTTATTATCATTATTACTATTTCGTATTCAATGCCATATTTCAGATATATTTTTCATAACAGAGGTCAGAAATCAGAGAATTGCTTTCTTTTCGTATTACAGTATCATACTTTTAAATTTTAAGCATATGGTCTTGGTTTAGAACAAAAAGTATTTACAGATATATGGTACGCGCTTTATGACCCAGTTTATTTCTTAGATGTACTTGATAAATATCAGAAAGATGACATTTGACAATTGGACTGATTTTAGAACGAGGTCCCTACGAATAAAGGGAGTTCGATAAGACGGATCGAATCAACATCAGAAGTTGATGCATCAGAATCATTGAGATTTCAGATATATCGAGAGTGATTCGATCGTTAAAGCTTACGGGGGTATTGTTGGTCATACTGACCTTCGGAGGGGTAATTTGGTAAACCGAACCAACAAGGTATAAACGGTGATGTACCGAATTCAGGAATTCTAGCTGCTCATCAAGCTTTCGAGTCCCTCTGAACTAATTGAAACCATTGACACAGAGTTTGAAATATAATCGGATAAATACATCTTAAGCATTCAATTCTAGAACTGATTACAGCGTAACAACAAAGCAGATCGTCTTCACCTTACATCCACTAAACTTACTACGAGAGATCAAACATGTATCCAAGCGGTAATTTTCCAAATTCCTGAACATGTATATAACACCCTAACTCGTTCTATAGCATCAAGTTTATATTTTTGAGGGAACATGCTGCTCTTACCAATAACTGAGTACTTTCTCCAAATAACCCGAACATGTCGCCACATGGTATCTTTCCAAAATTACGATAGTATCAGAAACGACCAACAAACACGGGTCGTGAATTACCACTTTAGAGTCATTATATAGTCTAGCTTTATTGGTTTTCCTTAATCCAGTCTTAGAGGTACCTTCAGTCATTTTCAGCATTCACAAGTATTTCGGATGCTTCATATCCGAGGGTGTTCCAAAAATTATGAGCCTTTCGGTTGTTCCAACTGTTCGTTCTTTTCCGTTCTCGAGGGTGTATTCATCATTTCGGTAAATTTTGGCATCTAGTGCCCGAGGGTAATTCAGTCCTTTATTTTTGGTCATCACGTTGTCCCGATTAATTCTACCTTATTAATATTTTCAATCCTCTTTGTCATTTCAGGTGCTTTAGTTAATCTGACAATTACACCATTGGTAGCTCTAAACATGCGAAAAATTCTTGTAAATTTATCTTTGGAGATTATTCAGAATTCAAGAATAGCTTAAGTGTTTACATTTCCGAAGATGCAAATCTTATTTCTAGGTCATTCCAAGTATAACGAGATTTTTCGATGAATCAGTTGTTTATCAAATAAAGAGCAAAATCTCATATCGCATTACTCTCAGGGGTATTTTCATCATCTCTTAACTTAGCATTTTAGAAATTTAAATCATTAACAAGCAAAACCCCAATTTAGAGCATCACAGTCTTATCAATCATTCTTAAATCTCGAAAGTTCTTTTAAGTCACTCATCTTTCTAACCGAGCACTAGTCTCAACTAGTTTACTACCCTTTTCCATATTTGATCAGGCATTAACATAATTAATCATACGCTTAAACACAATCGTGCTTGCGTTTACCGAATACCGCTATGTATCATAAAACATACAAGAGGTAGTAATGTATTACCTTTAATCCTTGCTATATCAGTCAACCATGGTACCCCATTCGATCACTCTCGAACCCGAATCCGATGTCCTCATCATCTCGAATACAAGGAACTTCGAATACCTTCAATCGCACAAATTCCAATTTCAGTCCTTATTCACATTGTTCATAATTGATTATTAAAATACATAAGCATACTCGAGTTCAAGGTTCAATTCGGAGGCTTTCGGGTTAGAATTTCACGAAACGGACTTCAAAATCGGACTCAAGACGTCGAAAAACATAAAATAGGACTTTTCGGAAAAAAGTTAACTTTTTGGTCAAAGTCAACGCTGACGTCAGTAGTCAAAGTCAACGCTGACGTCAGCAGTCAAAGTCAACGCTGACGTCATGCTGACGTCACTGGTTGACCGGGTTGACTCACTGGGTTGACTGGGTTAACTCGGACGAGTTGATTCACTGGGTTGACTTGGACGAGTTGACTCACTGGGTTGACTCGGTCAACGGGTCAGGTCGGTCAACGGGTCGGTTTGGTCAACGGGCTTGGGCTAAAGGCCGTTGGGCCTTACACGGGCCGACCCACTTCCTAAATCTAATAGGCCTGACCCGATTCATTGGGCCAGACCGGTTCTGATCAGACCGGTTCAACAATGGGTTCAGGCCGGTTCACTTACCTTTCGGCTTCGTCGGGCGGTTGCCGGAAACGATCACCGGAGACGCCTTTGGCACCGATTCTGTCGGAAAACAGGAGCTCGTTAGCTCAAAATTCCAACCCATGCATCAACAGCACAAAATAAACCGGAATTCATACCGAGATTAACCAAAACGGAGGGGAAACGGTCGGAAGCGACGTAGCTCCGATGAGCATCTTACCGACGTCGGACACACGATCGGTCGGTCGGGTTTTGCTCCCCACGACACGCTGAACCCACTTGAACCGCCGACGCGCCCCAACGGTGACAGAGGTGGCTGGAAAACGCGTAAAACAGAGGCCGCTTTGGGCTTCTCCGACGAAGCATGCAAACAGCTTCCCACGGTGGACGACGGCTGATGACCGCGAGTGGTTGTCGCGGCTGCGTTCGGGGAGAGCTGGCGGACACGGTGGCAGCGGCGGTGAAGGCCACGGCCCGGCGGTGGCGTAGATCGGAGCTGAGAACGATGGTGGTTAGGTGAGGCGTTTGGTATTCTGGAAAGACCCGATTTCCCCTCTCTTTCCTTTTTTTGATTCGAATATGCATCCCAAAATGGTAGGTGAAAAGTCAGATATGGCTTTAATCTAGAAGTGGTCAAACTTCATATTCATCGGTTAAACTTAATCCGAAAGAGATTATAACCAAAAAATATCCTTAGTTGAGATGGTGGTATCATGTGTATGTAAAGCCAAAGGCTATGGGTTCGAAACCCTTGAACAACACTTCTTTTCTCTCTTTTTTTTATATTTTCTTTTACCATAAAGACTTAGGGTGTTACAATTCCCTCCTCCTTAAAAGAAATTTCATCCTCGAAATTTACTTGAGTCGGAGAAATGCAAAAGCTGCTCTTTCATCCCTTCATGTACTGAAACCATTCCATCAGGGTATCCTTATTTCTCGTGACTCACAAACAGTCACATACCAATCTGTCAATGTTCTCAGCCACTCAGATTGTCCTTTAGGCTCAAAGTCATCCCATCATACATCTCGGACCAACAAATTAAAATACAGTACTTGAAACTGTACTAAACTTCAAACGGTGCCAACCAAACACTTATCTTATAACCTTTTTTTATAAACGATCTTTATCAGAGATAAGAAACTTCACAACTTCCATAAAAGATTAATCATACAACCCAGACGCATCTCTCTAGGACCGTATTAACTTTACTTGAAATCCAATCGAGTACTCAAGGCCTTTAGCAGGTCTTCCAAGATCATAGTGTAACAACAAATTTTTAGTCAAGGATAATATATCGATGCATCATGCCATATTTTCATATAGGAGGTCTTTCTTCAAGCAGACCAAACATACTCAAGGTTTTAAACGAATAACACATACTTTTAGCACCATTCCGATAATTGTTTCCTTCGTGTATAACGGAGTCACTACCGGGTTTACTCTTCGCCAGGTTCATAGACACATTTCTTTTAAATTCATAACAATTTTATCAAATTTTCACCAAAATATTCTCAAACATACTGAGTATCATCGAATAGTCTTACATGAAATCTTATGACAACCATCTCACATAATCAAACATTTATTCTCAATCTTATCAGAACTTTAATTCCACAAGCATAAATCATCCCATGTTATTTATCCAGATTCAAAATTCACCAATTTAATCCAGAACACAGACGAACGTTATAGACATCTCTTGCTATTACAGATCAAGCTACGGGAGGAAGAATACTTAGATTTACTGATTTTAAAATAGGGATTCGACATCAGAGTTTCGGCTCGGAGGAGTATGGTTATGATCTAAGGACATGCACAGACCAGACACCTTATGACAGACGATCGGCCGATCTACCCAGAATGACGCAACTCTAAGCTCCGATACCACTAAATGTAACCCTCTAGACCCGCCTATGCGCTACCACGGATCCTAGGAAGTTACATTAGGGTCACCAGAGCGACCCACATTAAAATTTCAAATAAACAAATTGTTAACCGTTTAAAATCATAAATCGAATTTGGATTTAAGATACAATTCCAGAAAACATTCAGACTACAAAATAAAAAAAACTATGATACAAATTGCTAAAACAAGTTTTAGACTCGAATTTAAATCAAGATGTGACATACATGCCCCCTAATTACACAAATACCATACTCCGCAAGCGAGCTGAAGAAACTCTCATACCGACGTTGATAGCTGCAACATGGTCGATCTTTTAACCTGTGATGATAAAAACAAAGTGAGCTTCGAAAAGCTCAGTAATACAAACTACCAAGAGATGCTAAAAGAACAAGCAGGTATATGGCAAGCTTAACACTGTCATGAAGAACCGGGCAGCGGTGATCTCAAATTATGATTCGAGATTTTAAGGGAATATTATACTAGAAGGCAACAGAGTCATTCTTTAATTGATCACCCGAACCGTAAGAGGTGAGTCTAAAGTCAGAGATTCAGATTTTCAGAATTTGAATCAAGGAGTTGAGAGTGGTCCATTAAGCGCAAATTGTAAGTTTACTGAAGGTTCACTTTGATACATTAATTTAGTAGGGGATGTTTCAAAAGAGGTCAGAAAGTTTTATTAATTTACTTAACTACCCTCTAATCGAACTCCAAAATGCAATTCCCCCTGAACTGCATACAGAAGGTCTTACCCTAGGCCTGAGGCGTAGGAGCCTACCTAAGGGGATGCCTTAGGTCTAGAAAGACTTACCCTAGGCCCGTGGCGTAGGAGCTTAACAGAAAGGCTTACCCTAGGCCCATTGGGCGTAGGAGCTTAGGTCTAGAAGGACTTACCAGCGCTGAGCCTACAAATCATCATTCATATCCCAAATAATATACCCCTTGTGATTTCAGTTTATATTCAGGAGATAGTATTACAGAAAATAGACATCAAATCTATTTTTTGTACCAGAAGACATATATCTAATTTATTTTATTATCATTATTACTATTTCGTATTCAATGCCATATTTCAGATATATTTTTCATAACAGAGGTCAGAAATCAGAGAATTGCTTTCTTTTCGTATTACAGTATCATACTTTTAAATTTTAAGCATATGGTCTTGGTTTAGAACAGAAAGTATTTACAGATATATGGTACGCGCTTTATGACCCAGTTTATTTCTTAGATGTACTTGATAAATATTAGAAAGATGACATTTGACAATTGGATTGATTTCAGAACGAGGTCCCTACGAATAAAGGGAGTTTGATAAGACAGATCGAATCAACATCGGAAGTTGATGCATCAGAATCATTGGGATTTCAGATATATCGAGAGTGATTCGATCGTTAAAGCTTACGGGGGTATTGTTGGTCATACTGACCTTCGGAGGGGTAATTTGGTAAACCGAACCAACGAGGTATAAACAGTGATGTACCGAATTCAGGAATTCTATCTGCTCATCAAGCTTTCGAGTCCCTCTGAACTAATTGAAACCATTGACACAGAGTTTGAAATATAATCAGATAAATACATCTTAAGCATTCAATTCTAGAACTGATTACAGCGTAACAACAAAGCAGATCGTCTTCACCTTACATCCACTAAACTTACTACGAGAGATCAAACATGTACCCAAGAGGTAATTTTCCAAATTCCTGAACATGTATATAACACCCTAACTCGTTCTATAGCATCGAGTTTATATTTTTGAGGGAACATGTTGCTCTTACCAATAACTGAGTACTTTCTCCAAATAACCCGAACATGTCGCCACATGGTATCTTTCCAAAATTACGATAGTATCAGAAACGACCAACAAACACGGGTCGTGAATTACCACTTTAGAGTCATTATATAGTCTAGCTTTATTGGTTTTCCTTAATCCAGTCTTAGAGGTACCTTCAGTCATTTTCAGCATTCGCAAGTATTTCGGATGCTTCATATCCGAGGGTGTTCCAAAAATTATGAGCCTTTCGGTTGTTCCAACTGTTCGTTCTTTTCCGTTCTCGAGGGTGTATTCATCATTTCGGTAAATTTTGGCATCTAATGCCAGAGGGTAATTCAGTCCTTTATTTTTGGTCATCACGTTGTCCCGATTAATTCTACCTTATTAATATTTTCAATCCTCTTTGTCATTTCAGATGCTTTAGTTAATCTGATAATTACACCATTGGTAGCTCTGAACATGCTAAAAATTCTTGTAAATTTATCTTTGGAGATTATTCAGAATTCAAGAATAGCTTAAGTGTTTACATTTTCGAAGATGCAAATCTTATTACTAGGTCATTCCAAGTATAACGAGATTTTCCGATGAATCAGTTGTTTATCAGATAAAGAGCAAAATCTCATATCGCATTACTCTCAGGGGTATTTTCATCATCTCTTAACTTAGCATTTCAGAAATTTAAATCATTAACAAGCAAAACCCCAATTTAGAGCATCACAGTCTTATCAATCATTCTTAAATCTCGAAAGTTCTTTTAAGTCACTCATCTTTCTAACCGAGCACTAGTCTCAACTAGTTTACTACCCTTTTCCATATTTGATCAGGCATTAACATAATTAATCATACGCTTAAACACAATCATGCATGCGTTTACCGAATACCGCTATGTATAAAAAAACATACAAGAGGTAGTAATGTATTACCCTTAATCCTTGCTATATCGGTCAACCATGGTACCCCATTCGATCACTCTCGAACCTGAATGCGATGTCCTCAACATCCCGAATACAAGGAACTTCGAATACCTTCAATCGCACAAATTCCAATTTCAGTCCTTATTCACATTGTTCATAATTGATTATTAAAATACATAAGCAGACTCGAGTTCAAGGTTCAATTCGGAGGCTTTCGGGTTAGAATTTCACGAAACGGGCTTCAAAATCGGACTCAGGACGTCGAAAAACATAAAATAGGACTTTTCGGAAAAAGATAACTTTTTGGTCAAAGTCAACGCTGACGTCACTGGTTGACCGAGTTGACTCACTGGGTTGACTGGGTTAACTCGAACGAGTTGACTCACTGGGTTGACTCGGACGAGTTGACTCACTGGGTTGACTCGGTCAACGGGTCGGGTCGGTCAACGGGCTTGGGCTAAAGGTCGTAGGGCCTTACACGGGCCGACCCACTTCCTAAATCTAATAGGCATGACCCGATTCATTGGGCCAGACCGGTTCTGATCAGACCGGTTCAACAATGGGTTCAGGCCGGTTCACTTACCTTTCGGCTTCGCCGGGCGGTTGCCGGAAACGATCACCGGAGACGCCTTTGGCACCGATTCTGTCGGAAAACAGGAGCTCGTTAGCTCAAAATTCCAACCCATGCATCAACAGCACAAAATAAACCGAAATTCATATCGAGATTAACCAAAACGGAGGGGAAACGGTTGGAAGCGACGTAGCTCCGATGAGCATCTTACCGACATCGGACACACGATCGGTCGGTCGGGTTTTGCTCCCCACGACACGCTGAACCCACTTGAACCACCGACGCGCCCCAACGGTGACAGAGGTGGCCGGAAAACGCGTAAAACAGAGGCCGCTTTGGGCTTCTCCGACGAAGCATGCAAACAGCTTCCCACGGTGGACAACGGCTGATG
This sequence comes from Hibiscus tridactylites, assembly GCA_958450335.1. Lineage (NCBI taxonomy): Eukaryota > Viridiplantae > Streptophyta > Magnoliopsida > Malvales > Malvaceae > Hibiscus > Hibiscus tridactylites. The sequence goes on along the minus strand of OY288277.1, from coordinate 83,284,422 downwards.
ACCGCGAGTGGTTATCGCGGCTGTGTTCGGGGAGAGCTGGCGGACACGGTGGCAGCGGTGGTGAAGGCCACGGCCCGGCGGTGGCATAGATCGGAGCTGAGAACGATGGTGGTTAGGTGAGGCGTTTGGTATTCTGGAAAGACCCGATTTCCCCTCTCTTTCCTTTTTTTTGATTCGAATATGCATCCCAAAATGGTAGGTGAAAAGTCAGATATGGCTTTAATCTACAAGTGGTCAAACTTCATATTCATCGGTTAAACTTAATCCGAAAGAGATTATAACCAAAAAATATCCTTAGTTCAGATGGTGGTATCATGTGTATGTAAAGCCAAAGGTTATGGATTCGAAACCCTTGAACAACACTTCTTTTCTCTCTCTTTTTTATAGTTTCTTTTACCTTAAAGACTTAGGGTGTTACATCACTTATGTAAGATGTTTTGATTTATCCACATCATGGATAGGGCAAAATTTAATTAGATATCATAACTTATGTATGATGCTTTTTGTGGGTATAGAATCCATGACCTTAAAGAACAAATATGAGCAGTTTGGCCAACCAATCCATTGCATTTGTTCTTATAAAATTACTTTTGTACTTCTCATAACACCTAGTTATTTTTTAAATTATGTAATTAATTATACTTTCCAACATATATTTAAAATAAATATTTTAACTTCTTACATTACCTTTTAACAATAGTGTCAAATATTTAAAATAATAAACTAATTTTTTCACAACACTTTCTTGCATATCTTTTAAAAATATATATTAAAAAATATTTTTCAACTCAACAATCACGAACTAACCTTGACTGATGTGGAATGGCTCCATGACTGATGTGATTAAACCTTCCCGCGAAATTAGGCAGAAGTTATCCATTGTTGTCGTATCTATTTGTATAATGCATGGACAGACTGGCTCAAGGTGTTCAAGCATCTATTGATCAGTGTCGTTGGTCACCGTTCTGGGTTACTATGAGTGGGATGACTATCTCTCATTTATTTTTTGCAGACGGCGTGATCTTATTTGCTGAAGCATCTATTGATCAGATGTCAGGGTTGCGCTCGGTATTAGAGAAATTTTGTCAAGTATCGGGTCACAAAGTAAGTGCTGCTAAGACCACAATTTTCTTTCTGAGAATGTTCCTGTTGAGACACAAAAAAATATTAGTTGTGGTTTTGGTTTCATGGAGGTGGATGATTTAGGGTTGTATCTCAGTGTTCCGTTGTACATAGACGAGTTACCTCGGCTTCCTATCAATATTTAGTTCAGATGGTGCAACTTAAGATTAGTGGATGGAAGGCGAAGTGTCTATCATTGGCAGGACATATTACTCTTGCTAAATCAGTGCTCACGGCTATACCTCTATGCCATGCAAACTGCGGTGCTTCTAAAACGTACATGTGTTGAGTTGGAACGGTTGATATGACACATTGTTTGGGGTGTTACGGCAGCCACATGAAGAGTTCATCTAGTTAATTGGGACATGGTGTGCCCATCTATTCCCGTTGGAGGATTGGAATTTCATAAAATGGATAAACAAAATGAAGCGTTCCTTGTGAAGCTTGCATTTCAGTTACTTACTCGGAAATCTACTTTATGGCTACATTTTATTCGGGAAATCATTATATTAATCCCCAATCATTTTTTGAACTTCCTACAGTTGATACAGAAGAGAAAGGGCAGAAGGTCATCTCGTGGAAAAGCAACTAGAGAAGTAAATTATGTGATGATGCACAACTGGTTCAAGAATGATGGAGGGGGATTGATTTGTTTGCTACAAACACTAGGCAGCAGGCGGATGCTGTTAATTATAATGAAACAAATGATGCTCGAATCAGACGATTGGGATGCATGTAATGATTTTATCGAAGATTGGTTGAGATTGAAATGTAGTAATTTTCTTAATAATAATTTTATTGTTGTCTCTTTTGATTGGCTTTTAAATTTATTGGGTGCTTTTTTTTTATTTCAATGATTTTATTCATTAACACATTAGATATATGAGGTATGAGGAAGAAGATGATGATTTGTAAATTAATTTATAAGAAAAGATTATGTGAAAAATAAAGATGGCGTGACTTTATTTAATTGTGTAAGACATTGGATAAGATTGAGAGAATGGTTCATAGAATAATTTCTTCTAATTTTATTTTGAAATCTAATTATTTGCATATCGAGCCTTAGAGATTTTTAATAATTATTTAAAAGTCATTAAAAATTAATAATGTTCATTTGTGTATTGCGTTAATGGTGTTCAGCAGTGCGTGTCGCCCGTTGTAGACTCATCCTTCGTTCATACTCAAAATTTTCATTGCTTCACCCATAATCATTTGTTAAACATTTTACAAAATTCACTTATGTAAGATGTTTTGATTCATCCACATCATGGATAGGACAAAATTTAATTAGATATCATAACTTATGTATGACGCTTTTGGTGGGTAGAGAATCCATGACCTTAGAGAACAGATATGAGCAGTTTGGCCAACCAATCCATTGCATTTATTCTTATAAAATTACTTTTGTACTTCTCATAACACCTAATTATTTTTTTAAAATCATGTAATTAATTTATACTTTCGAACATATATTTAAAACAAATATTTTAACTTATTACGGTACCTTTTAACAATAGTGTCAAATATTTAAATTAATAAACTAATTTTTTCACTACACTTTCTTACATATCTTTTAAAAATATATATATTAAAAAATATTTTTCAACTCAACAATCATGAACTAACCTTGACTGGTGTGGAATGGCTCCATGATTGATGAGATTAAACCTTCCCGCGAAATTAGGCAGGGCGATCCATTGTTGTCGTATCTGTTTGTGTAATACATGGAGAGACTGGCTCAAGGTGTTCAAGCAGCTATTGATCAGGGTCGTTGGTCACCGTTCTGGGTTACTATGAGTGGGACGACTATCTCTCATTTATTTTTTGCAGACGACATGATTTTATTTGCTGAAGCATCTAATGATCAGATGTCAGTTGTGCGCTCGGTATTAGAGAAATTTTGTCAAGTATCAGGTCGCAAAAAAAGTGTTGCTAAGACCACAATTTTCTTTCTAAGAATGTTCCTGTTGTGACACGACAAAAAATTAGTGGTGGTTTTGGTTTCATGGAGGTGGATGATTTAGGGAAGTATCTCAGTGTTCTGATGTACATAGACGAGTTACCTTGGCTTCCTATCAATATTTAGTTCAGATGGTGCAACGTAAGCTTAGTGGATGGAAGGCGAAGTGTCTATCATTGGCAGGACATATAACTCTTGCTAAATCAATGCTCAAGGCTATACCTCTTTATGCCATGCAAACTGCGGTGCTTCTAAAATGTATGTAACCCCCTTAGCCCGACCTAGACGTTTGACCCAAACTACGAAGATTACACGGGGAAAACCAAAGTCAACCCGAAAGTCAACCTTGATTAACAACCTTTTTTTTTCTTTTTTTCTTCACTAGATGCGCGTTAACCCTATGTGATTACACAAGAATCATAGGAGAGAAGGACACATCGATCGGAAAACATTTAAGGACTCACTTGCATGAATTACACATGTTAGGGACCAAAATGTAATTTTTAGAAAATATAAGGACTTTGCAGAATTTAATATTTCCAATATACAATTAGTCATATTACATGCTTCTCAGTCAAATTTCAGCTTAAAAGGACATTCCAAGCTCTAGCAATTGCATTCACAACATTCAGGGCTAAAATGTAAGACATGAAAACTTAAAACAATTCAAATCATCATCCAACGGTCATCCGTTTCGAAACACCAACCTTCGTACCGAAACGCCCTTATCGAAACGGTGTTGACCGTTTCGGTACTCGGGTGTGTTCCGAGACCAGTATCGAAACATGCCTCTCTAGTGGCCAAATTGTTCCGAAACACCTTCAGTTGTTCCGAAACGCTATGGCATTACATGCCTCCATTTCAAAACAATTAAGGGTGTTTCGATACACCCTGCTCTGTGACAGCCGAAAATGCTGGTTTTTCACACTTTTCCACACTCGAATCAACCCCGAGACATGCCACAACATGCATACATCAAGGATACATATCAACAATCATCATACCGTGGCTAAAGCTTAAACATAACAACCAACACATATGCAAAGGCACTAAAGGCATGCTCCCTAGTTTGCCAAAACCAAAACAAGTCAAAACTCCAAATAAACCAAAATCCATACTCCAAAGGTCATTTACAACTCAAGTATAGGCAAACTAACATGCTCAAAGTAAAAGAAACATTCTCAAGCATTCCAAAGTATTAATCCCACACATTGCCTCTTATTACACTAAAGGGTGAACCACATACGTCTCTTTAGCAAGACCTTGGATTCCTCTTGCTTTTGGACTGCCTTCAAGGTTCAATTCTCTGCATTGATGAAACAAAATAACGTAAGCAATAAGCTTAGTGAGGATCGCTAGACCACATTCATCAATGCATAACTCAAGTCTTACAAAATCATCACTTTACAATACATGTCATTTATAAAACAAGTTTTCTCAAGACTTCAATGCACTTTTAAAGCCGCATGCACATAAGCATCAATATACAACAGCAAATAGACCTTTGCTCATGCTTTAACAAGCATCACATGCATTCTTGCATCATACACATATATCTCATGCACCCTTGCATCATTTACAAGCATCTCATGCTTCACTTTATTCATTTACATTATATTGGCTTTCAAGTGATAGTCCACAAATCATTTTAACACAAGACGCAATCAGATACGCAGATTACAAGCGTTGTCCCTCACGCTTCATACAAACTACCAGACTACACAAGGTGGAGACAAATGGCCCAATCACAACCCCTCAACACCCGTGATGGAGATTAATGGCACAATCACAACCCTCAACATCACTCATCGGTAGTTGTATAATTCCACTAACGAGAGTATGGGACACATACACAAGACTCACACACGGGACTAACCATTCATCGTTGTGATCTTAACCTCAATCGTTAGGGTACTTGGATGGAGATTACGGCACAATCAAAACCCATCAACATCCAAGGCGACTTTATTCGCAGTGCACCCAATCCTATAGCCGGCTAACTATATCCGATTAAAGTAACCAAAAACCATTTTCATCAATTGCCAATATAATCATTTATCCACATTAATCCACTGTTTTTCAAGCATAACCACAATGTCATTTCCACAAGCACACATGCATAACATCATATGCATTTTCATATGAAAACCAAGGATCACTTACCTAGTGCATCCATAACATAATAACATTAAAATCCAGTATTAAACCATGCTTAAACATGCTTAAAAATAGTAAACTAATCCACTCTTACATCAAATGCATTTTCATCCAACTTAACACATTTCCAAGAGAGGGATTACCGGAACACTTACACTTGAGCTTAGTTAAAGGTATCAAGCATACACTAAGCTCCCAAGAGCACGCTCAAAGTGTTACAAAGCAGGAAATTGCATTTCCACTCACCCATACGCGAAGCTTCGTTCGCCGACACGGAAATCACACCTCCGAAGCCACCAAAATCACCTCGTTAGCTTCCGGATCAAGATCCCCTATTTTTCACATCATCAAAACAGAGATCTAAATGCATTAAAATGCATTCTAACACCATCAACAAATCATAAACTCGTTGCCCACTCAAACTACACCAAAATACCCTTCCAAAACAACCGACTCAATCGATTTCCTCCTAAACCAAGCCCAGCCACCATACATCACTTCCAAAGCATTAACAACATCAAAACACAACCAATAAACTTCCTAACTCATCCTTCTACCTCAAGAAATTAAAATTCCATCATTACACCCCAAAATCACACTTAAAACTACCAAGAAACTCAAGGATCTCAAGGATTTCAAGGATTTCGGGATCTAGGTTGTTAACACATCATTTTAAAATATAAACCAACTTAGAAATCAATTAAAATCAACACAAAACAGTGCCCAACTCATCAAGTTCGAAAATCAAGATTTCATCCACATTTTCACAATATTTTGATCTCAAATCAAAACTATATTGAAAACTCAATAAAAAATAGTTAATAGAAGCCAAATATCTTGGGAATTTCAATAAAGAACTTATATTATAGGTTGAGAACGGCATTTACCTCCAATCCTTGCTTCCTTCAATAGATGACAAGTTTTGCTTGCAAAAATCTTGAAGAATTAAAGAAAATCCCTTGAAAAAGATTTAGGAAATATTGAGAGGATTTTTGGGAGAAAGAATTCTGGAAAAAATGAGAGAAAATGGTGTTTGGCTAAAATGGGAGGGAATTGGTAGTTACGTAAAATGAAAATTCACTAACTACCAATTAATTAATATCATATTCTAATTAAAATCATTTAATTAAAACCCATTTAAATCACATGTCATATTGAAGAAAGGTCAAATTGACTTAAATCCCCCTAAAGATTCTAAGATTTTGGCTTCCACCTTAAAAAGCACATTTTCCCAGTTTTGAAACTTTATAATTTGGTCACTACTCAAAATGTACATTTTCCAAAGCCCTTTTTGTAAAATTGATTTGACCAACCTCTTAATTATATTTTTAGAGGATTTTAACAATTTTTACCACAATTTTATCCTATCCTGATCCTTGATTTCCAAAAATCACTTTACGCGATTCGAACCGTTCTCGACCGGTCCGATCTGATGTCTAAAACATATAGGCCCAAAACCAGGGTGTTACAGTGTACATGTGTGGAGTTGGAACGGTTGATATGAAGCTTTGTTTGGGGTGTTACGGCAGCCACATGAAGAGTTCATCTAGTTAATTGGGACAGGGTGTGCCCATCTATTCCTGTTGGAGGATTGGAATTTCGTAAAATGGATAAACAAAATGAAGCGTTCCTTGTGAAGCTTGCTTTTCAGTTACTTACTCACAAATCTACTTTATGGCTACGTTTTATCCAGGAAATCACTATATTAATCCCCAAACATTTTTTGAACTTCCTATAGTTGATACAAAAGAGAAAGGACAGAAGGTCATCTCGTGGAAAAGCAACTAGATAAGTAAATTATATGATGACGCGCAACTGGTTCAAGAATGATGGAGGGGGATTGATTTGTTTGCTACAAACACTAGGCAGCAGACGAATGTTGTTAATTATAACGGAACAAATGATGCCCGAATCAGACGATTGGGATGAATGTAATGATTTTATCGAAGATTGGTTGAGCTTGAAATGTAGTAATTTTCTTAATAATAATTTTATGGTTTTCTCTTTTGATTGGCTTTTTAAATTTTTTGGGTGCTTTTTTTATTTTAACGATTTTATTTATTAACACATTAGAATAAATATATGAGGTATGAGGAAGAAGATGATGATTTGTAAATTAATTTATAAGAAAAGATTATGTGAAAAATAAAGATGATGTGACTTTATTTAATTGTGTAAGACATTGGATAAGATTGTGAGAATGGTTCATAGAATAATTTCTTCTAATTTTATTTTGAAATATAATTAATTGCATGTCGAGCCTTAGAGATTTTTAATAATTATTTAAAAGTCATTAAAAAATTAATAATGTTCATTTGTGTATTGCGTTAATGGTGTTCAGTAGTGTGTGTCGCCCGTTGTAAATTCTTCCTTCGTTCATACTCAAAATTTTCATTGCTTCACCCATAATCATTTGTTAAACATTTTACAAAATTCACTTATGTAAGATGTTTTGATTCATCCACATCATGGATAGGACAAAATTTAATTAGATATCATAACTTATGTATGATGCTTTTGGTGGGTATAGAATCCATGACCTTAGAGAACATATATGAGCAGTTTGGCCAACCAATCCATTGCATTTGTTCTTATAAAATTACTTTTGTACTTCTCATAACACCTAATTATTTTTTTTAAATTATGTAATTAACTATACTTTCGAACATATATTTAAAACAAATATTTTAACTTCTTACGGTACCTTTTAACAATAATGTCAAATATTTAAATTAATAAACTAATTTTTTCACAACACTTTCTTACATATCTTTTAAAAATATATATATTAAAAAATATTTTTCAACTCAACAATCATGAACTAACCTTGACTGATGTGGAATGGCTCCATGATTGATGTGATTAAACCTTGCCGCGAAATTAGGCAGGGCGATCCATTGTCGTCGTATCTGTTTGTATAATGCATGGAGAGGCTGCCTCAAGGTGTTCAAGCAGCTATTGATAAGGGTCGTTGGTCACCGTTCTGGGTTACTATGAGTGGGACGACTATCTCTCATTTATTTTTTGCAAACGACGTGATTTTATTTGCTGAAGCATCTACTGATCAGATGTCAGTTGTGCGCTCGGTATTAGAGAAATTTTTTCAAGTATCAGGTCACCAAAAAAGTGCTGCTAATACCACAATTTTCTTTCTAAGAATGTTCCTGTTGAGACACGACAAAACATTAGTGGTGGTTTTGGTTTCATGGAGGTGGATGATTTAGGGAAGTATCTTAGTGTTCTGCTGTACATAGATGACTTACCACGGCTTCCAATCAATATATAGTTCAGATGGTGCAACATAAGCTTAGTGGATGGAAGGCGAAGTGTTTATCATTGGCAGGACATATTACTTTTGCTAAATCAGTGCTCACGGCTATACCTCTCTATGCCTTGCAAACTGCGGTGCTTCTAAAACGTACATGTGTGGAGTTGGAACGGTTGATACGAAGCTTTGTTTGGGGTGTTACGACAGCCACATGAAGGGTTCATCAAGTTAATTGGGACAGGGTGTGCCCATCTATTCCTGTTGGAGGATTGGATTTTCGTAAAATGGATAAACAAAATGAAGCATTCCTTTGTGAAGCTTGCTTTTCAGTTACTTACTCGGAAATCTACTTTATGGCTATGTTTTACCCAGGAAGTCATTATATTAATCCCCAATCATTTTTTGAACTTCCTACAGTTGATACACAAGAGAAAGGGCAGGAGGTCATCTCGTGGAAAAGCGACTAGAGAAGAAAATTATGTGATGATGCGCAATTGCTTCAAGAATGATGGAGGGGGATTGATTTGTTTGCTACAAACACTAGACATCAGGCAGATGCTGTTAATTATAACGGAACAAATGATGTTCGAATAAGACAATTGGGATGAATGCAATGATTTTATCGAAGATTGGTTGAGATTGAAATATAGTAATTTTATTAATAATAATTTTATTGTTGTATCTTTTGATTGGCTTGTTAAATTTTTTGGGTTCTTTTTATTTTATTTTAAGGATTTCATTCATTAACACATTAGAATAAATATATGAGGTATGGGGAAGAAGATGATGACTTGTAAATTTTAATTTATAAGAATATATTATGTGGAAAATAAAGATGATGTGGCTTTATTTAAATTTACAAGACCTTGGATAAGATTGTGAGAATGGTTCATTGAATAATTTCTTCTAATTTTATTTTGAAATATAATTAATTGTATGTCGAACCTTTAAAATTCTTTTATAATTATTTAAAAGTCATTAAAAATTGATGGTGTTCGACGATGTGCATCGTCCATTGTAGACTCATCCTTCGTTCATACTCAAATTTGTCATTACTTCACCCATGATCTGTAACCCCCTCGTCCCGGTCTGGTCGGACGACCGGTCCGAGTGGGCCACACAGGGAAAACCGAAGCGAAACCCGTTAAGGCTTCCCCTCGGTTAACGACCCAGAAAATTTCTTTTTATCTTATCTTGTCTACATGCATGATTTAGACCTAAGTGTGGCACAACAGCGGAAGATACAATCATATCATCAAACATCAACCAACCCAACATTTAAACAGCTCATTTTAACATTCTGCAGCAGGCCGTTTCGGAACGCCCATAGGGTGTTCCGAAACGCCTTGACTTAGTCAACAGGCCAGGGTCAACCCTAAGGTGACCGTTCCGAAACAGGGGGAGACCCGTATCGGAACGACCTTGACGGTCAATATCTCGTGGTCAACGAGATTTGACCGTTTCGGAACTTCAAAGGCCCGTTTCGGAACGGCTTCATCTCGCCAATTTCTAAAAATTCCAGTAGCGAAAACGTTCCGGAACGACCCTCATCCGTTTCGAAAGGGCAGGCCATTTACATAGGGGCCGTTTCGGAACACGGGGACCCGTTCCGAAACACCCCCTGTCTGCAGACTTTTCTGGGCTGTTTTGAGGCACAAGAATGCCCCAAAACACCACCAAGGCACCCCATAACTCATAGCAAAACAACCCAAGGCTTACTAACAATACTAGCATGCTTCAACAAGGTTTAAACATGTCTAACACAAAGGCAACAATCAACACACATACATCCATTCAAACAACATCCAACCTTAAGCATGGTTTCTAAAGCATTTAACCAACATACAAGAGAGCAATTTAGGCATGGGTAACAACTTAAACATGGCATCACAAGCCACACAAAAGCAACATAACATAGAGTCTAAGCAAGCTCCTAGCAACCAACAACAACCTACAAGACTTACACATCCCATTGCTTAAACTATTACATGTCTTAGCATTAAAATCATACTTGATGAACTCAAGTCCAAAACCACACTTGGAGGCCCTCCACTTGCCCGAGCAACCCACGAACTAAGGATCTGCAATGTTGAACAAAGAGAGCGTAAGCAATAATGCTTAGTGAGGGTAAGCTCTAGAAACAAACCTCAACACTGCAGGGTCCGAGCACGATCTAGCCAAGGCAACTTACGTTTACCAAGAGTCCACAAGATATAGATGCATGAGCAATATATCACATATATGCCATAATCATGAGCTCAACACTGCCATACATGTAATCACATTTAAACATCCAAACAGCTCATAAATCCCAACACAATGATACACATATCAATCCATATTGGCACCTAGTTATGACTCAAATACGCGGATAGACACGTTGGAAACTCATATCCAACAACCACATTACCTCGGTGGGATTCCACTCATCACCGGTCTCGCGGAGGGGATTCCACTCATCCTCACGCCCCGTCGATGGGATTCCACTCATCACCGACTATATTCAATTACAATTCCGGGCGAACCCGTACTCCTCCTTGGTGACTCAACGCCACCAAGGCCACGCGCGACTTTAGACTCATGTGTACACACTAACATCCTAATGATCGATCATTTGTATTTAAGTATACTAGTGCCAATATTTTACTCATTCCACATCACCCATTTCAATCATTTCCGTGCTTAGCACGTACTCACCATGGACACAATCATGAACCATCACCATGCATGCTTTAAGCAATACAACCCATGCCTCAATTCACATGTATAAAACAATATACATAAGCATTCATAACACAAGACATACGAGGCATATACATTCATACATTTGAGTTCATCCAAAGGCTTAGATCAAGGTTAGGATTAGGCTACCACCCTAATCCTAACTCTAGGTGGGTCTACCAAGCCCAACCTAGTCCATATACTCGAACCAACTAATTTAAAACCTTTAAAAGCAAACAACCACTCACCTAAGCTTCCAAGCACAAGACCAAGCAAGCCACAACCTTCAACCTTCCGGATTCTCTTCCGATGTTCCACCGATGCACGAACTTGCTTCTAATCATTCCCAGACACAAACAAAACATCCACAATCAATATCTTGCCATCAAAACTAACCCGAATTACATTACCAAGCATTCAACACCCAAAACAAGTCCAAAAACAGAATTTTCGAGTAGCCTCTATAACCTACTGATTTCTTCCATTTCAACCATCCAAACAACCATCAAACACACCCAAAGCAACACTCATATATCATACTAGCACCAGCCCCCAAAAACCAACATTAAACAACCCCCAAAACCTCTTTAAAACCCTCCAAAAACCCCTTTGAAACCCAATTCCGAAAAATTTCAAAATCCTTTGAAATTCACATATATCATACCATTTGACTTCTATATCTCATAACTAACCATAACAAATCAAAATATTACGATTAGCTACACAAAGGCACCATTTTTATTCAAAATATTCAAAACCTCTATTTTCCAAAAACTTCATGAAAATGAAAAAGAAGAGTACTTTCATGTAGGGAATGAGGAGGAAAAGTCAAAAATGCTATTACCTTTCGAAACGGAGGTGAAATGAAGAAGAGAGGTGATGGAATAGTAGATTGGGGATGAGAAGCTCTATTTCACGTTGGGAAATTTGGAAGAGGAAGAAAATGAATAGTGAATGGGTTGGGGTTTTTGTTTTGTTTTAAATTTAAAGGCACAAAGACTATCTTGCCCTTAATGAAATGAATCATTCACAAGGGCACCCAAACCATGGCTATTTGGGATGTAAATTGTAAAAACATAGTCAATCATTAAATAAATAAATTTGAAAGCAAAACCCGAGTTATTATGTAATTTTATAAACCGAGCAAAATAATATTAAAATATTATTTTCACCTAACCCCTAAACCCGGGTGTTACAACTCTCCCCCACTTAAGGAATTTCGTCCCCGAAATTACCTGGTGGAAACAAATACGGAAACTGCTCAACCATATCCGCTTTCCTCTCCCACGTGGCCTCTTCCACACCTCTATGTCTCCACAACACTTTGACCAACTCTATGGTCTTGCCACGCAACACCTTGCTATCCGAAGCAAGTATCTCAACGGGGTCTTCGTTATAGGACAAATCCGGGTTCAACTCTATCTCCTCAATGGGCATCACATGCGAAGGATCTGATCTATATCTCCTAAGCATAGATACATGAAAGACATCATGGATCTTTTCTAACTCAGAAGGTAACCTCAAACGATAAGCTACGGGCCCAATCCGCTCAACTATCTCATACGGACCAATGAACCTCGGGCTCAACTTGCCTTTCCGGCCAAATCTCATCACCTTCTTCCACGGGGATACTTTCAGAAACACTTTCTCACCCACTGTGTACTCAATCTCCTTCCTCTTCAAATCTGCATAAGACTTCTGACGATCGGAAGCTGCTTTCAAACGGTCACAAATCAACTTCACTTTTTCTGTGGTCCCTTTAAGCAAGTCTAGCATAGGTAACAACCTCTGACCTGTAACCCCCTTAGCCCGGTCTAGACGGTTGACCCGAACTACGAAGATTACACGGGGAAAACCAAAGTCAACCCGAAAGTCAACCTTGATTAACGACCCTTTTTTTTCTTTTTAAATCTTGTCTAGATGCACTTTAACCTTAATTGTGATCATACAAACAACATATTAAAAGATCACAAACATCAGAGATCAAACAGGGACCCAATTGAACAAATTGCAACTTTAGGGACCAAATTGTAAATTCTGATAAATTAAGGGACTTAACCCAAATTAAAGTTACCATCTTGAAATTAGTCAGGTTTCATGCACCTCTGTGAAATTTCAACTTAAAAGGACGTCCACAGCTCATGCAATTGATCAAATATGATTCAGGACCAAAACGCAAACAATTCAAAACATGTAACTACCATGTCAGCCCCCTAACGGTCGACCGTTCCGAAACAGGCTAGCCCTGTTCCGAAACACGGGCCGTTCCGAAATGGGTTCCGGAACATGGCCTCGGCAGAGGCTAAACCGTTTCAAAACGGTGCATACCGTTTCGGACGCCTGGGTTCATGCAAGGCACCCGTTCCGAAACGGTACACCCCTGTTCCGAAACGCCTGCACAAAAACCAGCAAACAAGCATACTAGATCATGCAATTGGACACTCAAACATGTTCCAAACTTCACCAAACTTTACCAGCATGCAATTAAACATATTTAACACATATAAGCATCATCAAATCAGCAAGATAACATCTCATGCAAAAAGCCCCAAATTCAAGGTCATGCTTCCTACACAAGCTAACATTCAAGCCTTAAACCTTCAAAAGCAAGCAATAGAAATTCAGTCCAAAAACCAGCAACTTCAACCACATACAACATATTTAGGGAGTCATAAACACCTCCCAAAACAAATACATTGGTCCCCCATTGCCAAAAACATACAAAAGCTAAAACACTTATAAAACCTTCATACATTGAGCTTTACTTGTACTTGTTTGCTTGCCTCCTCTTGCTGCCCTCAATGCACCCTAATGCTCTGCATTATTGAATCAAGAAAACGAGAGAGCGTAAGCCAAAGCTTAGTGAGGAGTGCTCTTTTAAAAACCATTCAATAATGCATTAAAATTCATTTGTAAATCATGCTTGAAAACAACCTTTACACATGCTCAAAGCATACTTCAAATCAAGCAATAACATGCTTCCACATTTCATTTAAACTAGCATCTCATGCTTCAACATAAACATTAAATCATGCATCTCATGCATCTCATGTACAATACATGTCATATTGGCTCAAGTGATACATTTCATTTAGAAATCAAGTTCAACAACTTTTCCCAAGGACTTTTAAACACCTTGGACCCCAAGGACTTTTAAACACCTTGGCCATGGACTTTTAAACACCATGAATGGACCACACAAGGACTTTTAACCACCTTTGTGTCCGTAGCTTGAAATACCCCAAGGACTTTTAAACACCTTGGCCCCAAGGACTTTTAAACACCTTGGCCCCATGGACTTTTAACCACCATGGAAAGGAGCACCTAAGGACTTTTAACCACCTTAGTGTCCGCAACAAGATTCATCCAAGGACTTTTAACCACCTTGATGATCTTAGATAACAAGGCTCACTCAAGGACTTTTAACCACCTTAGTGACCTTCACTTTTACAAACCATCACTTGCCAATACACACTTTATACATCATGTAATCCACTGTTTTAAAAGCATTTAACCAAACCGTTTCATCATGCATTTCAAAGCATTAAATCATCATTTAACAATGCATAAAAACAAGGCACTCTTACCTAGAGACACCTTCAACACATGGCTTAAATCATCAGCATAGATCATGCTAAAACATCAGCAATTAACATGCTAAAACATGCTTTCCAAAACAGTAGCAAATCATGCAAAATCATCATTTCACATTTCATCAAAACATGGCCACCACTTAAAGAGAGTAATCCGAAAACTTACACTTGAGCTTAGCAAAGTTGTTTAGACTTATACTAAGCTCCCAAAACCTTCAACCTTTGGTTTAAAAGCTGAAAATCCATTTTCACTCACCGATTACCAAACAAGCCTAGCCAACAAGCTTTCCAAGCTTCCGAAACCTTCCGAAAACACCTCCAAAACTCAAGGATCAACCTCCCCTGTTTCAAGCACATAAAAACAGAACATTAATGCATCCTTATGCATTAAAACACCAGCAACATCAACACAACTCGCTGCTCATCACAAAACTAACAATTTGGCTACCAAACACAACCGAAATCATCTCCAAACACTTCCAAAACTTAACCCAGCCAAGATCCATCACTTCTAACCATTTTTATACATCAACTAACATGCAAAAAGATCACAACCACGTCCTTATACCTCCAGGTATAACAGATCACCAAAAACACTCCAAAAACAACCAAAAACTCAAGCCAAACTTAGGAAATTCAACCTATCCGGGATTGCATTGATTAAACCTCAACTTCTAATCATTTTAGCATTCATTTAACATCATTTTAACACTTCAAAACCCTGCTTAAACAGATCACACGAAATTTTCACCAAAATCACCAAATCTTGCATTTTAGACAAAAATCAAGATCTCAATTGAAAAGCCTTTAATAAAACATGAATCAAGGATTGAGAACTTAGGAATTTCAGTAAAGAACTGATAGTTTAGAGGAGAAGGACGTTCTTACCTCCAAACTCGAATTTCTCCCTTTTAGAGCCAAAATGCTTGATGAAACAATTTGCAAATTGAGAGGTTTTGATGATGAGATGATTAGGAATCAAATGAGAGTTGAAATGAGAGATGTAGATGTCAAAATCAGAGAAAGAAATCTGGAGAATCTTGTTTGGGTAGAGAGAAAATGAGAGAAAAGAGAATTTGAGAGAAAATAGAAAAATTAGTTAAGATTTGGTTAAAATGATTTCCCTCTCTTTTCTTAATCTTTAAAATCAGATTTTAGACTTAAAATATCTTAGAAAAATCTGGAGAAATCCTTTTTGGAATAATAGCTCCTTAAAGATTCAAAGTTTCAATCCTTTATAAAACTGTCCCGCAACTTTCAAAAATTACATTTTGGTCACTAGCCAAAATGTCAACCTTCCGAACCTCATTTTCCAAAATTGATTTCACAGTTCACTTTTATATATTAAAAGATGATTTTAGAATATTTTTCCATATTTTTAGTGCAACCCGAACTAGGTTTTCCTAAATTCCCTCTTATATATTCGATCAGCACTTTGACCGAACCGGTCAACGCCAAAACTTCTGAGCCCAAAACCGGGGCGTTACAACTCTCCCCCCCTTAAGAAATTTCGTCCTCGAAATTTACCTGAAGGAAAGAGATAAGGAAACTGCTTCAGCATATCCTCCTTCCGCTCCCACGTGGCTTCCTCAACACCGCGATGCTTCCACAGCACCTTCACCAACTCAATGGTCTTGCCACGAAGAACCTTGCTATCTGAATCCAGAATCTTCACCGGTTCCTCATCATAGGTCAAATCCGGATTCAATTCCACCTCCTCCACAGGCAACACATGCGAAGGATCAGATCGATACCTCCGGAGCATAGAAACATGGAACACATCATGAATCTTCTCCAGCTCCTGAGGTAACCTCAACCGATACGCAACAGGACCAACACGCTCAACAACCTCATACGGTCCAATGTATCTAGGGCTCAGCTTACCCTTCCGCCCAAACCTCATCACCTTCTTCCAAGGCGAAACCTTCAAGAACACGCGATCACCCACCGCAAACTCTATCTCCCTACGCTTCAAATCCGCGTAAGACTTCTGCCGATCAGAAGCAGCCTTCAACCTCTCACAAATGAGCTTCACCTTCTCGGTGGTACCTTTCAACAAAGCAGGCATCGAAACCAACTTTTGACCAGCTTCAGCCCAACACAGAGGAGTCCTACACTTCCTCCCATACAGAGCCTCATAAGGTGCCATCTGTATACTTGCCTGAAAACTGTTGTTGTAAGCGAACTCAACCAAAGGCAG
Source organism: Hibiscus tridactylites (assembly GCA_958450335.1). NCBI lineage: Eukaryota > Viridiplantae > Streptophyta > Magnoliopsida > Malvales > Malvaceae > Hibiscus > Hibiscus tridactylites. The sequence goes on along the minus strand of OY288277.1, from coordinate 83,267,401 downwards.
ATGCTTCTCCCAAGAACCTTGGAACTCTATCACGCAACATCTCAACATATCCTCCAAGATCTGAATAACTCGCTCAGACTGGCCATCCGACTGAGGATGATAGGATGTACTGAAATGCAACCTTGTACCCAGAGCTTGATGCAAACACTGCCAAAAACGCGATGTGAACCTCGGATCCCTATCCGACACGATCGACTTAGGCACACCATGCAACCTCACAACCTCAGCAACGTACAGCTCTGCCAGCTTATCCAAAGAAAACGTAGTATGCACAGGCAAGAAATGTGCACACTTCGTCAGGCGATCCACAATCACCCAAACAGAATTCTTCTTCGACGGAGACAAAGGCAAACCAGATACAAAATCCATGGTAACCCTCTCCCACTTCCATTCAGGGATTTTCAACGGTTGCAACAAACCAGAAGGAACCTGATGTTCAGCCTTTACGCGCTGACACACCAAACACTTGCTCACGAACTCTGCCACATCCTTCTTCAAGCCCACCCAATAGTACTCATCACGAAGATCGCGATACATCTTTGTACTACCAGGATGCATAGCAAAAGGACTACTATGACCTTCAGCTAGAATAGCATGCCTCAACTCAGCATCTGCAGGCACTACTATCCGACTACCAAAACACAACACTCCATCCTCATTAAAACAGAAATCCGAAGGTCTACCCTCCGCGATATCCTGAACATGAGACACCAAGGAATCATCCAACAACTGCTTATCCTTGATCAACTGAACCAACGAAGGTTTCACTTGCAACTCAGCAACAAGACCACCATCCTGCGATATACTCAAGCTAGCAAACATAGCTCTCAGCTCAACAGCTACCTTTCTACTCAAGGCATCCGCAACAACATTGGCCTTTCCAGGATGATACTCTATCGTCAGATCATAATCCTTGAGCAACTCCAACCAACGTCGCTGCCTGAGATTCAACTCCTTCTGAGACATCAGATACCTCAAACTCTTGTGATCCGTGTACACCGTACACTTCTCACCATACAGATAATGCCTCCAGATCTTCAGAGCAAAAACCACTGCAGCCAACTCAATATCATGCGTAGGATAATTGCGCTCATGCACCTTCAACTGCCGCGACGCATAAGCCACAACCTTACCCCCTTGCATCAGCACACACCCCAAACCAACATAGGATGCATCACTGTAGACTACAAACTCTTTCCCTGATTCAGGCTGAATCAAGATAGGAGCTTGCGTCAAAGCCAACTTCAGCTTCTCAAAAGCTTGTTGTCTCGCTTCTGTCCACTCATACTTAACATCTTTCTGCAGCAACCTCGTCAAAGGAGCAGCAATCTTGGAAAAACCATCCACAAACCTTCGGTAGTATCCTGCCAAACCAAGGAAACTACGAACCTCCTGAACAGACTTAGGAACTTTCCAGTTCATCACCGCTTCAATCTTCTGAGGATCAACACGAATCCCCTCAGCTGAGACCACATGACCAAGAAAAACAACCTCTCTAAGCCAAAACTCACACTTGCTCAACTTAGCATAAAGCTGATTCTCCAACAAAGCTTGCAACACAACCCTCAAATGCTCTTCGTGCTCTTCCTCAGTACGCGAGTACACAAGGATATCATCAATGAACACCACAACAAACTTGTCCAGGTATTCATGAAAAACACGATTCATCATGTCCATGAAAGCAGCAGGAGCATTTGTCAAACCAAACGGCATCACAAGGAACTCATAATGCCCATACCTTGTCCTGAAAGCTGTCTTAGGCACATCCACATCCTTCACCTTCAATTGATAATACCCTGACCTCAAGTCAATCTTAGAGAACACCGCAGCTCCCCGAAATTGATCAAAGAGATCATCAATCCTCGGCAAAGGATACCGATTCTTGATAGTCAACTTGTTCAGCTGACGGTAATCAATGCACATCCTCATCGTGCCATCTTTCTTCTTCACAAAACAAAACAGGAGCACCCCAAGGCGAAACACTCGGCCGGATGAAACCACGATCAAGCAACTCTTGCAACTGCGTCTTCAGCTCCTTAGGTGCCATTCTATAGGGAGTAATGGACACAGGAGTGGTATTCTCATAAAGCTCAATACCAAACTCCACCTCGCGATTAGGAGGTAAACCAGGCAACTCCTCAGGAAAAACATCAGGAAACTCCTTCACAACCCTGATATCCTGCACCCTCAGCTCCTTCGAACTAGGATTCATCACAAAAGCCAGAAAAGCTTCACAACCTTGCCTCAGCATCCTGCTCGCCTCCAAGGTAGAAACAACATTGGCAAGAAACTTCACATTCTCACCAACCACCACCACTTCATAATCATCCGCAAGCCTAAGCGAAACCCGCTTATTCTCACAATCCACAACAGCACGATGCTCAGCAAGCCAATCCATACCAAGGATCACATCAAAACCATAAAAGGGCAACTCCATAAGATCAACAAGAAAGACATGCTCTTGAACAACCAGAGGACACCTTTTATAAAGCTTACGAGTCACAACAGTTTCACCAAAAGAACTAGTGACTCTAACACCAACATCCAAAGACTCAACAGGCAAACCAAGCGACTCAGCATGCTCACGAAGAATGTATGAATGCGTAGATCCAGAATCAATCAAAGAAAGCAATGACAAGGATTGCAAAGTAAAGGTACCTGCAATCACATCTGCATCATTCCTTCCTTCGCGCTGAGCATACACCCTCGCTTGGCCTCCACCCTCAGGTTGAATAGCCACAACATGAGCTACACCGCGCCCACCTTCCTCTCGCCTCTGAAAATTACTACGGCCGCGCCCACGACCTCTCTGCGATGCTGCAACAACAGGAGCACGCTCTTGACCACCAGCCATCCTCGGACAATCACGTCTCAGATGATCAGCAGAACCACAGTTCCAGCACTCATAACCAGCTGCTATCACAGGAGCTTGCACCTCCCTCCCAGCACGAGGACAGTCACGCTTCAAGTGACCACGGGAACCACAATTCCAACAAGCACTAGGGTCAGCTCTAGCATTGCCGCCCCTAGTAGGTGCACCTCCACCTCTCTTAGACGAGGACTGAAACCTCTGATCACGCCCTCTCTTGTTCCGTCCACCGGAACTGTACTCAGCAGCTCACATATAGGTCTTAACCTCCGTCACCAAACCATAACGGAACCTTTCGCACCTTTCGCGCTCATCAGGTACCAACTCTGGTGCATACTGGCTAAGACGTACAAACTGTACCTCATACTCAGCCACACTCATGTTCCCTTGGGTCAGAGACATGAATTCACGCTTCTTTTCATCCAGATATCTAACTCCCAGATATCTCCTCTTGAACGCATGCTGAAAGAACGTCCATGTAACATCAGCATCAGCCATCCCAGAGATTGTGGTCGTCCACCACGTATAAGCATCACCTTGCAGCAGTGACACCACACATCCCAGCTTCTGCACATCAGTGCAACTCATTTGTCCCAAGACACGCTTGGTACTCTCCAACCACGCCTCAGACCTCTCAGCTGACATACCCCTAAACTCAGTCCCACCAAGACTGCGCAAACGTTCCAAGGGTAGTCTAGCACCAGCATCTCCCTGATGCCCAGCTCCTTGAGCTCCAGCTACTGCTGCTCGAAACGCACCCGCAATAGCTTGTACAAGCACAGACATGTCAGGTATCGCTTGCCCCTGACCAGCTTCAGGTCCTGCAGCCCCAGCACCAGCTGCCTCAGCTCCAGCTCCAGCTCTTTCCCTCTCCGCACCACCACCACCAGGTGGAGGAGGAGGTATCACAGCACTACCAGTGTGCTCATCATTCACATTCCCCTCCGGGGTCGTAGCTCTCGCGCTACTCCTTAACTCTCTACGTGGTGCCATACTTTACCATGCATAACAATACAAAATAAACAAGTCAGGACCAGCAAGGTAAGCAAATTCCAAGTATTCAAGCTCAATTTCTTTCAAAAACAACATCATCCCTTTAGCTTTTGTTTGGCAATGGGTACCCTCATCATGCATCATCACAACATGCATCACATACACATCATCATATCATATCACTGAACATGCTTTCACCCAACAAGCATACAAACCAAACCATGCTTCAATCACGCATACACACATTCCCAATTACTCGAGAACTCAGCTCTGATACCACCAAATGTAACCCCCTTAGCCCGGTCTAGACGGTTGACCCGAACTACGAAGATTACACGGGGAAAACCAAAGTCAACCCGAAAGTCAACCTTGATTAACGACCCTTTTTTTTTTCTTTTTAAATCTTGTCTAGATGCACTTTAACCTTAATTGTGATCATACAAACAACATATTAAAAGATCACAAACATCAGAGATCAAACAGGGACCCAATTGAACAAATTGCAACTTTAGGGACCAAATTGTAAATTCTGATAAATTAAGGGACTTAACCCAAATTAAAGTTACCATCTTGAAATTAGTCAGGTTTCATGCACCTCTGTGAAATTTCAACTTAAAAGGACGTCCACAGCTCATGCAATTGATCAAATATGATTCAGGACCTAAACGCAAACAATTCAAAACATGTAACTACCATGTCAGCCCCCTAACGGTCGACCGTTCCGAAACAGGCTAGCCCTGTTCCGAAACACGGGCCGTTCCGAAATGGGTTCCGGAACATGGCCTCGGAAGAGGCTAAACCGTTTCGAAACGGTGCATACCGTTTCGGACGCCTGGGTTCATGCAAGGCACCCGTTCCGAAACGGTACACCCCTGTTCCGAAACGCCTGCACAAAAACCAGCAAACAAGCATACTAGATCATGCAATTGGACACTCAAACATGTTCCAAACTTCACCAAACTTTACCAGCATGCAATTAAACATATTTAACACATATAAGCATCATCAAATCAGCAAGATAACATCTCATGCAAAAAGCCCCAAATTCAAGGTCATGCTTCCTACACAAGCTAACATTCAAGCCTTAAACCTTCAAAAGCAAGCAATAGAAATTCAGTCCAAAAACCAGCAACTTCAACCACATACAACATATTTAGGGAGTCATAAACACCTCCCAAAACAAATACATTGGTCCCCCATTGCCAAAAACATACAAAAGCTAAAACACTTATAAAACCTTCATACATTGAGCTTTACTTGTACTTGTTTGCTTGCCTCCTCTTGCTGCCCTCAATGCACCCTAATGCTCTGCATTATTGAATCAAGAAAACGAGAGAGCGTAAGCCAAAGCTTAGTGAGGAGTGCTCTTTTAAAAACCATTCAATAATGCATTAAAATTCATTTGTAAATCATGCTTGAAAACAACCTTTACACATGCTCAAAGCATACTTCAAATCAAGCAATAACATGCTTCCACATTTCATTTAAACTAGCATCTCATGCTTCAACATAAACATTAAATCATGCATCTCATGCATCTCATGTACAATACATGTCATATTGGCTCAAGTGATACATTTCATTTAGAAATCAAGTTCAACAACTTTTCCCAAGGACTTTTAAACACCTTGGACCCCAAGGACTTTTAAACACCTTGGCCATGGACTTTTAAACACCATGAATGGACCACACAAGGACTTTTAACCACCTTTGTGTCCGTAGCTTGAAATACCCCAAGGACTTTTAAACACCTTGGCCCCAAGGACTTTTAAACACCTTGGCCCCATGGACTTTTAACCACCATGGAAAGGAGCACCTAAGGACTTTTAACCACCTTAGTGTCCGCAACAAGATTCATCCAAGGACTTTTAACCACCTTGATGATCTTAGATAACAAGGCTCACTCAAGGACTTTTAACCACCTTAGTGACCTTCACTTTTACAAACCATCACTTGCCAATACACACTTTATACATCATGTAATCCACTGTTTTAAAAGCATTTAACCAAACCGTTTCATCATGCATTTCAAAGCATTAAATCATCATTTAACAATGCATAAAAACAAGGCACTCTTACCTAGAGACACCTTCAACACATGGCTTAAATCATCAGCATAGATCATGCTAAAACATCAGCAATTAACATGCTAAAACATGCTTTCCAAAACAGTAGCAAATCATGCAAAATCATCATTTCACATTTCATCAAAACATGGCCACCACTTAAAGAGAGTAATCCGAAAACTTACACTTGAGCTTAGCAAAGTTGTTTAGACTTATACTAAGCTCTCAAAACCTTCAACCTTTGGTTTAAAAGCTGAAAATCCATTTTCACTCACCGATTACCAAACAAGCCTAGCCAACAAGCTTTCCAAGCTTCCGAAACCTTCCGAAAACACCTCCAAAACTCAAGGATCAACCTCCCCTGTTTCAAGCACATAAAAACAGAACATTAATGCATCCTTATGCATTAAAACACCAGCAACATCAACACAACTCGCTGCTCATCACAAAACTAACAATTTGGCTACCAAACACAACCGAAATCATCTCCAAACACTTCCAAAACTTAACCCAGCCAAGATCCATCACTTCTAACCATTTTTATACATCAACTAACATGCAAAAAGATCACAACCACGTCCTTATACCTCCAGGTATAACAGATCACCAAAAACACTCCAAAAACAACCAAAAACTCAAGCCAAACTTAGGAAATTCAACCTATCCGGGATTGCATTGATTAAACCTCAACTTCTAATCATTTTAGCATTCATTTAACATCATTTTAACACTTCAAAACCCTGCTTAAACAGATCACACGAAATTTTCACCAAAATCACCAAATCTTGCATTTTAGACAAAAATCAAGATCTCAATTGAAAAGCCTTTAATAAAACATGAATCAAGGATTGAGAACTTAGGAATTTCAGTAAAGAACTGATAGTTTAGAGGAGAAGGACGTTCTTACCTCCAAACTCGAATTTCTCCCTTTTAGAGCCAAAATGCTTGATGAAACAATTTGCAAATTGAGAGGTTTTGATGATGAGATGATTAGGAATCAAATGAGAGTTGAAATGAGAGATGTAGATGTCAAAATCAGAGAAAGAAATCTGGAGAATCTTGTTTGGGTAGAGAGAAAATGAGAGAAAAGAGAATTTGAGAGAAAATAGAAAAATTAGTTAAGATTTGGTTAAAATGATTTCCCTCTCTTTTCTTAATCTTTAAAATCAGATTTTAGACTTAAAATATCTTAGAAAAATCTGGAGAAATCCTTTTTGGAATAATAGCTCCTTAAAGATTCAAAGTTTCAATCCTTTATAAAACTGTCCCGCAACTTTCAAAAATTACATTTTGGTCACTAGCCAAAATGTCAACCTTCCGAACCTCATTTTCCAAAATTGATTTCACAGTTCACTTTTATATATTAAAAGATGATTTTAGAATATTTTTCCATATTTTTAGTGCAACCCGAACTAGGTTTTCCTAAATTCCCTCTTATATATTCGATCAGCACTTTGACCGAACCGGTCAACGCCAAAACTTCTGAGCCCAAAACCGGGGCGTTACATGACCTGTCTCAGCCCAACAAATCGGAGTTCTACACCGTCTACCATACAAAGCCTCATAAGGTGCCATCTGTATACTAGACTGATAACTGTTGTTGTAAGCAAACTCAACTAACGGTAAGTGCTTCTCCCAAGAACCCTGGAAATCAATCACACAACAACGAAGCATATCCTCTAGAATCTGTATCACTCGTTCTGACTGTCCATCGGACTGCGGATGATAAGATGTGCTGAAATGCTGACGACTACCCAAAGCACTATGCAAACAACTCCAGAACCTCGAAGTAAATCTAGGATCCCTATCTGAAACTATAGTCTTTGGAAATCCATGAAGTCTCACAATCTCACGAATGTACAAGTTTGCCAACTTGTCTAAGGAATCCGTAGTGTTCACTGCTAAGAAGTGAGCACACTTAGTGAACCTATCAACAATCACCCAAACTGAATTCTTCTTCGAAGGAGACAAAGGCAACCCCGATACAAAATCCATGGTGATCCTCTCCCACTTCCATTCCGGAATCTTCAAAGGCTGGAGCAAACCTGAAGGAACCTGATGTTCTGCCTTCACTCTCTGACAAACCATACAACGGCTCACATACTCGGCTACATCTCTCTTCAAACCAATCCAATAGTAATCATTCTTCAAATCTCGGTACATCTTGGTACTACCCGGATGCATAGAAAAGGGACTCGAATGTGCTTCACTCAAAATCTGACGTCTCAGCTCAACATCTTCCGGTACCACAATTCTATCCCTAAAGCACAACAAGCTCTCACCACTGAAACTATACTCAGTCGGTCCTCCTTCGGCTATGTCTTGAACATGAAGAACTAAGCTCGCATCTTGCAACTGCTTCTCTCTAATCAACTGAATCAAAGAAGGCTTCACTTGCAACTCGGTGATCAGACCACCGTCATCGGACACACTCAATCTAGCAAACATAGCTCTCAGCTCAACGGCCACTTTTCTACTCAAAGCATCGGCTACTACGTTTGCTTTACCCGGATGGTACTCAATAGTCAAATCGTAATCTTTTAACAACTCTAGCCATCTCCTCTGTCTCAAGTTCAACTCTTTCTGTGTCATCAAGTACTTCAAGCTCTTGTGATCGGTGTAAACTATACACTTCTCACCATACAAATAGTGACGCCAAATTTTCAATGCAAATACAACTGCGGCTAGCTCTATGTCATGTGTAGGATAGTTCTTCTCATGAATCTTCAACTGTCTAGAAGCATAAGCAACAACTCTCCTATCTTGCATCAAAACACATCCTAAGCCTACGTAGGAAGCATCACTGTAAATCACAAACTCCTTACCTGAAACAGGCTGCACTAACACTGGAGCATTTGTCAAAGCTTCTTTCAATTTCTCAAAGGCCTTTTGTCTCGCATCTGACCATTCAAACTTGACTCCCTTTTGCAACAACTTAGTCAAGGGAGCAGCTACTCTAGAGAAGCCATCCACAAACCTCCTATAGTAACCGGCTAATCCTAGGAAGCTCCTAATCTCGGTCACGGACTTAGGTTGTTTCCACTCAACAATAGCCTCAATCTTCGATGGATCAACTCGGATACCTTCGGCCGAAACAACATGGCCAAGAAACACAACCTCTCGAATCCAGAACTCACACTTACTGAGCTTCGCATACAACTGATTGCTCAACAATCTCTGTAGAACAAATCTCAAGTGCTCATCATGCTCTTCTTCCGTCTTCGAGTACACAAGTATATCATCAATGAAGACAACCACAAACCGGTCTAGATAGTCTCTAAAAATTCTGTTCATCATGTCCATGAATGCTGCTGGTGCATTCGTGAGCCCAAATGGCATCACAAGAAACTCATAGTGGTCATATCTAGTCCTAAAAGCTGTCTTCGGAACGTCACACTCTTTCACCTTCAACTGATAGTATCCGGATCTCAAATCTATCTTCGAGAATACTGAAGCACCTCTCAACTGATCAAACAAATCATCTATACGAGGCAATGGATACTTGTTCTTCATGGTCAACTGATTCAGCTGTCTATAGTCAATACACATGCGCATGCTACCATCTTTCTTTTTCACAAACAACACTGGAGCACCCCACGGAGAACTACTAGGCCTAATGAAACCACGGTCTAATAATTCTTGCAACTGACTCTTCAATTCCTTCAACTCTTTCGGAGCCATACGATACGGAGCTATCGAAACTGGACTAGACCCTGAAACTGTCTCAATCACAAACTCAACATCTCTGTCAGGAGGCAAACCCGGCAACTCTTCAGGAAACACATCTGGAAAGTCACACACTGTTCTTATGTCTTTCGGTCTAGCTTCACTCATGTCCGGATTCATAACATAAGCTAAATAGGCCCCACATCCAGAGTCCACCAACCTATGAGCCTCTAAAGCTGACACCACATTAGACAAGAACTTAATGTTCTCGCCCACTACCACTACCTCGTAATCATTAGAGAGTTTCAAGGAGATTCTCTTTGTCTCAAAGTCCACACTAGCCCGATGCTCAACCAACCAGTCCATACCCAAAATAATATCAAAACCGTAGAAAGGAAGTTCCATCATATCAACTGAGAACACATGACCCTGAATCTTCAGTGGACACCTCCTATACATACGTCTAACCACAACTGTCTCACCAAAAGAACTAGTAACATGCATACCTACATCTAAGATCTCAACAGGAATATCTAACTTCTGTGCATGCTTACTCAAAATGTAGGAATGCGTAGAACCCGAATCAACCAAAGAAAGCAAGGACATAGACTGTAACTCAAAATTACCTGCTATCACATCAGTGTCGTTCCCGGCCTCTCTCTGAGCATAGACCCTCGCTGGTCCTCCCGCCTCTGGCTGCACAGCCACAACATGTGCAAGGTTCCTCTGAGCATCTACCCTAGGTGCATCAGCCCTCGGCTGGAAGTAGCCACGACCGCGCCCACGGCCTCTCTGAAAATCAGTACCTCTCGCAGGAGCCTGAGCAATATTCGGTGCCTAAGCTGCTTGACGTGGACAGTCCCTCCTAAAGTGGTCCCTCGAACCACAGTTCCAACAAGCATGGAAGTTACCCCAGCACTCTCCAGTGTGCTGTCTCCCACACTGTGCACACTCGGGCAAGCGCCCTCCTCCTCTATGGCCCTGATGGCCCCTACCATGGTGGCCACCGCCACGTCTCTGATCAAACTGGTGTCCGCCACCCCTGTGCCTCTTAGCATCCCTACCATCAAAGTGGTTATGCCTCTTCCCAGAACCAGAACCACCAGCTCGTTTGGCTGAACCCAAACTGTGCTCCAAATCCTTGGCCCTCGCGACCAACACATCAAAGTCTGAGTAGTCAGAAGCCAACGTGTACCTCTTAACCTCTTCATTCAATCTGTATCGGAAACGGTTGCAGCGTTCCACTTCAGTAGGAACCAACTCTGGAGCATACTGACTCAAGCGAACAAAGCGGATCTCATAATCAGTCACAGAAGCATCCCCCTGAGTGAGAGCCATGAATTCTCTCTTCTTCTCATCTAGGTACCTCGGTCCCAAGTACCTCTTCCTGAAAGCAAACTCAAAGAAATCCCAATCTATCTCGGCCTCTGGAACCCCGGTAGTGATGGTGACCCACCAGGTGTAGGCATCACCCTGAAGCAGTGAGATCACACAACCCAATCTACGTGCGCCCGCACAACCCATCTGAGCCAAGATACGAACTGTCTTTTCCAACCATAACTCCGACCTCTCCGGAGTAGATCCTCTAAACTCCTCGGCCCCTAAGCTACAGAGCCTTTCCAAGGGTAAGCTAGCATCATCGCACCTAGGCTGAGCTGCAGCCTGAGCTCCCGCAACTGCGGCCTGGAATGCTCCCGCTATTGCTTGCACAAGCGGAGTCATATCAATTCCAGCTGGACCTCGGCCACCTTGGCCACCTTGAGGTCCATTTCCTCCGGCTCCATCCTCGCCCCCAACTCCCGGTGGAGGAGGTGGTGGTGGTGGAGGTGGTGGAGGAGCGCTAACTCCCGCTGCCCCCGGTCCCTCTATGTGAGCCCCCGCACCAACTGCCGGCTCAACAGGAGCCACAACTCGTGGTTCCTGACGAACCAACCTCGGTCTACCTCTCGGTCTAGACATCGCTCTCACGATTATCAACTACAACCACAACAAACAAACATACAAGTTGGGTTAGCAAGGCAAGGCTTCCAAGTGTCCAAGTATGTTTCCCTCACTTAAAAATCATTTTTCCAATGTAATAGTAGCAATGGGACCCACACACACATGCTTTAAAGTAAAACAATCAGCATACTTGTCACACAAGCAACCATTCTAGCAAAACAAGCAAACACCGTGCAACTCAATTTAAAAACTTGAACTTACCTCACTTACCTGCCCAAGGTCTCGGTAACCTTAGGCTCTGATACCAACAAGTGTAACCCCCTCGTCCCGGTCTGGTCGGACGACCGGTCCGAGTGGGCCACACGGGGAAAACCGAAGCGAAACCCGTTAAGGCTTCCCTTCGGTTAACGACCCAGAAAATTTCTTTTTATCTTATCTTGTCTACATGCATGATTTAGACCTAAGTGTGGCACAACAGCGGAAGATACAATCATATCATCAAACATCAACCAACCCAACATTTAAACAGCTCATTTTAACATTCTGCAGCAGGCCGTTTCGGAACGCCCATAGGGTGTTCCGAAACGCCTTGACTTAGTCAACAGGCCAGGGTCAACCCTAAGGTGACCGTTCCGAAACAGGGGGAGACCCGTATCGGAACGACCTTGACGGTCAATATCTCGTGGTCAACGAGATTTGACCGTTTCGGAACTTCAAAGGCCCGTTTCGGAACGGCTTCATCTCGCCAATTTCTCAAAATTCCAGTAGCGAAAACGTTCCGGAACGACCCTCATCTGTTTCGAAATGGCAGGCCATTTACACATGGGCCGTTTCGGAACACGGGGACCCGTTCCGAAACACCCCCTGTCTGCAGACTTTTCTGGGCTGTTTTGAGGCACAAGAATGCCCCAAAACACCACCAAGGCACCCCATAACTCATAGCAAAACAACCCAAGGCTTACTAACAATACTAGCATGCTTCAACAAGGTTTAAACATGTCTAACACAAAGGCAACAATCAACACACATACATCCATTCAAACAACATCCAACCTTAAGCATGGTTTCTAAAGCATTTAACCAACATACAAGAGAGCAATTTAGGCATGGGTAACAACTTAAACATGGCATCACAAGCCACACAAAAGCAACATAACATAGAGTCTAAGCAAGCTCCTAGCAACCAACAACAACCTACAAGACTTACACATCCCATTGCTTAAACTATTACATGTCTTAGCATTAAAATCATACTTGATGAACTCAAGTCCAAAACCACACTTGGAGGCCCTCCACTTGCCCGAGCAACCCACGAACTAAGGATCTGCAATGTTGAACAAAGAGAGCGTAAGCAATAATGCTTAGTGAGGGTAAGCTCTAAAAACAAACCTCAACACTGCAGGGTCCGAGCACGATCTAGCCAAGGCAACTTACGTTTACCAAGAGTCCACAAGATATAGATGCATGAGCAATATATCACATATATGCCATAATCATGAGCTCAACACTACCATACATGTAATCACATTTAAACATCCAAACAGCTCATAAATCCCAACACAATGATACACATATCAATCCACATTGGCACCTAGTTATGACTCAAATACGCGGATAGACACGTTGGAAACTCATATCCAACAACCACATTACCTCGGTGGGATTCCACTCATCACCGGTCTCGCGGAGGGGATTCCACTCATCCTCACGCCCCGTCGATGGGATTCCACTCATCACCGACTATATTCAATTACAATTCCGGGCGAACCCGTACTCCTCCTTGGTGACTCAACGCCACCAAGGCCACGCGCGACTTTAGACTCATGTGTACACACTAACATCCTAATGATCGATCATTTGTATTTAAGTATACTAGTGCCAATATTTTACTCATTCCACATCACCCATTTCAATCATTTTCGTGCTTAGCACGTACTCACCATGGACACAATCATGAACCATCACCATGCATGCTTTAAGCAATACAACCCATGCCTCAATTCACATGTATAAAACAATATACATAAGCATTCATAACACAAGACATACGAGGCATATACATTCATACATTTGAGTTCATCCAAAGGCTTAGATCAAGGTTAGGATTAGGCTACCACCCTAATCCTAACTCTAGGTGGGTCTACCAAGCCCAACCTAGTCCATATACTCGAACCAACTAATTTAAAACCTTTAAAAGCAAACAACCACTCACCTAAGCTTCCAAGCACAAGACCAAGCAAGCCACAACCTTCAACCTTCCGGATTCTCTTCCGATGTTCCACCGATGCCCGAACTTGCTTCTAATCATTCCCAGACACAAACAAAACATCCACAGTCAATATCTTGCCATCGAAACTAACCCGAATTACATTACCAAGCATTCAACACCCAAAACAAGTCCAAAAACAGAATTTTCGAGTAGCCTCTATAACCTACTGATTTCTTCCATTTCAACCATCCAAACAACCATCAAACACACCCAAAGCAACACTCATATATCATACTAGCACCAGCCCCCAAAAACCAACATTAAACAACCCCCAAAACCTCTTTAAAACCCTCCAAAAACCCCTTTGAAACCCAATTCCGAAAAATTTCAAAATCCTTTGAAATTCACATATATCATACCATTTGACTTCTATATCTCATAACTAACCATAACAAATCAAAATATTACGATTAGCTACACAAAGGCACCATTTTTATTCAAAATATTCAAAACCTGTATTTTCCAAAAACTTCATGAAAATGAAAAAGAAGAGTACTTTCATGTAGGGAATGAGGAGGAAAAGTCAAAAATGCTATTACCTTTTGAAACGGAGGTGAAATGAAGAAGAGAGGTGATGGAATAGTAGATTGGGGATGAGAAGCTCTATTTCACGTTGGGAAATTTGGAAGAGGAAGAAAATGAATAGTGAATGGGTTGGGGTTTTTGTTTTGTTTTAAATTTAAAGGCACAAAGACTATCTTGCCCTTAATGAAATGAATCATTCACAAGGGCACCCAAACCATGGCTATTTGGGATGTAAATTGTAAAAACATAGTCAATCATTAAATAAATAAATTTGAAAGCAAAACCCGAGTTATTATGTAATTTTATAAACCGAGCAAAATAATATTAAAATATTATTTTCACCTAACCCCTAAACCCGGGTGTTACATGATCATTTGTTAAACATTTAAAAAATCACTTATTTAAGATGTTTTGATTCATCCACATCATGGATAGGACAAAATTTAATTAGATATCACAACTTAGAGATTATTTCTTGAATTTAAAAAATTGACGCTCGTAATTAACCTTTTATTCAGGATAAAGGTTTTCTCTTAGGATTTCTCCAAGCGTCGCAGCCATTCATATTGGTTTTCTTGACGGTGGCTGACAACTAGTTTTAATACTGGTTGTCGACCATCGGGTTCATTATTTTTATGTCTATTTTGTTTTTTATATTTTTAATAAGAATCTATGTAAAAATGAAATGAAAAAAATAAAAAAGGAAAAAATTGCAGCTATACGGGTTTAAGCTATGACCCTTGGATGTTCATGCTTGTGCCTTGACCATTCGAGCCAAATGCTCATCATTGTAAAGTGTTGAAGTGAAAAATACCTTGAACTAAAAATGTGGGGGTTTAACCCTAGATTAAAATATCAACAGACTTTTCACCTACGAAGAGGAATGTATCGAATCTGAACTTTCAAGATCTAAAATTTCAGAAGAGTCTCCTACCAAATCCCACCGATCACCCTTCAATCTCCCTCACTGTCGTCCCGTGGCCGTCACCGCCCACACCGATGCAAGCGTCGCCTTTCCCCGATCAAAACCCTAGCTGCCACTTGCATTGTTGGGTCATTGATCGCCGTGGAGAACAGTTTTGAAGTTCGACTAGAAGCAAATCATTTCTCCTCAGTCTTTCAGCGATTCTGATCGTTTCCGTCGGTAGTTCATCGCATGACCACCACCACCAGGTTACTCATGCAAACGCGAGCAAAACCCCTCTCACTTTTCGTGGTTCGGATCACTAATTCGAATTCGTCGACGTTCGTCCGATATGGGTAAGTTAGATAATGAGGGACGTCAAATTGAGCTTGAGAGCGATCAATTGGATATTTGAAGGCTGACTTACGTAGCTCGGAGTCGAGGTAATACCCAATACTCCTTGTGTACTATAACAAACATGTTAATTAATAGTTAATGCATGAGATATCAAATGTAGCAGAATATAGTATAACAATACTGATAAGGACCCTTGTGACATAATTAAGAATTATATGACACGCATAAATTTCTGAGATCTATAAATTAAATGATAAGTCAGTTGTCTCTGAATACCTATTAAAACCTCAATTAATGAAACTATATATATAGGAGATTCGATTCAAAAGTGAATTCGATGGCTGACAAATTTTGTGGCATTATTGATGATGTGGTAAGAAGTTAAATCATGAAGAACGAACCATATTCGATTGGTACCCATAATCAAGAGTGTGGACATGACTCTAATAAGATGAGCAGGAAGTATATACTTAAGCTGATTCCTTCTTTACTAATTTAAAATGGGTAATCCTGCCCGTATTCGGTTCCTCTACTTCAGTAAGGGTAATCCCTCCGGTATTCGGTTCCTCTACTTCGGTGAGGGTAATCCCCCCCCCCCCCGTATTTGGTTCCTATACTTTGCTGAGGGTAATTATGCCCGTATAAGGTTCCTATACTTCTGTTAGCATAATTCCTTACCGTTATCGTTACAGGTTCCTATGCTTCGGCTAGGGTAATTCCTTACCGTTACAGTTACAGGTTCCTATACTTCTGAAACTACTATTATATGTTTAAATGATTTTCAGAAAGGGCATTTTTAAACAGAAGTTAACGTTACAATTTAATAAGTGTTTTAAAGAACAAAAAAATATTTTATTTTTACGGTGGGTCGCTCTTGTGACCCTAATTTTACTTCCTAGGATCCGTGGTAATGCATAAGCGGGTCTAAGGGGTTACAATAAGAGTTGTTAGGCTTTTTCATATTTCTTTTGCTTGATCGATGACGACATCAACTTTAGTGTTAGTTGCCGATCATCGATGTTCATTATTTCCCTTACTTTTTCATATTCTATTTTATTTTTATTTTTAAAGTTATGTTTTTAATATTTTAATAAGAATCTCTGCTCTTGTGCACGCTTTTCATTTGCTTTTGTGGTTTGTTTCAGCTATCATTTGGCACGATTTCAACATACCTTAGCATTCTTTGATGCTCGTATATAGATCCTCACGACACCATTTTCTTTATTTGATTTTGTCGGTGGTCATTGAAAAGATTGATCCCCACTCGTTTGATGGTTTGTTAGCAGATGTAATTGTAATTGTGTAACGGAGCAATCTGTCTGATAGTTTGGTTCGCTCATCACTTCCTTTTCATCATGTAAAGCGTCTCGTTTGGCTAGAGACAAGGAGATTCATGAAGGTTTCTGAATGTTAATGGTGTGCTAATCTTCATGGAAGTGTTTGGTTTTCTTTGCACATTTGTATGAAAATTTTAGTGGACTAGTCCCTTTTTGTCTCTTTTTGATACATTGTACTACATTGAATTGCTTTCATCCATTATCCTTGTATCAAGATATGCAGAGAGAGAGAGAGAGATTATTCTTATTGTGAATTAAAAGTAAAGGAAAGATAATCATAGGTCGATATCAGTACAAGGCTAATACTGTCATTGATGATGCAAAAAAAGAATGACAATAGAAAAGAAAGAAAAAAAGGAATATTTTTTTACAAATCCAAATTATAATTCTAATCTTATCAGGAGGAGAGGGGAAGCTATGGCTCCTAATGGGTCTAGAACACATGACTTGAAAGAATGTGAGAGAATAAAGATGAGCCATCAGTTACGCAACATATATTTTTAATAGATAACTATTTGATACATCGGTTACGCTAAAAAAGAAACTCATTATAAAATTATTTTTTAATAAATTCTAATTCTAACCTAATCCTATATAGAGGGAGGGGATGAAAGATGATGCTTCTAGTGGGTATAGAATCCATGACCTGAGAGAACAAGTATGAGCAGCTTGGCCAACTGACCAATTGCGTTTGCTCTTATAAAATTACTTTTTAACTTCTCATAACAGTTAGTTATTTTTTAAATTATGTAATTAATTATACTTTCCAACATATATTTAAAATAAATATTTTAACTTCCTACGGTACTTTTTAAAAATAGTGTCAAATATTTAAATTAATAAACTACTCTTTTCACAACACTTTCTTACATTATTTTTAAAAATATATATTAAAAAATATTTTTCAACTCAACAATCACGAACTAACTGTATTAACTTATGTAACTCTATTAGACAATATTATAGTCTATGGGCTGTTGTAAACAATTATAACCAATTGTAACTAATTGTTATGTGATGGCAATTATGTAATTGGGCTATATATACCCATCAGTTGTAACAGATTGACCCATCGTCTCTTTCTTTCCTTTGTTAAGCTTCTATTTTACTTTTTTCCCTTTCCTTTAACTCCGGTCACTGGAGCTATATGTCTAGCATGGTATTAGAGCAAGGTTTGGCCATCGGTGCTTGATTTCGGTGCCTCTGTAGTTTTTTGCAACAGTCTCAGCTTTTGTTCATGGTTTCTGGTTGTTTGTTCATCTTCTTTGGAGCGTTTGTGGCGGTAGCCTGGTTTCTGGTGAGACCTTTTCAATCTCTTTGGTTTTCTAATAATCCACTTCGTTCTGGTGATTTTGTGTTCTTCAATCTGGTTATTTCTCTCGCTTGTGTTGTGATCTTCTTCTACGTTTTGTTCTCTTTGCGTTTTTGTTTTTGTTCTGAATTCGAAGTCTGGTGTTGTTGTGTTTTGGTTTGGCTTTTGGCTCTTTTTTGTTGTATTGTGATTTGTTTATCGTCTTGCTTCTGCACTTTTTTTGTCTGTTGATATTGTGGTTTCTCTATGGTTATGACGATTGATACTACTACCAATGTTAACCCTCCTGATACTGTTCAAAATGTTCAAACTAATATTTCTAGTCATAGTCCAGATACTCAGGTTCAAACTAGTAAACTCTTTTCCACTAAAAAATTAATGTTGTGCTCGATTATCAGAGTTACCTTTTGTGGCATCAGCAAGTCTTCCTTACTCTTAAAACTCATAGGTTGCTAAAATACATGGATACTAAGGTTACTCCTACATCTCAGTATGTCACCCGTGATGGAGTAGTTTGTATAAATCCTACGTTTGAGGTTTTTGAAGAGCAAGATGGGGCTCTTGCCTCATGGCTTCTGTCCACTGTTAGTCAGAATGTCTTGCCTCACTTGATTGGCTAAAATACTACTTCAAGCATTTGGAATACTTTACATAGACTATATAATGGGAAGACTACCTCTAAGCTCATGTCATATAAAACAGTGATGCATTCTCAAAAGAAAGGAGATATGAATATGAGAGATTTCACATGAAGATTAAATTTATTTGTGGCAATCGTAACGATTGTGGGGAGGTTATTTCTGAACAGGAACATATCACTGCAATAATAGAGGAATGAGTAATGGTAGGAGTTCTCCTCGGCCTTAATGCCAGTTGTGTGGAAGGTTGGGGCACATTGTAGAGAGGTGTTACTATAGGTTTGACATAAACTTCAAAAATGTATATGCTAGATCTAATCAGAATAAAATGGGTTTTAATAATGTTTAAGCACATACTGTATCTTTCTCTTCACTTAGTCCTTTTGCACCAACTCCTTATGTCTACTATCCTACACCTTTTGTTCATATGGTTAATTTTCCATAGTAGTTTTTTGGGTTCTCTCCTCAATTGCAACTAGTCTCTACTCAGCTACATTCTGCTGGTGCCACAGGTTTTGTGCCTCACATTCAACCTGTAGCTCTTCCCTCAAGTTTCTCTCAGTTCCCCAGTGTTGGAGCCTCATCTTTTGTGTCACAAGCTCACATTGCAACCCCTGATATGGTGAGTGACAATGCATGGTACCCAGATTCAAGGGCCATTCACCATCTTACTAAGGATTATAATGCTCTGCAGCATGGTTCCTACCATTCTATCTCAAGTACATTATCTGTTTCTAAGTTTACACTGGATAATCAGATCTTATTTTACTTTTTGGTCAGTCCTCAATCATCTCTTTAGATAATAGTTGTTTCAGATTAAATAATTTATTATATGTTTCAGGTATTACCAAAAACTTACTTTATGTTTCTAAGTTTACACAGGATAATCAGGTTTCATTTCAGTTCTTTCCCAAGTTTTGTCAAGTTCGTGATCTACATACAAATAAGGTTCTGCTTAAGGACATGAAGCTGATGGCTTATACAATCTTGCTAATAATGTTGCTTTAGATAATTCTCTTTTAATAATGTTGCTGGTAACAGTGATGCCAATTGTCATTTTTCATTTCATAATATGAATGTGCCTTTGGAAGTGTGGAACACGAGGCTTGGTCATCCATCCTCTGATGATATGTTTTAAATTCTTTCTGCTTGTAATATTCATGTTCCTAAAACTAATAATAAGTTTGTTTCTTTGTGTGTTGCTTGCAATATGGAAAGTCACATAAATTGCCATTCACTTTGTCTACATCTAAATACTCTCATCCTCTAGAACTTGTTGTTGTTGATGTGTAGGGTCCAACCCCCATTCAGTCGGCTGGATTTCTCTATTATGTAGCTTTCACTGACTCCTTTACTCGTTACATTTGGTTATATTTCTTGAAGAAAAAGTCTCAAGTTCGTGAGGTGTTTGCTATTTTTCACAAGGAGGCAAAGAGACAGCTTGGAGTTAAGCTTAAGGTGTTGCAAACAAACCGTGGATGGGAGTTTGTAGCTATGCAATCCTATCTTAGGGAGCAAGGTATCGTTCATCGCACGTCTTGCCCTCACACTTCAGAGCAAAATGGCTTGGTGGAGAGCAAGCATAGATAGATAGTTGAGCTAGGACTCACCTTGCTGGCTCAGGCATCAATGCCCCTGAGGTTCTAGAACCATGCCTTATCGAGTGCCATATTCCTTATCAATCTTTCACCTTGCTCGACTGGTGTGGAGAAAGATTGAGGGAATTTTGAATGAAAGAAAAGAACACAAAATCGGGTTTAAATAAACAAAGTTAGAAAATCTATGTTAATTGAAGGTCTTGGCCTTGCGATGGAGGTGTTGCAATTCAACCCATTGGTTCATGGTTCGATGCCCAACAATCTCATTTGGTTAAATTTTCACTCAATCAGGTGACATGTGTTGCCATCTAATTGGGTGAAAAAATATTAAATAAAATAAATTAAAAATAGAATAAATTCATCCAATCGAGTCATGATATGTATTGTCATCTAATTGGTTGATTAATTTTATTCAATTTAATTAAAATAAGGACCAAATTGATATAATAAGTAATTAATAGGGACCAAATGTGTAATTATACAAATGTTCTTTAACTGCTAGTCTGCCACGTCACCTCTCCGTTAGATTTTAATTGTCGGGTCAAAATAGGTCTATTTAAATAGTTGGGTGGTCGAATTTTAAATTTTTGTAGTTTGATGGTCAAAACAGGCCACACCCAATAGTTGGGTGGTCACCCAGGTAGTTTACCCTAAAATGTTTCACGTAGTCATGTTTAAAAAAACGACTTTTGAGATTCAGAACTCAAACATTCCTGTCCAAATTTAAAATAGAAATTCTCAATTTTTTGGTTCTTCTATTTATACCCCACACTAAAAATTAGGATTAGTGTTTGTGATTTAGGGTTTAAGGTTAGGGTTTATGAGTAGGATTTAGGAAATTTGCAGCATAGTGTATTTTTTAAGGTGTAGGGTTTAGGATTTAAAATTAGGGGTTAGGGCTTAGGATTTATTTTTATTGTTTTTTTAGCGCTGTGTATAGAAAGAGGCACTAAAAAGGGGCAGATGGTTTTTGTCCCAAAGTTTATGAACAAAAATTCTTTGTCCCTAAGTATGCCTATTTCTATGCCCCACACTAAAAACACTAAAAATTAAATTCTAAACTCTAATCCTAAATTCTAAACCATACACCCTAAAAATACACCATACCTCAAATCCCCTAAATCTTAGCCATAATCTCTAACTTTAGACCATAAACCCATTTTTTTAAGTAGGGGCACCAAAAGGGGTAGATCGGGAAGAGTTTTTGCCATATCCGAGCCCGACCCGATATATATATATATATATATATTCAACCCAACCCGAAAATAATTTTATTTCGCTCGCCCCGGGGTATAGAGTGTAAGCTCGTCCCCGATCTAATCCATCCCAATAATAAACAAAACAATTCAAAAATCAAATATCTAAAACGAACTAAACGTTATAAAATCATAAAATAGACTTGAAAACACAAACTTCACTACCCTAAAAAAATCCAATTTCTAACTTCAAAACCAAAGAAACAAAAAAATATCAGATATGAAATATATAAACATGTTATATATCAAATCTCATAAACACAAACTAAAAAAATAAAAAAAAAATAGAGTAAAAGTATCAATAATATTAAGGGGGCGTTTGGTTCACGGAATGTAAGATTACCTCTGGGAATAGGATTACTGGAATGTAACATTACCTGACACATTACTGGGAATGTTACATTACCTTGTTTGGTTTATTTGGTAGGAATATAGAATTGTAGTGTTTGGTTGGAGGAATATAAGATTAATTGGAAGCAAAATTTACTAACTTGTCCTTATAATATATTTTCTTGTTAACAAGTTTAATTTTTAATTATTAAATTAAAAATATTTACATAAAAATTTATAGAACTATATTCGTTACATTACCTAAATTTTGCAAAAAAAAAAAACAAATATTTATAATATTATTAAATTATGTTTAAAAATGTTTTATATTTATATACAGTTATTCCTTTTTATTTTTTTAACATCAAATTATTACACGTTTAATATGCTTAGATTTTTAATTTTTTATTACTTTCGACCATTTATCAAACAAATTAAAGTAAATAATAAAACAAATCTAAAAGTAATAAAAATGATAAAAATAAATTAACTTACTGATTTTTTTAAGATAAAAATATCTTATAAATCAAATAATAAAATTAATAACATCAAGTCTTAACGCATTCAGTCTCAAGCAACATACAATCTCATCATGTAACCCTAAAAACATCGTAAATACAATATTAATAAAATGTACTATTAAATATTACAACATTATCTAAATATATACAACACCATTTATATATTAAACTAATATTAAATATAAATATTTAATAAATTTACACCATAAATAATTAGTTACCTAATTAAAAATGGAATAAAGGATCAACATGAACATAATTAATAATCACAAGGGTAATATTGTCTAAAAGGGAAGGAATTGTGTAATACCTAAGAAAATGAGGGGAATAGCATTCCCACCATTTAGGGGGAAAAGAGTCACTCTTGGGAAAAGAATAATACCTCATAGTGAGAATCCTCCTAAACCAAACATGGGAATGTAAGTCTGGAAAAGATTATTACCCCTGGTAATCATCTTTTCCGCGAACCAAACACACCCTAAGGGTAAACTACATCACATACCACTCAACTATGGTCGATGACTCGAAAATATCACTCCGTCGTTAACTCTTAACACCCCCCGTTAAGTTAAAACGACGTCGTTTTGCTGGAGAAAAAGTATTAAAACCATGCACTTGGTGGAGTTTGAACCCAAGACCTTCAAATATAAGTGATAAACCTTAACCACTGAACCAATCAGATATTATATAATATTTTACAAGAAATATTAAATATCTCGAACTACTTGAGATTAATTCAAATTATTTTATGAAATAAATAATACTATAAATGAAATTAATATATAAAAATATAAAATATATTATTTTTATATATTATTAATAATATAAATATATGATTTTTACTATAAATGATATATTATTTTTTGAATATTTTGGGTTTTTTAAATAATGTATATATATTATTAATAATAGATAAAAATACTAAAACCCTAAACTATTAACCCACAAACCCTAAACCCTCAAACTTAAATCATAAATCTTAGAGTTTAGGAGTTTGGGTTCAATGGTTTTTTATATATTGATGTTATGAATATGTTAGGCTTTTTAAAAATAATATATTTATATTATATAATTTCAAATTGGTTTAGTGGTTAAGGTTTAGCCTTTCTATTTGGAGGTCTTTGGTTCAAATCCCTTCATCAAAACGACATCTTTTTGGCCTAAACTAGGCTTCTATACAACCGTACCAAAACGACGTCGGTAAAAAAGAAATTCAAATTTTTTCAACCTCTTATATCTAGATTTCATGCATGTCCAGTTAACATTTAAAAGAAGAAAAGAATGAAGATTAAAGAAGAATTAAAAGAGCAGAGACAGTAAAGTGAAAGAATGAAAAAAATTATTCAATAAAATATAACCTAAGTAGTATAAAATGAAAAATTAAGAATTGAAAATGGAGGCAACAATTAAAAAGGGAAAGAATTTTTTTTGAGAAAATATGAGAAAGTAAATTTAAAGGAGAAAGAAAAGGGATTGAAATGGAGAGTGATTGGGAGGCGGCAGGAAATGGAAAACAAATGTATGACATTTTTGTAAATATTTCGGGTTGGGTAAGATCGGAAATTCTAAACTTTAAACTCGACCCGAATATTTTTTTTAAAAAAAACCCACCCTGAAATTTGATTTTAATAATAAAAATCCCGGCCCTATCGAGTCGGGTTGGATTTACCCGTCCTAAGTTTATTATTGCCACAATTTCCATCCTAAGTTTATATATTCTTTTGCAATTAATGTTCTCAACTTGTGGAGTGGGGCAAGGACCAACGAAAATACAATGTTCTCAACAATGTGCGGGGTAGAAATACAAGAAGATACCAAAGGAATTAGCAATTTCCTGTGAACAAAGTGTTTGTTTGAACCCAAAAATCCAAGATTGGAATGGCCGAAGTTGCTGCGAGTTTGGTTAAGGAGAAGTTAACCAGTTTGGTGATTGAAGATGTGGAGTTGCATCTATCCCTATATGATAGAGCAAACAACAATTTTCCAGGGAGCAGTAGCAAGTCAGAACTTCATTGAAGAACACCAGGCAATCTCTGTTGTGTTTCATGTATTGCAGCAAAAATGAAAGTACAGCTTTTCCTATAATGATCAAGCAAGAAATCGCAGAGAATTAATTTACTTGGCTTGAACCAATTTACATTTTTTTTATATAAGCATTCACTGGACCCTTTTGAATCAATTTTCATGGCAATGCATCTGATCAAAGCCTGCTATATGAAGAACTTTAGTCTAAACATAAACAACGAAAGCAAAGCAATATTGTGTGATGGTGGTGGCTAAAAGAAGGCTCTGTTGAGATCAGTTTCTTACATTTCTACCAGGTAATCCGTAGGTTTATTATTCAGACAAATATACTTGATCTTCGACAATCAACAAACGGTGATTTTAACACCTCAAACTCACCACCAGGCATGATGTGTCTGAATTGAAGAAATATATCCCACATCGCTAATATAAATGAGGTACTTGTTGTTTAAATACAAAGCCAAGAGGCAAACTGCTCGCCGAGTGGAATTACGTCTGCTTGTAACCTAAGTGGGGGCAATAATGTGGTTGAACATTGGTTCAATCTGCTGAGTTGGGCACATTTGGTCTTGATCACGGCCTGCCCGTTCCAAGCTAGGAGTTGAGTCATGAAACTTGTGCGGAAGCCTGGGTTTCGTGATTCCTAGAGAGGAAGGCACAGCGTGAGGCTGGTTTCACAGAGCAGCGACAACTTCCCTTTCTTGGCAGTGGAAGGATAACAAGCCGTTGCCACTTGAGTCCATCATAGCTCAGTGGGTCGCTCCCAATTGGACAACCACTTTTTCATTTCGATATTAGTTTTAAGATTCATTATCCAAAATTCCTTTACCGTTCGCATTAGTCATAAAGCTCAATCGTCATTTGTGAAAATTATTTTGCTTTCAACGTTCAATTGACATCTCGTTCGTTATTTCGCGACGATTAAAAAATGAGTAATCAGTCTGACGACGGAAGAATGAGTAGTCAATAGTGAGATCCAACGACAAAGCGAATTGCTGATAGGTGATTCGTCAGTTGATGTATTTAAAGATTAAGGATATGGAATATTTGAAAAAATGAAAATTTTAGGATTTTTTTTGGGGAACAATTATGATTTTGTTTTTAAGAAACCAAAATATCATTATATGTTTTATACTTAATCTCCTCAAAAGAAAACATTTTTTTTTCATTGGATCATTCCTTAAATTTAAAAAAATGACGCTCTTTTAACTCATACCACCAAACTTAATAAAGATATTACTCCATGAACCATTCTCAGAATCTCATCCAAGGTCCTACCCAATTAAATAACGGCACATCATCTCTATTTTCCACATAATATTTTCTTATAAATTAAAATTCACAAAACATCATCTCCTTCCTCATACCTAATATGCTAATGAATAAAATCGTTAAAACTAAACAAAAACACCCAGAAAACTTAATACACGAATAAAAAAACAATAATAAAATTATTATTAATAAAATTATTGTATTCCAGTCTCAACCCAATCTTCGATACATTCACTATATTAATCCCCAATCTTTTTTCAACTTCCTACAGTTGATACAGAAGAGATAGGGCAGAAGGTCATCTCGTGGAAAAGTGACTAGAGAAGAAAATTTTGTGTTGATGCGCAACTGGTTCAAGAATGATGGAGGGGGATTGATTTGTTTGCTACAAACACTAGGCAGCAGGCGGATGCTGTTAATTATAACGGAACAAATGATGCTCGAATCAGACGATTGGGATGAATGTAATGATTTTATCGAAGATTGGTTGAGATTGAAATGTAGTAATTTTATTAATAATAATTTTATTGTTGTCTCTTTTGATTGGCTTGTTAAATTTTTTGGGTGCTTTTTTTATTTTAACGATCTCATTCATTAACACATTAGAATAAATATATGAGGTATGAGGAAGAAGATGATGATTTGTAAATTAATTTATAAGAAAATATTATGTGAAAAACAATGACGATGTGACTTTATTTAATTGTGTAAGACATTGGATAAGATTGTGAGAATGGTTCATAGAATAATTTCTTCTAATTTTATTTTAAAATATAATTATTTGCATGTCGAGCCTTTAAGATTTTTAATAATTACTTAAATATCATTAAAAAATTAATAATGTTCATTTGTGTATTGCGTTAAAGGTGTTCAGTACTGCGCGTCGCCCGTTTTAGACTCATCCTTCGTTCATACTCAAAATTTTCATTACTTCACCCATAATCATTTGTTAAACATTTTACAAAATTCACTTATGTAAGATGTTTTGATTCATCCACATCATGGATAGGACAAGATTTAATTAGATATCATAACTTATGTATGATGCTTTTGGTGGGTATAGAATTCATGAACTTAGAGAACAAATATGAGCAGTTT
Organism: Hibiscus tridactylites; assembly: GCA_958450335.1. Classification (NCBI taxonomy): domain Eukaryota; kingdom Viridiplantae; phylum Streptophyta; class Magnoliopsida; order Malvales; family Malvaceae; genus Hibiscus; species Hibiscus tridactylites. Next base: position 83,240,424 of record OY288277.1, on the reverse strand, counting down.
GGCCAACCAATCCATTGTATTTGTTCTTATAATATTACTTTTTAACTTCTCATAACACCTAGTTATTTTTTTAATTATGTAATTAATTATGCTTTCCAACATATATTTAAAACAAATATTTTAACTTCTTACGGTACCTTTTAACAATAGTGTCAAATATTTAAATTAATAAACTAATTTTTTCACAACACTTTCTTACATATCTTTTAAAAATATATATTAAAAAATATTTTTCAACTCAATAATCACGAACTAACCTTGACTGATGTGGAATGGCTCCATGACTAATGTGATTAAACCTTCTCGCAAAATTAGGCAGAAGTTATCCATTGTCGTCGTATCTGTTTGTATAATGCATGGAGAGACTGGCTCAAGGTGTTCAAGCAGCTATTGATCAGGGTCGTTGGTCACCGTTCTGGGTTACTATGAGTGGGATGATTATCTCTCATTTATATTTTGCAGACGGCGTGATTTTATTTGCTGAAGCATCTATTGATCAGATGTCAGTTGTGCGCTCGGTATTAGAGAAATTTTGTCAAGTATCAGGTCACAAAGTAAGTGCTGCTAAGACCACAATTTTCTTTCTAAGAATGTTCCTGTTGAGACACGACAAAACATTAGTTGTGGTTTTGGTTTCATGGAGGTGGATGATTTAGGGATGTATCTCAGTGTTCTATTGTACATAGACGAGTTACCTCAGCTTCCTATCAATATTTAGTTCAGATGGTGCAACTTAAGCTTAGTGGATGGAAGGCGAAGTGTCTATCATTGGCAGGACATATTACTCTTGCAAAATCAGTGCTCACGGCTATACCTCTATGCCATGCAAACTGCGGTGCTTCTAAAACGTACATGTGTTGAGTTGGAACGGTTGATACGACGCTTTGTGTGGGGTGTTACGGCAGCCACATGAAGAGTTCATCTAGTTAATTGGGACATGGTGTGCCCATCTATTCCTATTGGAGGATTGGAATTTCGTAAAATGGATAAACAAAATGAAGCGTTCCTTGTGAAGCTTGCATTTCAGTTACTTACTCGGAAATCTACTTTATGGCTACGTTTTATTCGATAAATCACTATATTAATCCCCAATCATTTTTTGAACATCCTACAGTTGATACATAAGAGAAAGGGCAGAAGGTCATCTCGTGGAAAAGCAACTAGAGAAGTAAATTATGTGATGATGCGCAACTGGTTCAAGAATGATGGAGGGGGGATGATTTGTTTGCTACAAACACTAGGCAGCAGGCGGATGCTGTTAATTATAACGGAACAAATGGTGCTCGAATCAGACGATTGGTATGAATGTAATGATTTTATCGAAGATTGGTTGAGATTGAAATGTAGTAATTTTCTTAATAATAATTTTATTGTTGTCTCTTTTGATTGGCTTGTTAAATTTTTTGGGTGCTTTTTTTATTTTAACGTTTTATTCATTAACACATTAGAATAAATATATGAGGTATGAGGAAGAAGATGATGATTTGTAAATTAATTTTTAAGAAAATATTATGTGAAAAATAAAGATGACGTGACTTTATTTAATTGTGTAAGACATTGGATAAGATTGTGAGAATGGTTCATAGAATAATTTCTTCTAATTTTATTTTGAAATCTAATTAATTGCATGTCGAACCTTAGAGATTTTTAATAATTATTTAAAAGTTATTAAAAATTAATAATGTTCATTTGCGTATTGCGTTAATGGTGTTCAGTAGTGTGTGTCGCCCGTTGTAGACTCATCCTTCGTTCATACTCAAAATTTTCATTGCTTCACCCATAATCATTTGTTAAACATTTTACAAAATTCACTTATGTAAAGATGTTTTGATTCATCCACATCATGGATAGGACAAAATTTAAATAGATATCATAACTTATGTATGATGCTTTTGGTGGGTATAGAATCCATGACCTTAGAGAACAGATATGGGCAGTTTGGCAAACCAATCCATTGCATTTGTTCTTATAAAATTACTTTTGTACTTCTTATAACACCTAATTATTTTTTTTAATTATGTAATTAATTATGCTTTCCAACATATATTTAAAACAAATATTTTAACTTCTTAAAGTACTTTTTAATAATAGTGTCAAATATTTAAATTAATAAACTAATTTTTTCACAACACTTTCTTACATATCTTTTAAAATATATATATATTAAAAAATATTTTTCAACTCAACAATCATGAACTAACCTTGACTGATGTGGAATGGCTCCATGATTGATGAGATTAAACCTTCCCGTGAAATTAGGCAGGGCGATCCATTGTCGTCGTATCTGTTTGTATAATACATGGAGAGACTGGCTCAAGGTGTTCAAGCAGCTATTGATCTGGGTTGTTGGTCACCGTTCTGGGTTACTATGAGTGGGACGACTATCTCTCATTTATTTTTTGTAGACGACGTGATTTTATTTGCTGAAGCATCTAATGATCAGATGTCAGTTGTACGCTCGGTATTAGAGAAATTTTGTCAAGTATCAGGTCACAAAAAAGTGCTGCTAATACCACAATTTTCTTTCTAAGAATGTTCCTATTGAGACACGACAAAACATTAGTGGTGGTTTTGGTTTAATGGAGGTGGATGATTTAGGGAAGTATCTCAGTGTTCTGCTTTACATAGACGAGTTACCTCGGCTTCCTATCAATATTTAGCTCAGATGGTGCAACGTAAGCTTAGTGGATGGAAGGCGAAGTGTCTATCATTGGCTGGACATATTACTCTTGCTAAATCAGTGCTCACGGCTATACCTCTCTATGCCATGCAAATTGCGGTGCTTCTAATACGTACATGTGTTGAGTTGGAACGGTTGATACGACGCTTTGTTTGGGGTGTTACGGCAGCCACATGAAGGGTTCATCTAGTTAATTGGGACAGGGTGTGCCCATCTACTCCTATTGGAAGATTGGATTTTCATAAAATGGATAAACAAAATGAAGCGTTCCTTGTGAAGCTTGCTTTTCAGTTACTTACTCAGAAATCTACTTTATGGCTACGTTTTATCCAGGAAATCACTATATTAATGCCCAATAATTTTTTGAACTTCCTACAGTTGATACAGAATAGACAGGGCAGAAGGTCATCTCGTGGAAAAGTGACTAGAGAAGAAAATTTTGTGATGATGCGCAACTGGTTCAAGAATGATGGAGGGGGATTGATTTGTTTGCTACAAACACTAGGCAGCAGGCGGATGCTGTTAATTATAACAGAACAAATGATGCTCGAATCAGACGATTGGGATGAATGTAATGATTTTATCGAAGATTGGTTGAGATTGAAATGTAGTAATTTTTTTTTGATAAAGATTGGTGACCTCATTAAAAAACCCCCTCATACCTGGTTTTAGCTCGTGTGGAGCGAAACCAAATAGCGGAAGGGGGAAAAGAGTGTCATATAAATTTTATTAAAATTTTGTTAAATTACAAACACCAATAAGGTTACCACTTGCAAACGCCCCCAAACTCTAATATCTCCACCCCCTACCTCGTTTACCTGTTGCGAAGCACACTCCTACCCTACTCCTTTCTTCGTCAGGGAGTCCGCTACAGTATTGCAAGCACGTGAACCAAATATAATTAAGCAGTTTACTTTCTTCCCTAGCACAGAAATATCACTCACTAAATTTCTAAAAAACCCAGGACATTCCCCCGGATTGATAACCCAATCCAAAGCTGTTTGGCAATCGCTTTCCATCACAATGCGATTTTTAAGGAATAGCCTGCCTTCAATGATCATCAGAAGTCCCTGCTTAATGGCCAGCAGCTCCGCTAAGACTGGAGGCCCCGACCCTGTGCTTTTAGAGAACGTTGTGATCGCCTTTCCTTCCGCGTCTCGCACCACCCCCCCAATGCCCCCGCCACTACCATCGTTCCTCATAGCTTCGTCCGTGTTGACCTTCAAAAACCCAGGAGGGGGCTTCACCCATAGTTTCTTGCCGGACCTCTCAATTCTTCGAAGTACCGTCTGATCCTCAACTGCCAAGTTCGCCATAATATCGTCCAAGGATCTCAGATCCGCAGGGAAACTGGCTTTGAACCATGATGCTACCCTGTATTTAGCAAGAAAAATAAGCTGCAGAACATTCACTTTACCTTTCTTAAAGACAACTTCATTGCGCATTAGCCAAATGGTCCAAGTCACAGCTACCGGTATCAATCGCCATATATTCGACCCCTTAATCACCGCCCCTACAGCCTGCAACAGTATCACCAGCTCCTTTAATCCCCTAGGCATAACCCAATCTATTCCCCACGAGGCTGCCAAGTTTGTCCACACAAGCCACGCAACCCTGCAATGTATAAAAAGGTGATGAACAGATTCAGCACTGGACTTGCATAGGGGACACGACAAATCTTCAATCCCGCGAATCCCCCTCTTGCAAAGCTCCGTTCGAACGGCCACTCTATTTTGGATAGCTTGCCACAGGAAAAACTCGACCTTAGGAGGCGAAAGACCAGTCCAAACCAATTTTTTCCAGTCGAAGCTCTCATTAGATTTAGCTCTAGAACATAAAAAACCCGACTTGGTAGAATAGATTCCAGTCCCAGCAGCCTTCCACACTAAACAGTCAAAGTCGCAATCGTCTAAACTGACGGTTTCTAATAGCGCAAACAGAGCATTCATTTGATCCACCTCCCAATCGAATAAACCCCTACGGAGTTCTATATCCCACTTAACACGACCATCCAGAAAGTTAGCAAACTCTCGGACCTTCCCATTCTTGTTACAAGCTAGAGCATATATCCTCGGAAAGGTAAGTATCAACGAAGCTTCACCCACCCACCAATCATGCCAAAACAATAAACGCCTACCATCCCCTAACTGTACACGAATGTTGCTTCTCAAAGCTTCCCCCACCCTATCGGTTTTATAGATTGAGTTTAGAACTCCTCTCCAGATCCAAGAATCATACCTATGTTTAATAGGCCCTGGCACAATTGGTATATCCACTGCGTTCCGTTTGGCTGCAAGAATCTTTCTAACCTCACTTTCTCGCTCATTGGCAATTTTCCATATCCACTTGAAAAGCAAAAGTCTGTTCTAGTAGGTAATCTCCCGCACACCTAAACCCCCTTCATCAACGAGTAAGCAAATTGTCGACCAACTAATCCAGTGCACTCTTTTCCTATTTTCATCATCACCCCACAGGAAACCGGCCATAATATTATTAAGCTTCCTCGCAACCTCTACTGGAATTGTAAAAAGAGAAAGGAAGTAGGAGGGGAGCGCACATAAAACAGATTTAAGCAGGACCAACCTCCCACTCACAGTCAGATTCTTACCTTTCCATTTGGCTAAATGCCTATGGAATTTTTCTACCACAGGTTCCCATAACCCTATCGAGTTTCTCTTAGGTCCCAGGGGCAATCCGAGGTATTCAGAGGGGAAGGTCCCAACCAAGCAACCCACTTTGTCTGCCCAAAGCTTGATTAACCCGTCTTCCATGTTAAGTCCATAAACCCTGCTTTTGATTAGGTTAAGCTGCAGACCCGCTGCCAATTCAAAGACCCGAAGAACACGCTGGACGTTTAGCAATTCTCTTACGGAGGCACCACAGAAAATGATTAAGTCATCTGCAAATTACAGATGCGACAATTGGAATGCTCGCTCATCTTTTCCAATTGAAAAACCCTGAAAAAGACCCACATCCGATGCCTTGGCTAACATGAGGTGAAGCGCTTCCCCAACCATATTAAAAAGAAGAGGGGACATAGGGCAGCCTTGCCGAAGTCCACGCGAAAGAGAAAAGCGCGTAGTCGGGGTCCCATTAACTAAAATTGAAATGCTCGCTGTCGATATGCAAGTTAATACCCAACTACACCAACGATCGCCAAACCCTATTTCTCTCATAACTCTGATCAGAAAATTCCAGTCCACTGTGTCATATGCCCGCTTGAAGTCTATCTTAAATATTGTTCCCTTCAACCCCGCTCTATGCATGTAGTCGATGGCTTCATTAGCCAAAAGGGCACAATCCAAGATCTGCCTCCCAAGAATAAAGGCGAACAGTGAGTTGCTGATTACAGACCCCCCGCACCCCTTCAGCCTTCTAGCTAGCACCTTAGCAATTATTTTGTAAACCCCTCCTACTAAACTAATGGGGCGAAAGTCTTCTACTGCATCCGCACCATTCTTTTTAGGAATCAGCGTGATAAAAGAGTGATTCACTCCCTCTTCGAGATTTCTGCCATGAAAAAGAACGTTGAAAACTTTCATTAAATCATCTTTCAACACCTCCCAATATTTCTTAAAGAAAGCCATTGAATACCCATCCGGGCCGGGAGCCTTCGAGTTGTCCATGGAAGCAATGGCTTCCCAAACCTCAACACTGCTAAAAGGCTTCTCCAAAAGATCTTTTTGCGCACTAGTAATCTTCGCAAAATTCAGTTCCAAGTCTTTTACTGCAATGGTGTTACCCGTATTATAGGACCTAGAGAAAAAATTCAGGATCCCATCCTTAATTTCCGCGGGATCGGATAATAAAGCACCATCTATTATAATGTTACTGATAAAGTTGCGTCTTCGCCTATTAGATGCGGTTAGGTGGAAGAAATTCGTGTTCCGATCTCCCTCCTTAAACCACCTTAAACGCGAGTTCTGTAGCCATATTCTTTCCTCTCGTCTAAGCAGTATCCATAACTCCTTTTTACAAACAAACAACGAGGTACTATCATGTTCAGTCCCCCTCCCTTCCTGTAATTTCTTCTCAATCGCAGATATCTTGTTTTCCACTTCTGAAACTGCGTCCTTCTTTAAAAAGCCTTCTCTCAAAGACCACTTCCTAATTGCTTCCTTTGTCCCCTTCAAAGTGTTGCATAAACCTCTTCCTCGGTTGGATTTTTCAGCCTTGAGATAGTCTCATTTACCATGTCATCGAATCCTTCCACATCCAATAGGTAGTTGAAAAATTTAAAAGGCCGAGGCCCCCAATCCATACGATCACATCCCAAAAGAATCCTATGATGATCCGAAATAGAGCTAGGCAGAAGATGTTGGATTAGATTGTGAAAGTTCGAAAGGAAATTGGCACTCACCAGGAAACGGTCCAACCGCACAAAAGTTGGAACCTCCCTATTGTTTGACCATGTAAAAATTCCACCCTTCATAGCAAATCAATTAGGTTTGTAACTTGAATAAAGGAGCGGAAGATTTCGACGGTGTTGAAATTAACAGCAGCACCCAGTTTCTCCTCTCTGCTAATAACCGCATTAAAATCCCCCCCCAAGCACCAAGCTTTGTTATACTTACTCATAAACTCCCCTAGTTCCCCAAAAAAAACCTATTTCTCAGCTTCTATAGACGGACCATATACATTAATCAACCCGCACTCCAAATGATGACCCTTGAATCGGCCAAATAACACTATGAATCTGGGAAAAGCGTAAGACTCAGTTACCTCGAAAAAATCCGTGTCCCAAATGCTGATTAATCCGCCTGCAGAACCATCTGCCGGAGCGAACACTCTCCCAAAATTTTGTCTAACACCCATACTTCTGAAAATTGTAGGAGTGAAAGCTGCGAGTTTTGTTTCCTGTATATGCATAATTTTAGGTTTCCTCGACGATAACAGTTTCCTCACCGCACAGCATTTTTCCTTCTTCCCTAACCCCCTGATATTCCATGATATTATAGATAATTCCATAGACATTAATAAAACCTTCGACTCCTTGAAGAAAAGACTCAGCCGCTACTTTGCTGCGCCTTCAATTTCCACTACTTTGCTGACCACCGCATTCTTCCCACCTTTGAATGTTATCCCTAAAATTTGGCTAACGCCCCAAACTGCTAGAGCTTCCTCTATATTATTAAGGTGAATAGAACCGTTCGTCGATCCAGACCCTTCCACACTTTGCTCCTTGAACGAGCCATCTAAAGCTTCCCTAATTTGGCTTCTCATTTCCCTCCGATTTTGCATGTTGTAGAAACCCCCACTGCTGGCCAACAACACAGAGACATTGAATTGGGGAAGTGATCTCGCCGCCACCTTTCTACCCGCACTCACAATTTCCACCCCCTCATTGTTGAGAGGCTCAATGGCTTGATTTATCTCAACCCCCATACTATCCGATACATATCCCTCCTTCCTCCAGAGAGAGCCTTCATCGGTTCTATCCAGGGAATCAGCTACAACCAGATTTTCGCTATTAATATTGGGAAGATCCTGGGCATCTGAGTTACAGTTTCCAATAGTCGAATGGGCTGGAAGGTTATGTTGAGCCCCAATCTCAGACCTAATGGGGGACACGGGTGATCTGGGAGAACCCGGGTTGGACACTCCTCTAGACTGGTTAACAGGCACGTGCGGAGGCACACTAGCTTCCCCCTCCTGGGCCCCCCCATCCATCTGTAAATTATTACCTGACTGGGCCAGAGGAATGTTACCCCTCGGAGCACTCCCCCTCATTAACTCATCATTAATAATGTCCCTAGAGCTCCGGGGATGAACCTTGAAAGTGTCAACATTATTGATGTTCCTCTTCTGATCATTGAAGATCCCTGCCTCTTCAACTTCATCCTGATCTGAGCACACTGGAGACTCCGGCCAGACTCCGTCTTCACCAACAATCGCATCCCCGTCGTCAAACTCCAAGGCGTCCGGGGGGTCTTCTCCCACCTTAATCTTGACGCAGAAAGACTTACCCAAAACGTTGATCTTAATCACTTTTGGAACATTGAACTGGCTGGAAACTCTGATGATCATACGAGTCGCGGTCAAATCCCATCTCCTCTTGGTTTCTTCATGAATCTTAATCAGGATCCCCCATTTATTTGCTAGGGTTTTAAAAAATTCTTCAGACCATCAGCAAATGGGAACCCCATATAATGAAACCGAACAGTAAAAGTAGGGAATACCATCCTTTTTAACATCAAATTCCAGAACCTCGAACCAGTAGGATAGCGCCTCCATCTTATTATTCCACACGTCGATCTTATCTGCTCCCGACGAAAAGGTTATAATGCATGCATTCACTGTACAACCCCATTTTGCTATTTTGACATGGATACCGTCGTTCCTTAGAGCTGTCATCACGAAGCCCATATCAAAATCCCTCTTGATAATACCAGTGATTGAATTATTAATCCATTCGAAGTCCTCATTAGGGAAGTTGTAATCCATGTCCAAGCAATCTTCATGTTTCTGTTCCTTCCCCTCCTGTTTGTACTCCCTATTACCTTCAGCCTCCTTAGTGTTGGAGAGTAGCGCCTCCTTGAACGATCTTCCGTCGCTCTTCCAATAACCCATTTTCGCACTGTTTCTTGGTTCATTGTTGCCATTCAATTTAGCTTCCCGGTGAATCGGGGACCTTGGATATACTCCCTTCTGGCTTCTCCCTCCTTTGCTAAATCTAGCTTTGGATACGAACACGACCCTCCCATCAATCTTCGTCTTATCGAACTTCTCAATAACCATATTCAGGTCCTTTAGGCTCGCCAGGTGAATGAAGGCAAAAGTATCAACCCTGTACTTTGGTTTCTGGTTGTTGTAAGGGATATACACCTTCAACACTTTCCCATAGTGACTGAACAACTCCCACAAAGCCCCTCTCAACACTCTCCTACTTAACTTGTCCACAAAAGCTACCCATTTCCCTTCGCCAGAAAAAGAGTGAGCAAACCTACCGTTAGCTCCGCCGGCGCTCCCATTCTCTCTGCCCATTCTGGAGAGCAAATTGACTAGACAATATTTTTTTTATCACAAAGCTAAGCATGAAACATGGATCCAATTTACACCCAATGTGGCCCTTTGCAGAGATGTGAATCTTGACCTTTTCGTTTTTATTTAGAATTCTGGGTTCTTTTGTTTTAAAGAAAAGTTGATGTTTGCTGCTTCTGCTCCCTCTCCAACTGCAACACAATTTCCATTTCCTTAAGTTGGAGGCGGAATGGAGAAACTTAGGATATAGGTGAAGTATATTAGTTTAGTAGGGTCCAGGGAAGTAAATATGACTCTGCCCTTTTTAATCAAAATAAATCTGAACTAAACTAATATTTTAATAAGTTTCGAACATAAAACCCAAATGAGTAAAAAAAATGTAGTAATTTTATTAATAATAATTTTATTGTTGTCTCTTTTGATTGGCTTGTTAAATTTTTTAGGTGCTTTTTTTATTTTAACGATTTCATTCATTAACACATTAGAATAAATATATGAGGTATGAGGAAGAAGATGATGATTTGTAAATTAATTTATAAGAAAATATTATGTGAAAAACAATGACGATGTGACTTTATTTAATTGTGTAAGACATTGGATAAGATTGTGAGAATGGTTCATAGAATAACTTCTTCTAATTTTATTTTGAAATATAATTATTTGCATGTCGAGCCTTTAAGATTTTTAATAATTACTTAAATGTCATTAAAAATTAATAATGTTCATTTGTGTATTGTGTTAATGGTGTTCAGTACTGCGCGTCGCCCGTTTTAGACTCATCCTTCGTTCATACCCAAAATTTTCATTACTTCACCCATAATCATTTGTTAAACATTTTACAAAATTCACTTATGTAAGATGTTTTGATTCATCCACATCATGGATAGGACAAGATTTAATTAGATATCATAACTTATGTATGATTCTTTTGGTGGGTATAGAATCCATGACCTTAGAGAACAAATATGAGCAGTTTGGCCAACCAATCCATTGTATTTGTTCTTATAATATTACTTTTTAACTTCTCATAACACCTAGTTATATTTTAAATTATGTAATTAATTATGCTTTCCAACATATATTTAAAACAAATATTTTAACTTCTTACGGTACCTTTAAACAATAGTGTCAAATATTTAAATTAATAAACTAATTTTTTCACAACACTTTCTTACATATCTTTTAAAAATATATATTAAAAAATATTTTTCAACTCAATAATCACGAACTAACCTTGACTGATGTGGAATGGCTCCATGACTGATGTGATTAAACCTTCTCGCAAAATTAGGCAGAAGTTATCCATTGTCGTCGTATCTGTTTGTATAATGCATGGAGAGACTGGCTCAAGGTGTTCAAGCAGCTATTGATCAAGGTCGTTGGTCACCGTTCTGGGTTACTATGAGTGGGATGACTATCTCTCATTTATTTTTTGCAGACGTCGTGATTTTATTTGCTGAAGCATCTATTGATCAGATGTCAGTTGTGCGCTCGGTATTAGAGAAATTTTGTCAAGTATCAGGTCACAAAGTAAGTGCTGCTAAGACCACAATTTTCTTTCTAAGAATGTTCCTGTTGAAACACGACAAAACATTAGTTGTGGTTTTGGTTTCATGGAGGTGGATGATTTAGGGATGTATCTCAGTGTTCTGTTGTACATAGACGAGTTACCTCAGCTACCTATCAATATTTAGTTCAGATGGTGCAACTTAAGCTTAGTGGATGGAAGGCGAAGTGTCTATCATTGGCAGGACATATTACTCTTGCTAAATCAGTGCTCACGGCTATACCTCTATGCCATGCAAACTGCGGTGCTTCTAAAACGTACATGTGTTGAGTTGTAACGGTTGATACGACGCTTTGTTTGGGGTGTTACGGTAGCCACATGAAGAGTTCATCTAGTTAATTGGGACATGGTGTGCCCATCTATTCCTGTTGGAGGATTGGAATTTCGTAAAATGGATAAACAAAATGAAGCGTTCCTTGTGAAGCTTGCATTTCAGTTACTTACTCGGAAATCTACTTTATGGCTACGTTTTATTCGATAAATCACTATATTAATCCCCAATCGTTTTTTGAACATCCTACAGTTGATACATAAGAGAAAGGGCGGAAGGTCATCTCGTGGAAAAGCAACTAGAGAAGTAAATTATGTGATGATGTGCAACTAGTTCAAGAATGATGGAGGGGGATTGATTTGTTTGCTTCAAACACTAGGCAGCAGGCGGATGCTGTTAATTATAACGGAACAAATGGTGCTCGAATCAGACGATTGGTATGAATGTAATGATTTTATCGAAGATTGGTTGAGATTGAAATGTAGTAATTTTCTTAATAATAATTTTATTGTTGTCTCTTTTGATTGGCTTGTTAAATTTTTTGGGTGCTTTTTTTTATTTTAACGATTTTATTCATTAACATATTAGAATAAATATATGAGGTATGGGGAAGAAGATGATGATTTGTAAATTCATTTTTAAGAAAATATTATGTGAAAAATAAAGATGACGTGACTTTATTTAATTGTGTAAGACATTGGATAAGATTGTGAGAATGGTTCATAGAATAATTTTTTCTAATTTTATTTTGAAATCTAATTAATTGCATGTCGAACCTTAGAGATTTTTAATAATTATTTAAAAGTCATTAAAAATTAATAATGTTCATTTGCGTATTGCGTTAATGGTGTTCAGTAGTGTGTGTCGCCCGTTGTAGACTCATCCTTCGTTCATACTCAAAATTTTCATTGCTTCACCCATAATCATTTGTTAAACATTTTACAAAATTCACTTATGTAAAGATGTTTTGATTCATCCACATCATGGATAGGACAAAATTTAAATAGATATCATAACTTATGTATGGTGCTTTTGGTGGGTATAGAATCCATGACCTTAGAGAACAGATATGAGCAATTTGGCAAACCAATCCATTGCATTTGTTCTTATAAAATTACTTTTGTACTTCTCATAACACCTAATTATTTTTTAAAATTATGTAATTAATTATGCTTTCCAACATATATTTAAAACAAATATTTTAACTTCTTAAGGTACTTTTTAATAATAGTGTCAAATATTTAAATTAATAAACTAATTTTTTCACAACACTTTCTTACATATCTTTTAAAAATATATATATTAAAAAATATTTTTCAACTCAACAATCATGAACTAACCTTGACTGATGTGGAATGGCTCCATGATTGATGAGATTAAACCTTCCCGTGAAATTAGGCAGGGCGATCCATTGTCGTCGTATCTGTTTGTATAATGCATGGAGAGACTGGCTCAAGGTGTTCAAGCAGCTATTGATCAGGGTTGTTGGTCACCGTTCTGGGTTACTATGAGTGGGACGACTATCTCTCATTTATTTTTTGCAGACGACGTGATTTTATTTGCTGAAGCATCTAATGATCAGATGTCAGTTGTGCGCTCGGTATTAGAGAAATTTTGTCAAGTATCAGGTCACAAAAAAGTGCTGCTAATACCACAATCTTCTTTCTAAGAATGTTCCTGTTGAGACACGACAAAACATTAGTGGTGGTTTTGGTTTCATGGAGGTGGATGATTTAGGGAAGTATCTCAGTGTTCTGCTTTACATAGACGAGTTACCTCGGCTTCCTATCAATATTTAGTTCAGATGGTGCAACGTAAGCTTAGTGGATGGAAGGCGAAGTGTCTATCATTGGCTGGACATATTACTCTTGCTAAATCAGTGCTCACGGCTATACCTCTCTATGCCATGCAAATTGCGGTGCTTCTAAAGCGTACATGTGTGGAGTTGGAACGGTTGATACGACACTTTGTTTGGGGTGTTACGGCAGCCACATGAAGGGTTCATCTAGTTAATTGGGACAGGGTGTGCCCATCTACTCCTATTGGAGGATTGGATTTTCATAAAATGGATAAACAAAATGAAGCGTTCCTTGTGAAGCTTGCTTTTCAGTTACTTACTCAGAAATCTACTTGATGGCTACGTTTTATCCAGGAAATCACTATATTAATCCCCAATAATTTTTTGAACTTCCTACAGTTGATACAGAAGAGAAAGGGCAGAAGGTCATCTCGTGGAAAAGCGACTAGAGAAGAAAATTATGTGATGATGCGCAATTGCTTCAAGAATGATGGAGGGGGATTGATTTGTTTGCTACAAACACTAGGCAACATGCATATACTGTTAATTATAACGGAACAAATGATGTTCGAATCAGACGATTGGGATGAATACAATGATTTTATCGAAGATTGGTTGAGATTGAAAAGTAGTAATTTTATTAATAATAATTTTATTGTTGTCTCTTTTGATTAGCTTGTTAAATTTTTCGGGTTCTTTTTTTTATTTTAAGGATTTCATTCATTAACACATTAGAATAAATATATGAGGTATGAGGAAGAAGATGATGATTTGTAAATTTTAATTTATAAGAAAGTATTATGTAGAAAATATAGATGATGTGGCTTTATTTAAATTTACAAGACCTTGGGTAAGATTGTGAGAATGGTTCATTGAATAATTTCATCTAATTTTATTTTGAAATATAATTAATTGTATGTCGAGCCTTTAAATTTTTTATAATTATTTAAAAGTCATTAAAAATTGATGGTGTTCGACGATGTGCATCGTCCATTGTAGACTCATCCTTCGTTCATACTCAAATTTGTCATTACTTCACCCATGATCATTTGTTAAACATTTAAAAAAATCACTTATTTAAGATGTTTTGATTCATCCACATCATGGATAGGACAAAATTTAATTAGATATCACAACATAGAGATTATTTCTTAAATTTAAAAAATTGACACTCGTAATTAACCTTTTATTCAGGATAAAGGTTTTCTCTTAGGATTTCCCCAAGCGTCGCAGCCATTCATATTGGTTTTCTTGACGGTGGCCGACAACTAGTTTTAATACTGGTTGTCGACCACCAGGTTCGTTATTTTTATGTCTGTTTTGTTTTTTTATATTTATAATAAGAATCTATGTAAAAATGAAATGAAAAAATAAAAAAGGAAAAGATTGCAGCTATACGGGTTAAACTATGACCCTTGGATGTTCATGCTTGTGCCTTAACCATTCAAGCCAAATGCTCATCCTTGTAAAGTGTTGAAGTGAAAAATACCTTGAACTAAAAATGCGGGGGTTTAACCCCAGATTAAAATATCAATAGACTTTTCACCTACGGAGAGGAATGTATCGAATCTGAACTTTCAAAATCTAAAATTTCAGAAGAGTCTCCTACCAAATACCACCGATCACCCTTCAATCTCCCTCACCGTCGTCCCGTGGTCGTCACCGCCCACACCGATGCAAGTGTCGCCTTTCCCCGATCAAAACCTTAGCTGCCACTTGCATCGTTGGGTCACTGATCGCCATGGAGAACAGTTTTGAAGTTCGACTAGAAGCAAATCGTTGCTCCTCAGTCTTTCGGCGATTCCGATCGTTTCCACCGGTAGTTCATCGCATGACCACCACCACTAGGTTACTCACGCAAACGCGAGCAAAACCCCTCTCACTTTTCGTGGTTCTGATCACTAATTCAAGGTCATTGGCGTTCGTCCGATAGGGGTAAGTTAGATAATGAGGGACGTCAAATTGAGCTTGAGAGCGATCAATTGGATCTTTGAAGGCTGACTTACGTAGCTCGGGGTCGAGGTAATACCCAATACTCCTTGTGTTCTATAACGAACATGTTAATTAATAGTTAATGCATGAGATATCAAATGTAGCAGAATATAGTATAACAATACTGATAAGGACCATTGTGACATAATTAAGAATTATATGCCACGCATAAATTTCTGAGATCTATAAATTAAATGATAAGTCGGTTGTCTCTGAATACCTGTTAAAACCTCAGTTAATGAAACTATATATATATAAGATATTTAATTCAAAAGTGAATTCGATGGCTGACAAATTGTGTGGCATTATTGATGATGTGGTAAGAAATTAAAGCATGAAGAACGAACCCTATTCGATTGGCACCCGCAATCAAGATTGTGGACATGACTCTAATAAGATGAGCAGAAAATATATACTTAAGCTGATTCCTTCTTTACTTATTTAAAATGGGTAATCACGCCCGTATTCGGTTCCTCTACTTCGGTGAAGGTAATCCCGCCAGTATTCGGTTCCTCTACTTCGGTGAAGGTAATCCCGCCAGTATTCGGTTCCTCTACTTCGGTGAGGGTAATCCCCCCCCCCCGTATTCGGTTCCTCTACTTTGCTGAGGGTAATTATGCCTGTATAAGGTTCCTATACTTCGGTTAGGGTAATTCTTTACCGTTACAGTTACAGGTTCCTATGCTTCGGCTAGCGTAATTCCTTACCGTTATCGTTACAGGTTCCTATGCTTTGGCTAGGGTAATTCCTTACCATTACAGTTACAGGTTTCTATGCTTCGGCTAGGGTAAGTCCTTACCGTTATAGTTACAGGTTCCTATGCTTCGGATAGAATAATTCCTTACCGTTATCGTTACAGGTTCCTATGCTTCAGCTAGGGTAATTCCTTACTGTTACAATTACAGGTTCCTATGCTTCGGCTAGGGTAATTCCTTACCGTTATCGTTACAAGCTATTATGCTTCGGCTAGGGTAATTCCTTACCGTTATCGTTATAGGTTCCTATGCTTCGGCTAGGGTAATTACTTATTGTTACCGTTACAGGTTCATATGCTTCAACTAGTGTAACTCTGCCCGGGACCTAAGGTAATCCCTTAGGATGGTACTCATGCCCAAGGGGCTTGGGTTAATGTCTTTATAGACGTAGCTCGAAATTTTATACTAGAGTACAGTCGGAGGGTAAATAAGAATTAAAAATGAACCTTACTGTTGCTTGAATTATGTGCCTGTGAAATAAAATGTTTACATTGATACAGTTTAACATTGTTGGGACACACTAAACTCCCTAGTTTAATTTAATCATTCACTATTTTGATTCTCCAGTTTATTGGCTTCTCGCCTGATACTTGGTGATCAAATAATGAGCCGTAATTTGGAACTTGTTATTTCCCGGAACATCATGATAGAGTTATGCTTGTCATATACCTGCATGTACTTATAACATCCATTGGTAGTTTTGTATCACTGAACTTTCCAAAGCTCATGTTGTTTTTTATCGCAGATTAGAAGAAATCTATCATGGTATATTGATCGACATATGCGGTGGAAGTTCTCTCGGCGTTTCTTTTGGAGTACGATATTGTATAGTTAGTGGGCATGTACGTTTTGTATAGTTTTATGATAGTGTCTGTAAAACATTTTCTGAAACTACTGTTATATGTTTAAATGATTTTCAGAAAGGGCATTTTTAAACAGAAGTTAACGTTACATTTTAATAAGTATTTTAAAGAAAAAAGTGTTTTTGGTTGTATGTTGCCTTTTTAATATACGACATCATTGAGCAAAAAAAAAGTGTTTTAAAGAACAAAAAATATTTTATTTTTATCGTGGGTCGCTCTTGTGACCCTAATGTGACTTCCTAGGATCCGTGGTAACGTATAAGCGGGTCTAAGGGGTTACAATAAGAGTTGTTAGGCTTTTTCATATTTCTTTTGCTTGATCGATGACGACATCAACTTTAGTGTTAGTTGCCGATCATCGATGTTCATTATTTCCCTTACTTTTTCATATTCTATTTTTATTTTTATTTTTTAAGTTTTGTTTTTAAATTTTTAATAAGAATCTCTGCTCTTGTGGCACGCTTTTCATTTGCTTTTGTGGGTTGTTTCAGCTATCGTTTGGCACGATTTCAACATACCTTAGCATTTGTTTGATGCTCGTATAGAGATCCTCACGACACTAGTTTCTTTATTTGATTTTGTCGGTGGTCATAGAAAAGATTGATCCCCACTTGTTTGATGGTTTGTTAGCAGATGTAATTGTAATTATGTAACAGAGCAATCTGTTTGATAGTTTGGTTCGCTCACCACTTCCTTTTTATCATGTAAAGCGTCTCGTTTGGCTAGAGACAAAGAGATTCATGAAGGTTTTTGAATTTTAATGGTGTGCTAATCTCCATGGAAGTGTTTGCTTTTCTTTGCACATTTGTATGAAAATTTTAGTTGACTAGTCCATTTTTGTCTCTTTTTGATACATTGTACTACATTGAATTGCTTTTATCCATTATCCTTGTACCAAGATATGCAGAGAGAGAGAGAGATTGAGATAGTGAGATAGAGAGAGAGATAGATTATTCTTATTGTGAATTAAAAGTAAAGGAAAGATAATCATAGGTCGATATCAGTACAAGGCTAACACTGTCATTGATAATGCAAAAAAAGAACGACAATAGAAAAGAAAGAAAAAAGGAATGTTTTTTGACAAATCCAAATTATAATTCTAATCTTTTTCTTGAGGAGAGGGGAAGGAATGGCTCCTAATGGGTCTAGAACACATGACTTGAAAGAATGTGAGAGAATAAAGATGAGCCATCAGTTACGCAACATATATTATTAATAGATAACTACTTGATACATCAGTTACGCCAAAAAAGAAACTCATTATAAAATTATTTTTTTGATAAATTATAATTCTAACCTAATCGTATATAGAGGGAGGGGATGAAAGATGATGCTTCTAATGGGTATAGAATCCATGACCTGAGAGAACAAGTATGAGCAGCTTGGCCAACTGACCAATTGTGTTTGCTCTTATAAAATTACTTTTTAACTTCTCATAACAGTTAGTTAGTTTTTAAATTATGTAATTAATTATACTTTCCAATATATATTTAAAATAAATATTTTTACTTCCTACGGTACTTTTTAACAATAGTGTCAAATATTTAAATTAATAAACTACTCTTTTCACAACACTTTCTTACATTATTTTTAAAATTATATTTTAAAAAATATTTTATACTCAACAATCACGAACTAACCGTATTAACTCATGTAACTACTCCTCACGCGATGATGAGGATGAAGAGGAAGATGATAGTGAGAACGAATAGAGCTTTGCATATCATGCCATCTCATTTAGATTTCTAGTTTATGCACCTATCTTTTATGTTTAAGAACTTATGTTTTTGTTTTTATGTTTTTAGGATATCAGTTTGGAATAATGTTTGAACTTATGTTTGCTTTGGATATTTTATTGCCTAATGATATTATGTTCCTTCTTTATGCTTTAAGTTGTGCTTAATGCTTATTATCCCTATTTTATGCATTGATTATTTTTGATCTAACAAAAAGGGGAGAAGTGTAAAAGAGCCAATTTTTGGAAACTTATCTTAAATTAAGGGGGTAAGCTTTTCAAAATTTTCAAAACTTAAAAATTTATACTTGGTTTTGTTATATCAAAAAAATGGAGATTGTGAAACCTAAATTGATTTTGATAAAACAAATTGCATAAGGGCTTATTTGCAAATACAATAAATTTTTAAGTATTTCAAAGATTCACTAAAAGACAAGCTTTTTGAAACCAAATGATCTTTCAAGACAAAATATTGTAAGTGTTCAAATTTTTGTAAATGTTTTTTCAAAAAAAAAATCAAGCCTACGCCCAGGCATATCGATACGCTTAGCCCGTATCGATACGATTTTCCTTCACTGGAAAATCAATTAACTAAGGCGTACCGATACTGGAAAATCAATAAGGGCTGAAATTGAACTTAAAAATCAGCAGGTGATATAATTCGTCCTTAAAATTTTAGTAAAAATTTTGAACTTCAACATTTGTTATCACTGTTAAACATATACACAAATTTCTAATTTCAATCCATAAATATGGGCGTGCAAATTTAACCTGCCAAATCTACTTCAACTAGTCTGGGGACTCACCAAATTTAAACTCTCACATGCTCTAAAATAGAAGCTAAAGACTTCAGTTATCAGCAATGAAACTTATCTCATAGCAATTAATCAAAATCTCAAAACCATAATGCTTACAAGCAACAACACTAAAAATACACTACCTATAAAGGTAAGTAACATCAAAAAGTATAAAAATACCACTTAGAAAATCCAAAACAAAACATACAAAATATTGAGTCATAAAGCTAAACAAACAAGAAGGACTCTAAGTGTGATTAAATAGGGAAAAAGGAGAGGACATACGACGCCGCGCGACAACTACAATTACAGTAGGGGGTGTGCGAACACAACCAAAGGTGCGTGCGGTGTTGGGCTTAATCTAAGTTGACAGAGGTTGAAGAATCGGCAAGGTATGACCAACGACGATAATAAGACTTAGGGAAGAAGATGAATAGAAGGAGGTAAAATCTATCGTGAATAATTTTATATTAATATGAATTAATAAAAATAGTAAAAATGTAGTTAATGGGTCCCACATTTATTTTAAAAATATCTAAAATAAAATAATAAAAAATAAATATTTAGTGATGTATTTCGGTTAAAAAGATAATGGGTTAATGGGTCTCACATATTTTAAATAAAGATTTTTACCTAAAATAAAATAATAAAAAAATTAGTGGTGTATTTTGGTGTGTGACATTTATCATAGAAATTTCCCAAAAGAAAAGTATAAAGTGTACATTTAACTTCTTCATTTGTTTAGACTTATTCATTGTAATGTTTGGTAAAGAGATATTTGAGCGAAAATTAGAGGTTTTAGCTAAAATTAGAGGTTTGGCTAGTCAAATCCGTTAATTTGGATGTTTGGTAAAGAGCGGATTGAAATAGTGGATTGGGGTGAAACCTCTAATTTTGAAAATTTTGCTAATATGAGCTTTTTGAAATTAGAGGTTTTGACATAAGACTTATAAAGACCTTTTTACCCTTAACAATTATAAAAAATATCCAAATAACTTAAATTTAACTATTTCTATTTTAATTCTTTAACCTCATGTATTTACATTGTGACATTTGTAAAATAATACTTTTTGTATTTTTTCTTTTTATTCTCACACATTTATATTTGTATCTAAATTTAATATTTAATTAAATTGTATTAAAAATAATTATACAAATAATAAATTAATATATAGATCTTTCAAATATACTTAGTAATGTTATACTTAAAATTATTTTTCACAATCTAATTAATATTAATAGATACAAAATATTGATAACTAATAAACTATTCAAATAAGTATCAAATATAAGCATGTCCTTATATGTCATTTTGGTTGTTTAAATAATCAAACAGCTATCAGATATCAGTTAATTTAACCAAACACTTTTATACAATTAGCTAATACAATATGATGGTCAAATCAACTAATGCAATCAGCTAATGTAATCCGCTATCAACTATCAGTTATCTGCTAACTGCCAAACATAGCCCATATCCAGGGGCGGTTCAAAGATTTTTTTTTTTTTTTTGGGGGGGGGGGGGGGGGCATGTGCAATTTATTAAAACAGCCCCTTCATTTATAATTAGTAAGAAATATAAGTTTTTTTTTAAAAATATCTTAGTACAAAAAAAAAACATTATTAGATTATCCATTGAGCAACAAAAAATGACTTATAAACATCTAAAAATCAAACATTTTCACTTAAAAAGTGTCATTCTTTTTCACGTTTTAACTTTTAGATAATTGTTATACATATACGCATAATTATATATATAAATTTATAACTTTTTTACAAATATTTAATTTAATTTAGATACTTTGTTTTTAGGCTCCCTCTCTCTAGAAGGTTATGTGTGGTCGCTCTTATCACGTATGTCTAAAACTCCCACTGCATGTATCTAGTCGTCATGGATGAAGTCAAAATTTTGTATTAAGAAGCGTCAAATGTATAAATTTTATATTAAAAATGCTTAAATTGTATTATAATTTTTTAAAAGGGTTAAAAGTGCCATATATTTATATGGATAAGAGGGCTAAGGTATAAATTCACGATTTGTCCTTGAAATAGATCTATTTTTATACTTTAGTACATATATTTTTGTCTCATTTGGTTGCTTGAGTTATCATTTTTCGTCTTAGTTCACCTGAGGACAACTATTGTTATGTCCGCATATTTGCCACCATTTAATTCTCCGCAAAGAAAGCTCGTTGAAAGCCTTACACTAAGGATTCAAAAGACTTATTTTGCACGTCTCCAACTTCGAAATCTCTTCACATTTAGAACCTTCTTATGAAGATAATAAGGGATCATTTAGAGACTACTTTATACATTTTTCGGCCAATCAATATACTGATAAGCTCAACATCAAGTCTATTTGTCTCATCAGTCAAGTCTACTGTCCGACACACAAACCTGTCAATCAGGCCAGCACGTTATTGGACATCAATAAGCCATACCTAATCTGGTCATTTATCCATAAAGGGCAACAATCTCCCTCCTTAAATACCCCAAGAATAGACCGACACCACTAGAACGAGTTTTATACAAGAAGACTCCCCCATTATCATCTTACTTCTATGAAGTTTTTACTCCTATCTTATTTCCACTCATTCTTACCACCGTCTATAATGGCTTTTCGTCCAAAACAAAAGGGGTAAACTACCTAAAACCACTACAACTACATTTGTTCGTCATCCGAATATTGACATCAACAACTACCAATAAAAATGTCACGTATACGGGGGAAGGACCACCAGAGACGGACGCCAATCCAACATACATGGAGGACACAGTTGCATGTGTGGGCTCAGGATTGCGCAGAGGGGTGCGGGAAAGGAGAGTGCCACATGCCCTGGATGATTTCGTTATGCACTGAATAAGGGACGGCGGTTATAATTTTTTTATTTTATTTTATTTCGACTTTGCCCTCAATTATAGTTAAAAAGGGGGTTGTTGTGTAAGGAAGAGGATATGCAAAATCAGAAAAGTTTCTATCCTCTCTAAATTCTTCTCTCTTTCTCATTTTTTTTTCTATCGTTTCTTCCATTAACGACCTACCACCATAACAACTGGTGCTTTCATTGCCCCTCCCAACCATGGTCAACAACACCGAATCTATCTGTACGCTTCAGGAATCTTCAGCCCGTCACGACCAATCCCTTGCCTCCATCGAAAATCAGCTCGCAAAACAAGAGCAATGGAACACAGCCACCAATACCACCCTCCAGGAGATGTCCCTACTGCTTCAGAACTTGTCGGCGCAACTGGGCGTTTCGACAACACCTTCGGCCAGCGGTGACTTTACCACCAACAGCTCCGCCCCTCGTCCCAAGCCCAAGGACAGATACAACACCGACGCTGGTTTTCCCTTTCCCCCGAAACCGGTCCAGGTCGAGTTACCCATTTTCACCGACGAGGACCCAGAGGAATGGCTGGCCTCTGCGCAGGATTTTTTCGAGTTTTACGGGACTGAGGATCACCATCGTGTCACGATGGCCTCATTTTGAATGACAGGGACGACGCGGAAGTGGTTTCGTTGGATGCAACGCCAACGGCAGCTTGCTAGCTGGGCACATCTGGTCGACGCCATTTGCAAGAGATTTCTCATTATGGAGATTGAATCTTCGGCGGGACAGATGTCTAAACTCTTTCAGACTTCCACGGTGGCTGAATACCAGTCCCGTTTTGAGGATCTCGCCCTCCGTACCTCCAACTTAACGGAAGAATTTCTGCCAGACTGTTTCACGTCGGGCTTGCGCGCGGATATTAAAAATGAGGTCCTAGCCCACCGTTCTACATCCATGATCGAGGTCCAAGCTTTGGCTCATTTTCATGAAGCTCGCCTTCACGACCGCCGCCCAGCGAATCGTGTCTTCTCCTCTAAGTTGCCCCCGTTATTACCTACTCCCCCAACAACAACCATGGACCCTCGAGTACAACCTGGACGTCCCCCTCCAGTGGAGACTCCTTCTGTTTCCCCCACTATTGTTCGACGCATTTCCTCAGCCGAGGCTCGGGAGCGTCGTTTGAAAGGGCTCTGCTATTATTGCGATGAACGTTATTCTCCAGGTCACAAGTGTAAAACGCCGCAGTTGTTTATGATGGACGATGAAGGTTTGCTCGATGAAACAGTTGATCCTCCGATAGTGCCACCAACCACTCTTGACACAACGCCAACAGCTTTCGATTTGGTCAGTGACCACTCCACAGTATCGTTCAATGCTTTGGCCAGCTATCACAACCCTACTACTCTTCGCGTCGAAGGTACCATCCTAGGGAAGCCAGTCCGTATTCTAATTGATGGGGGTAGCACCCATAACTTTATTCAATCATGTGTGGCTAAACACCTTGCTCTGCCGATAACAAGTACTCCCAATTTCACTGTGTTAGTGGGTAATAGACAGCGGTTACACAACGAAGGCTGTGCCAAGGACGTTCCGGTAATAGTTCAGAACACCAAGCTGCAAACCGATTTTTACATTTTGCCTATTGAGGGCGCCGACGTCGTTTTAGGGGTTGCCTGGATGGCCACCTTGGGGCCAATTACGATGGATTTTAGCAAACTTACCTTTGAGTTTATGCATGAGAACGCACGTCATTGCTGGCGAGGGGACTCAGAACTGGGCCCGCAGCAAATCCACCTTCAATCACTGCGACGATTGGCAGATACAGAGGCGATTGCAGCATTTTTTCAATTATATATGTTGCCCACAGATGTTCTTCCAAACCCAGGTTTGCCGTCAGATTTACAGCAGCTGTTGTCTGAGTTTTCTGCTGTGTTCGAAGCTCCTTCTTCCCTCCCACCGCACCGGGCTACAGACCATGCTATTCACTTGGCTCCTTCTAGTCAACCAGTGAACGTTCTCCCCTACCACTATCCCCATTTTTAGAAATTTGAGATCGAGAAACAGGTTAAACAGATGCTCGATTTGGGCCAAATCCAGCCAAGCACAAGTCCATTTTCCTCCTCTGTGCTACTGGTTCGAAAGAAAGATGGCACATGGCGTTTTTGCGTCGACTACGCGCTCTCAATGCCATTAAAGTGCGCGATAAGTTTCCTATCCCTACAGCTGATGAACTGTTTGATGAATTAGGTTCCTCGTGTTATTTTTCTAAGCTCGATTTGTTGGCAGGATATCACCAAATTCGAGTTTGAAATACGGACGTCCACAAGACTGCCTTTCGCACCCATGATGGCCACTATGAGTTCCTCGTTATGCCCTTCGGCTTAACGAATGCCCCGTCGACCTTCCAGGCTACGATGAATGACATATTTCGACCATTCCTTTGCAAGTTTGTCCTCGTGTTCTTGGACGACATCCTGATTTTCAGTGCTTCCTGGTCCGAGCATCTTCAGCATGTCCGTACGGTGCTTCAGACTCTGCAGCTCCATGGCTTTGTAGCCAAGTTATCGAAATGTTCTTTTGGTCAACGTTCAGTGGAGTACCTGGGCCACGTGGTGTCTGGGGCTGGCTTAGCTATAGACCCAACTAAAATATCCGCGATCTAGCAATGGCCCATTCCTACTTCGGTTCGCGATGTCCGGGCCTTTCTAGGACTATCAGGGTATTACCGGCGGTTCGTCAAAGGGTACGCCACCTTGGCATCCCCTATTACAGATTTACTCAAGAAGAACTCACCCTTTGAATGGTCTAGCATTGCTTAGTTGGCATTTGAGACCCTCAAAGCTGCACTTTGCACCGCCCCCATTCTGGCCCTGCCTGACTTCGACAAGGAATTCGTGGTGGAGACAGACGCTTTCGGAGTTGGGATTGGGGAAGTCTTGACACAAAACAAGCGTCCCATAGTGTTCTTCAGTCAGAAGCTCAACCCTCGAATGCAGGCAGCTTCTACCTACCACCGCGAGATGTTTGCCATTACTCAGGCGGTCCGCAAGTGGCGACAATATTTACTGGGCCGCCATTTTTTAATCATCACCGATCAGAAAGCCCTTCGCGAACTCACCCAACAGACAATTTAGACGCCGGAACATCAGCATTGGCTGGTGAAACTGATTAGTTTCGACTTCGAAATCAAGTATCGCCCGGGTAAACAAAACACTGTCGCAGACGCTCTCTCCCGCGAAGGTGATGTTCAACTTCTGGCTTTCACAAGTGTCAAGTTTGGAGTCTTGGATGATATTCGCACAGCTTCTCAACATGACACAGCCATTACGGATCTACTGCAGGCCATTCGCGCGGGTCAGTGGGTTCCCCCCGGCTATTCTGCCCAACAGGGATTGTTGTTGTTTCGCGGGTGTATCGTGGTGCCTAACGAAAGTGCCCTCCGCTCTAGGCTATTGCGAGAGTTCCACAGTTCTACGTCTGGCGGACACTCAGGGATCACTCGCACGTTTCACCGACTGGCCAGTAATTTCTTTTGGGTCGGCATGCGTACGGATGTTAAGGCATATGTATCGACTTGCCAGGTTTGCCAACGCATGAAGAATGACAGTCGTGCACATGCCGGTTTGCTCAAACCCTTACCCATCCCAGCACAGGTCTTCGAGGATATTTCCCTGGACTTCATTACCGGATTACCTCCATCACAGGGCAAGGCTGCTATTTTGGTCGTGGTTGACCGTCTTATGAAATACGGACATTTCTTCGTATTACCAAGGAAGTATGATGCTCCGGCAATAGCTCGAATCATG
This sequence comes from Hibiscus tridactylites, assembly GCA_958450335.1. Lineage (NCBI taxonomy): Eukaryota > Viridiplantae > Streptophyta > Magnoliopsida > Malvales > Malvaceae > Hibiscus > Hibiscus tridactylites. Next base: position 83,214,348 of record OY288277.1, on the reverse strand, counting down.
GTGGAGGGCATTGTTAAGCTGCATGGGATTCCTCGATCGATGGTCAGTGATAGGGAGCCTATTTTTCTCAGTTCGTTATGGCGAGAATTGGCCAAGCTACAAGGTATTGAGTTATGCCTTAGTTCCGCGTATCATCCGCAAACAGACGGTCAGACTAAGGCGTTGAACCGTTGCCTGGACATGTATCTTCGTTGCTTGGCCGGCGATGAACCACGGAAATGGGTTTCGTATTTGGCCTGGGCTGAGTTCTGGTACAATACTGCCTTTCAAGCATCGGCCGGCATGACTCCGTTCAGGGCATTGTATGGTCGCGATCCACCAACTTTGGTTTCCTACACAGAACACGGGGCGTCGAATCTGGAGGTGGACTCCGTGCTTCAAGATCGCGATGAGATCCTACGCCAACTTAAACACAATTTGAGTCAAGCTCAATTGCGCATGAAGAACCAGGCAGATAAGAAGCGTAGAGAAGTCGAACTGCAAATCGGTGATTGGGCTTTTATCCGATTCCAGCCGTACCGTCATCTGTCACTCTGACTCCATCGCAACCAAAAACTTAGTCCATGATATTTTGGTCCGTACAAGGTGCTTCAACGACTGGGAGCAGTTGCCTATAAGTTGGACTTACCAGAGCAGACCCGCATTCACCCAGTGTTTCACATCTCGTAGCTCAAACGTTGTCACGACGAGCCTTCACAACAGTTCACACCCCTGCCACTGTCGGCTGCTACACCAGCGGAATACACCCCAGTCCTTGAGGACAAGGACTCTCTTCAAGAGGGGGTACTGTCATGTATACGGGGGAAGGACCACCAGAGACGGACGCCAATCCAACAGACATGGAGGACACAGTTGCAGGTGTGGGCCCAGGATTGCGCAGAGGGGTGCGGGAAAGGAGAGTGTCATGTGCCCTGGATGATTTCGTTATGCATTGAATAAGGGACGGCGGTTATAATTTTTTTTTATTATTTCGACTTTGCCCTCAAGTGTAGTTAAAAAAAGGGGCTGCTGTGTAAGGAAGAGGATATGCAAAATCAGAAAAGTTTCTCTCCTCTCTAAATTCTTCTCTCTTTCTCATTTTTTTTCTGTCGTTTCTTCCATTAACGACCTACCACCATAACAAAAAACAAGATACATGACAAGTCCTTACAAGACACCTATAACTTTTAAGACAAAATTAGACGAAAATGATAATATTTTTTTAATCCAAGACGAAAATGATAATTTAGATACTAAATTGGGACACAAAAAATTACGTGTAGGAATAAAGAAACGAGTATAGTTCAGGGTCAAATCATGAATAAAACCAAAACAAAAGCCTGACATGTTCCTAAATCCTACCATACGTGGTTAGTTATGGTTATAATGAGTACAGCTTTACTTGACATTGAAACTACCGCGTACATTCATTAGTTCAACTACCTCCGGTCGTCGATGATTTTGCTGCATTTTTCATTGCAGACTTTGACCTAAAATTTGTTCACTAAGTTTCGTTTAACTAGGAACTGGTTGTGACGGTTGGGGACCAGACTCTGGCCACCAAGGTGGGTGGTTGTGCGCCACTCGGAGGTCGGAACCGGTTGCAACAACCAGTCAACCATAGACATAATGTGTTATATGTCAACCTCCGGTAATTCGACAATAAGTGGTGGGTGCAGTAATAATATATATTGAGTAGAGATTTAAATTACAGCTGCAAGGCTGTGATCGTATTTTCGGTTGCGTTGGTTTATAGCGGTTGTAGACATAACGAATATTATTAGCTATTACGGTCATTGCGGGTATCACAGTATGTGAACATAACATCACACATGCTTATAAATTGAATCATACGAGTAAAAGAAAGTAGGAAAAAAACAGGAAAAAATAGGAAAAAGGATAGAGAATAGAAAAATAAAAAAAAGAGATAAAATACTTGATAATACCAGAGCCGTATCTTATATTCTCGGTACGAAAACATAACGAATATGTAGTACGACATAAATTGAAGTACCCGTGCTTCATAAACGAACATACAGTTCCAGACAATGTCAAACCAACTATATGATAACTGTTATAACGGTAGCCGACAGCTATATAAATCTTTGATATCGAATTCTTAGAAATGAGACATGGCAGCGTACACTGTTAAACTATGGAACTCGAGAATAAAGGAGGCTGTAAATCGAAACTGTGCCCAAAAAGCCCTTCTTCTCTTTCGCCAAATGAAGCTAGAAGGATTAGAGCCGAACAACTTGACCTTTCCATTTGTTGCAAAAGCTTGTGCCAAGCTTTCTGATATAAACTATGCTCATTCTGTTCACACCCAAATCTTGAAATCCCTGTTCCGAAACGACATTTTTATACAAACAGCAATGGTTGATATGTATGTAAAATGTGGTCAAGTGGGTTGTGCATACCAAGTGTTTGAAAGAATGCCTGAAAGAGATGTGGCGGCTTGGAACGCAATGCTTATCGGTTTTGCTCAGTTGGGTTTTCTTGATGAAGTTTTTAGTCTTTTCTATGGGATGAGGTTTGCCGGGATTCGCCCTGATTCTGTCACTGTTGTGGGACTTAGCCTGGGGGTTTTGAGTGCCAAGAGTTTGGAATTAGTCAGGGGAATTCATGCTTTCGGGATTCGAAATGGGGTGGCTGCTAATGTTACTGTATCCAACACTTGGATTTCGGTATATGCCAAATGCGGTGACTTGGCATCATCTCGAAAGGTTTTCAATGAGATTGGTGTGAGGACTGTCATCTCTTGGAATTCCATGATTGCTGGATATGCAAACTTCGGAAACTTTTTCGATGCCTTTGATTTATATCGAAGGATGTTAGTGGATGGCATTAGGCCTGATGCTAGCTCTATTGTCAGCTTGATTTCGTCATGTGTGCAACCTGAAGCACTATTTCGAGGAACGCTCATTCATTCTCATGGAATCAAATCGGGTTGTGATTCGAACATACCTGTGATCAATACCCTTATATCCATGTATTCCAAGTGTGGAGATGTTAATTCTGCAAGACTCTTGTTTGACTCCATGTCTGATAGGACAAAGGTTTCCTGGACAGTTATGATTAGTGGATATGCTGAGAAAGGGAATATGGATGAGGCAATGTCCTTGTTTTTTGCAATGGAAAAAGCTGGCGAGACACCTGATTTGGTTACTACACTTTCTTTGCTTTCAGGTTGTGGCCAGACAGGATCCCTTGAGCTCGGGAAATGGATCGACAATTATGCCGAATCTAAAGGGTTTAAAGATGATGTAATGGTTTGTAATGCACTAATAGACATGTATTCAAAATGTGGTAGTATATGCGAGGCTCGAGAGGTTTTTCATGCCATGCCGGAGAAAACTGTTGTTTCTTGGACCACCATGATCTCTGGTTGTGCCATGAATGGACAGTTTGAAGAAGCTTTGGACCTTTTCCATCAGATGAGGGGTTTGGGCTTCAAGCCGAACCACGTAACATTTCTTGCTGTCCTTCAAGCTTGCGCTCATGCAGGCTTTCTCGATAAAGGATGGGAATTCTTCGATATGATGATCACAGTATACGAGATCAATCCCGGATTAGATCATTATTCGTGTATAGTAGATCTTCTTGGACGTAAAGGCAAGCTAATAGAAGCGATGATGATCTTTCTAAACATGCCGATCGAACCAGATGCTGCCATATTGAGTGTATTGCTTAGTGCTTGCAAGGTTCACCAGAACATCGAGATTGGCAAGTACGTAGCGAGTCGCTTGTTCGAGATGGAGCCTCTAGAGGCTGCCCCGTACGTGGAGATGGCAAACATATATGCATCAAGTGGAAAGTGGGATAGAGTTGCAATGATAAGATCATTGATGAAACATAACAAAGTGAGCAAATCTCCTGGGGAAAGCCTTATCCAAATCAATGGGAAAACACATAGATTCACCGTTGAAGATAGAAGTAAACTTGAAGGTGTGCTTATATTTACTCTGTTGGATGGTTTAGCATTGCAATTAAAAGATGGTGGATATGCCCTGCATGTAATGACTTGGGAACAATGTTGATGCTCCTTTACATTTGGCATCCCTGCTTATTGAAGATTCTAAACAAGATGAAGCGATTTCGTTCAAGGATTTAAATTGCAGTTGTAGCCGTATTTTCCGTCACAGTGCGTTTATTGCGGTTCTGGACATAACGGATGATATTGCAGTCACATCGAGTATCGCGGTAGTGAATTTGTTAATAACGGATAATATTATGAATATAATAGTTGCAGGTATTACAGTTTCGGATGGTACTATTACCGCCATATAACACTAGCTATTGCGGTTGCGGACATGCGATATCCTATTTAATTCCTTGATTTGGTTGCTTTCTCCACCCCCAAAGTTTTGGTATATTTCTAATTTTAGAAATATTCGAATCTATTTTTTATTGGCAAAATTTTTTATTATTAATATTAGAATATGAATTAAATATTATTATTTGTCAGAATATTAAATCTGTAAAAAAAATTCAGAATTTGTTGTGAATAAAATAAAGAAGAACAAGAAGAACAAAGAGATGAGAGGAAGAGGGAGATTTGTATTATTCTCAAAATATAGAATTGTATACAATGCCTTCAATGAATCATCTATTTATAGGCATAAGAAGTACATAATACATTAAACTTTAATTCATAGAGATAATATTCCTAATAATAAATAAATCAAACTCCTTTGATAAAGTTCTAATCATGATAGACATCCACATAGATAAATATTCATAACACTCCCCCTTGGATGTCTATGAAGATAATGTGCCTCGTTAAAACCTTACTATGATAAAAACCCAATGAGAAAAAAATTCTTTAGTGAAGGAAAAAGAGTACACACATCTTTGATACGCATAACTTGTTGCCTCATTAAAAACCTTACCAGGAAAACCCATTGGGACAAAACCTCGGTTAAGGGAAAAAGAGTGCAACGCGTATTTACTCCCCCTCATGAAAACATCACAGAAGATCTTTGAATCTTCATAATTTAATCTTGAATATCATTTTTCTAAAGATCGCGAGGGATGAAACTTTGGAGTAATATGTTTCATGATGTATCAACTTTCAAACTGAGATATACATCTTGCTTTATCTTCACACAAGATAACTTTTATCATATCTTGTAAAAGTAAATCCACATATCTTTTGGATATGTTGGGTCAATAATCTTAGCCAAACACATTTTTTTGGCTTGCCTCGTGCATAACAATTATTTCTACGGCATTTGAGGAAGCATCAACGAATGTTTGAAGATCTAAATGTAATGATCTTTGTATATTCATAGATATTTCTTGACCAACTAATATATAGTGCTTCAAGACCAAGAAAAGATATAATTATCTTTATTCACATCCAACAATCTTACAACTATTGGGATACTCAATAGATATGCTCTATTCATATTGAATCTTCTTTAAGATTCTTTCAGCTTATGTCTATTCATAGACAAAAGAAATATATAAAAATGCTCGATCTTTAGGTCGAGATAAACTTGATGTCAAGATTCAAGTACTTGTATTGAAAGTACTTCATGAGTTTCCAATTTGAAGCTCTTTAGGAGTTCTAAAATTATCATAATGGATCTTGATCCAAACTCCTTTATAAAATACATAAGAAAATCTGATCATTCTTATAGTATTTTCTCAATTAGTATTCACTAAGGCGATTATACCAAATGCGCCAAAAATATTCATGAGACATGTCTAAATAAATTTCCTCAGAAATTTCCAAATGCTTATAGCATTTTAGATCCTTCAAGGATAAATATGGATCCACAAATAATTAGACGCATGTAAAATTTTCAAAACTGCCAAAGTAATTGCATCCACCATGAAGTAATTAAAACTTTTCATAAATCACAGTTCAATTCATATTTACGACTACTTATTTGTGCCTCACTTGCATTACACCTTTAGGTGTTTGGACTGGTGGTCCAAATACTTCTATTTTAGAAGTTCAAAGCGTCTTTCAACATTGGCCAATTCAATATCTATACTTCTGGATAGATTTTATACAAGATCCTCGATTTCTTTCTTTACTTCTATAGAAGTATTTTATGTAAAATTGTTTGTAAAATCGTTGTCGACAACTTTCCAATTTTTCTAGTTCCATTCTCGTAATGACATAACTCATCGAGATCTTTTCAAGATTTCAATCTTTATTCCAGGTACCTGAAACTCTTCAAGAGTTTTATTATTTGTTATGTCTTGGGTCTCTTCAGGAGCACCCGCCTCCAATATATGACCATCTCATATTACTTTCTATTTCCGAGAATTTTGATCATTGGAACCATTTCAACTATCATGCTTGAGGCATGATTTAAATTCTCTCGCTCTAACATGTAATTTAAACTTAGAGCATTTCAGCTGGTATATGAGACTTAATTACTCTCATTGGGTCAGTAAATATGTTTGGCAGTTGACATGTAATAACATGAATTATCTTATGAACTTCTAGTTCATATACGAGGATCTAGATAATGATAATTCATTTTCCTCTATCCAGCTGATTATTATCTCCCCCTGATGTTGAGAAAAATCATGTCATAAATGATTCTCCAATTAATGTTTAAGAATTTAAACATAAAAGGAGACTCGTACTCAATATATATTCTCAACCCTTTTTATTTACCCATTTTGTGCGTTGTGGTGGAGCAATTCATATCGCACATTCAAAAATCATAAAATGGGAAATCTATGGTTTCTGACCAAAAACCAATCATAACAGGGAGTTTATTATAACTCGTTGGCTTGATGCGTATAAGTGTTGCTATATGGAAACACCATATAAATAATAACTCTTTTGTTCTCATGGTTTAGCTATTAAATAGGAGGCATCCAATTGAAATTTTGCTAAACTATATTTTTCATAATCAATAGGCTTTGTAACAACTGATATAGCCTAAAATATAAACCCACTAGCTTTTCAAGACGAATAGTCTAACTGCATAATCTGAATATTTTTAGAATCAATCTCACAAACTTCTGGTTGTAAGTCGATAAAACAATGTAGATGCATCTACTAAAATCATATAAAACTTTCCACATTTGTGGATATATGGGCCCATATTTCGTTCAGATATGCAAGACATACAGTCTCAACTTCAATACAAGAACTTTAAGTTCTAATTCTTTTGGTAAGTGGGATTATCTATATCCTTTGAGAACAAACAACACAAGAACTTCAGGTTCTTTTAGTAAGTGGAATTTAATCAATTCCTTTAAGCAACACAAGAACTTCACGTTCTTTAATAAGTGGAATTTAATCCATTCCTTTGAGAATAAGCACAACAAGAACTACAGGTTCTTTTAATACATGTGCATGTAAATCTCAATAATTTCTGCACCATTGATCAGGATGGTCTAACCGATCATGCCAACTATATATATGTGTGTATATATCTTTGAATTTGTAAACTCCTTGTTTACCATAACATGTAATTCAATCTCACTCGTACATGTCTAGTACGGCCATCAAAATTGTTCCTTTAAATAGGAATATATTTAGCTCTTTTGGAGCTTTCAATTGAAATTATCTTTTGGTAGTAATATATAGCTCTTCTAGAGCTTTCAACTGACTTTTTGGCTACCAAAACTTATATCAATATTGGCTTATTTCAAATGCCAATTGATAACATATGTTATCTATAATTCCCAAAGGGATAGTTTGCGAACTCATATTGCTCTCTTTATGACTTTGACGAGTATAACGCACTGTGAATATGGAATAAAGTTCCATTTGACAATAACATATTTGCTCAACCAGAGCCTTTTGTGATATTAGTACTTCCGGATATAGTACTCACATTATTCCCTTGCATTTTAATCGAGAAATGCATAATTGTGCACCTTTCAAAATGTGCTTTGTTTCATTTACTTCAGGTAATGAAAATATGTACTTTGTATCATTCACTTCGAGGAATGAAAAATATAAAATATAGCACATCATATCAAGTCGATTATCTATCAGAGATAAACTTTCAAGTGCTCTTCCGGAGTATTGATATTTTAGTACTTTGAGAAATACTACTCATATTTCCCCTTGCATTTAAATGGGAAAAATATTTCTTATGCTTAAGTACAATATGAGTACTTGCATTATCTACTAGGCATAAATAGCCACAATTCTAGGCATAAATAGCCACAATTCATTGTATATTTTATTCCGGAAGTAATCATATTCTTCAAATAATAAATTAACATAAAACGTAAATAAATAATATGTGAAATAAATAAAGATAAAGCAAACTAACATAAATAAATAATAAATAAAACGAATTAACATTAAAAAAATAAATAAAAAAAAACAATTATTCCTGTTAGAGGTTATAAGGGAAATAAAATAAATGGTAAATTATTCCCTTCAAGGGTTATGAGAAAATTAACAATATCCAATTGAGTTGGACCAATAACGCCATAATTATTTTCGCCATAAACAAATTTTGTTTATATTTTATTTCATTTATCATTCATGATTATGGATAAAGTCCATAATACTTTGGCGTTTGACAAGTACGAAACCAATGGTTTATAACATCACATTGGTAAAAGGATTTCACTTCCTTAGAATGATCTTTATCACTCTTGTCATCCTTATAACTTCGCTACCAGCGGGTAGAAGTATTCTTAAAATGACTATATTTTTCATGTGTATATTCATAGCCTCGACCACGACCACAACTTTTAATGTGATTTTTTTTATTCCTTCCATAATATAATCTCACATTCACTTCAGGGAATAGAGTAGAGCCAGTGGGCCTTTAAAACCTTTTTCACATATCCTTATCACAGAGAACAAAGATTTAACCCTCGTACGCGACATTGTTAAACCTGTCCACAAGGTCCTTTAAAAACCTCCTTTGAGACCAGTAGCCTCGCAGAACGGGATGTCCAGCCAATTATACTTGGATTATATCAAAATTATGTCTCTAATTGAATAATGATTTACCATGTTTGCATTCACTTCAGGGAATGAAACAGATCCAATAATTGCATGGAATAAACATCATGCTTGCATTCACTTCAGGGAATGCCCCATCATTGATAATCGCATGGAATAAACATCATGCTTTGCATTCACTTCAAGGAATGCCTCCCATAAAACTTTTTGGATCAAGACGAATTTTCGTAACTTGAAATTGGGAGAAGTCTATGGTCGAATTTTTCGACGAATAAGAAATATTGCTTTCAAGCAAATATAGACTCTATAATAATCTTCTTGTAAATCCAAAATCATCATGATTTATCGCACTTTAAAATTGTATTTTAAAAAGATAAAAATAAAATAGAGTTTACCGATATTGAATTTCGTCTCAAAGACAATAATGACGTAGCAAATGAACCAAGGCATCTTCTCATAATCTTTTTTACACCATGTCTCTTTCCAACTCATTTGAATACATGTAAAACTCAAAACACGGTTAAAAGCATCGACTTTTATCAATAGAATAAAAAAAAATTATTTAAGACTAGATCAAAAGTATAAAAGTAGTCATAGATCAAGTTGAATAAACATAACTATAATTGATGAGATCAAATTATAAACAACCATAGTTAAAATCAAGCGACATTTTGATGAATATATAAACACATCAAAGTAACGTATTAATTTTGCCTTTGATTCACATACAAAGTAATTGATACAAATAATAAAGTTGTTTTATATCTCGAATTTATTCATATAAATTACCATAATAATAATAATAATGATAAAACAAATATATAACAATCACATGACAACACAATCCTTGAATTGAATCAATTATAAATTAGAATGGAATAATAAAAACTTTGAATAAAACTAATATATTGTGTAATAAAATGTTCCAACTTGTGCGCCCAATAGCATTTAGCCAAAATCCTTGAGGGCTTTAATTTGATTTGCTTTATCAATCCATCTAATGAAGTACGACGATAATTTTAATTTTCGTTAATTCAAGAGTTACTTCAAGTATGAATAAAATAATAATAAATTAAAATAATAACCAAATAATAGATATGAATATACTAACTTTTGGAGAATGATAAATCAATCATTATATTAGTATATAAATAAGTAAAACATACCATACTTTCCAAGGTAAGCTGAATATATGATAGATGTAGTCACCAATATCAAATTGAAATTCTTTTAGAGAACCACTAACAATAATCACAGTAATTGAGCGAGCGAGATCGTGCTGATAACGTGTTGTGAATAAAATAAAGAAGAACAAGAAGAACAAAGAGATGAGAGGAAGAGGGAGATTTGTATTATTCTCAAAATATAGAATTGTATACAATGCCTTCAATGAATCATCTATTTATAGGCATAAGAAGTACATAATACATTAAACTTTAATTCATAGAGATAATATTCCTAATAATAAATAAATCAAACTCCTTTGATAAAGTTCTAATCATGATAGACATCCACATAGATAAATATTCATAACAGAATTAATATTTTACACCAATTTTGAGTTAGTTGAGTTGATGAATCATATTTTATAATTCAAATTTTATTTGAAATTTTTTCAAGTTAAATCGAAAGTCGAGTTTAATTGTTCAAGTTTTAGTTCCAATTTAATTGTAAATATCTATATTATTATATTACTAATTAGTTCCAGTTTAAACGATTTTTTATAAATATATACATTATAGATTTAGATTTTTTTCATATGTGGTATACATATATCAAGCAGAATTAAAAGACTCGACTTGAACTTAAAAAATCGATACATTAAATGTTAAAAGTTTTAAGTTATTTGACTCTTATTTTGTAACTAAAATTTTATTTGAATTTTATAATTAAATTAGATTAAAAAATTTAATTTTTTTGAATTAATTTTTATTCATGTTCTAACGGTGAATAAATCAGCATTTATGGGCTTGATAGTGTGTAGCTGAGTAAAAGCTGGAACTGAGCCCTCCTATTTTTTTATCAACAGAGAAAAGATTATCATTTTAACAAAAACTAACAGTACAAGTACAAGAAAAGTTGTGGAGGAAAAGAAGGGTCCAAAAGGTTTGTTCGTAAATGTTATTTTATAAATTTGACAAATTAATCCGCAGTTCGATTACAGGATTTAGGAACGAAAGAAAAGGAATAAAAAGTAAAAGACGCAGCTTCTGATCAAATATTTTCTTCAATGGCTAAAGACGCCCAATCAGACAAGGAGCTTGAGCTCAATCGTCTAATAACAGCTTGACAGTTAGCCTCAATAATAATGTTGGGGAAGCCATTAAGAGAGTTCAGAGAGAATTTCAGCCTAACAGCAAAGACTTCTACTACCGCCGTAGAAGGCGTCTCCCATTAATATCTTAGATCACTTGGCCTTTAATTTGATCAAAGTTGAAGATTCAAGAATCATTTATTAAATTACGACACTTATTTTAAATTAATCCCAATTTAAAATGAGAGTAATAATTTAAGGTTAAAACTAATTTAAGATAAAAATAAAATATTCAATAGTTTCGAGACTAATTTAAAATAAAAATAACAATTTAAGGATAAAATTAGAACATTTAAAAGTTTTAAAAGCAAAGATGCAATTTAACTTTTTAATTAATCAAACAAAATGGAGCTGACTGATTTGCCAAGAAAGTAGAAACTGTTATTGTTAAACATCAACGTTTATTTTCCCAGTCCTAGGAGCCAAAATCAAAAGTTTGGATTATCAAATTTTGAAAAGTAGATTCTAGGGTTAATAAGGAAACCCCCAACCTCAAGAACAATAGGAGCAGAAGAAGAAAAACCCTGCATTTCTTCCAGGAAAAGGGAAATGGAACCACCTCATTCTCAAAACGAAACCCCTCCTCTCTCTTCAAAGGAATCCCGCATTAACCGCTTCAAGCCCGTTTGGCGTTTTTTCTTGATCTCCAATCTCGCTCTTGGAGGTATTTCATTTGGATTCTGCATTATTTAATCCGATGTTAGTTTATAAACAATGGGTTGATGCTCCTTTTCAAAATCTTTTATTTTTACATCGGGTTTAGAATGTGTTTGATAAATTGCTTAGCTGAAAGATACTATGTCTAATAGTATATGTTTTGGAAGATTTAGGCTAATGGGTTGAGGAAATTTGCTACCAAGTTTTCGGTTTCATGAATTTTATTTCCGGTCATTTATCGATGTTGTTCGTGTATCAGGTCATGAGTATTAATTTGTAGAATTGGTAATTGATTCGGAGAAGCATTGAGTCATTGATTCTAACATTTAGTGTTGTTGTTAAGTTATTATTGCTTAGTTGTGTTGTCATTCATGAGGATTAGAGTTGTGGGATGAATTTTGCATTACATTTGTTTGCAGTGATGGTAAGTAATAATCGATGTACCATTCGTACATTTTGAATTCTATGAACTGGCATGAATTTTGATGTTTATGGCTCTTTCCATGGGATATACAATTTGCTTTATTACGAGTTACAAGTAATCTTCCGGAATCAGCTGATGTTCTCTCTCCCCATTGCAGCATATATATTTGCGATGGCAAGAAAAAAGAACACGGGCATCACCCATGACAAATCTGCTAAAACAGAGGAGCACAGCAAGAGTGAAACTAAGGCAGATGTTTCTTCTGATGCAGTGACAGATGCCTTAGTTCACGAGGAGCCACCGGTCCTTCCAATTGTTCTGAAACCCCCAAAGGTTTTGGATCCCATTCCCGAAGACCAGCAGCGTGAACTTTTCAAGTGGATATTGGAAGAGAAAAGAAAAGCCAAGCCTAATGACCGTGAAGAAAAGAAAAGAATTGATAAAGAGAAGGCCGTTCTCAAACACTTTATTCGCGCAGATTCTCTTCCCAGAATTTGATTCGCGCTTCTCTTTCTACTTGACAAAATTCTTGTTTTAGCAAAGAACAGGTTTCTATTAAGGATGGCTTGGAAAAACACATCCCATAGATGGGGTTCTGGTTTTTGGTACCCATCTATTATGAGATTGAATATTAAGCTCTTGTATGACATTTTAACAGCAGTACTCATTAGACTAAAGCATTTTTCACGTCTGATTCCTCAAAACTAATTGAATATTTTCAATTGGCTGACATCGGAAGAATTCAGTGTAGCCAATGTAATTTACCAGCAGTGAAATGTTTGTTTCTGCTTTGATTAACAACAAACTCAAACACCTATCACAAACAAATGGGAACTGGACCCATTGGCTCTAAAGTGAGACAAAAGATAGAGATTGGCTACCCCAATCCCCAGCCTTTGAAATGTGTAATGAAATTTTTTTGGATTTTTGGGGTCCAAACTTTTAACATTTCCCTCAAAACTAGCCACATGTTTTTTCATCCCTTATGCTTCTAAACACTACCAGGTGGAATGCAACCGAGCTGTTCTTAGAAGCTAGCCTTCCAGATTATCAGATTGAAATGATAATGCTAGTTTTAGACTTTTTGGTCCTGGCGAATCTCTTATCATCATCTCTACATTTTTTATTTCTGCATAGCTTTCTTGAAATGCCAGGAACCATCCAAGTTTTCAGGTATCAAATGCTATCCTAACTGTTTAAAGTTCTTACACTTTTTTCTGGACTTCCTCATTTGGTTCATCTCAGTTCTGGATTTCGAGGGTCTCCAATCATCATCACCAATATCAGTAAAAGGTACCATTTATTCTACTTTTCTTATCTTGAATGGCAATATCTATATATACACAGTATTTCATAAGAAAAAAATATGGTTCTTCTTCCTTCATAATGCAGTTTCTGTGGGGAAAACAGACTAACAGAGTACCATACTTGCGACAAGGGAGAACTGTCGGTGATTCTGAATACTGTTTTGACCCTTGATTTTGCCTTAGAATTTGCTCTGTTCTTAACTTTCCAACATGTTTTCTGTGGCGCAGTGTGTGGAAACCCTTTGTGATAATTTGATCCTAACACTTCAAGGTGACGAGGGAAATGAGATTTCTCGTACAGGTTCGTCCTGTTATCTTTAACATGCATTGGAGAATTGGATTTCATTTTAGTTGTAAGGCTTATCGAAATAATGATGTTATGGCGCAGGAATTGAGATCAGATTGGTGGTTCAGAGAGGTGTTTGGGATGACATATTTTCTGTCGAAGGAGGTGGGCATGTGCATATGAAGTTGCAGTTTCTCCTCAGTGAAGAAGAGCACCAGAGAATCTGGATGATGGTATTATTCCTTTCCTTTTAGCCCTTCTTCTTTCAATGCAATGGATGATTACTTCTACTGGACTTGCAACCAATCCCTATTAACTTGTTGATTGAGGCGTACTGGCAATGATCTTGGAAAACAATTCTATTTAATCTCTTGCTGAAATTTCTTATGTATTTGTATTCAGATGTGAATATGTTCAAATTTGGTCACACCGGATCTTTTTGTAGATGATTCTAATATCATAACCACTGTTTTATTTGCCTGTTATGTTCAGGTTGATGCTGATGTTGGCACTGCTGCTGAGGCAAATGCAAACGGGAAAACTTCTCAAAACGTTAAGACCACAGTCCGAGAATTCAGAGGATCCTCAAGACTCTATAGGACCTGTTGGACAGGTATGCCTTTTCTTTTAGTCTGGAGTAACAAGATATTCACCCTTACTAGTAGAAGATGTTAGATATTCCCTGAAATATTCTGAAAACTATCATAATAAGATTCGAGGCCGAGACCTTGCAAGTAAATCATATGCTCAAATGACTATGTTGTCGTTGCTCTATTAATATCAACTGAAATGAAAGATAATTGTAACTTCATGGAGTCAAAAAGAGCGGGAATGCATTTAATATCTAGAATCCCATTGAAACTCGAATCACCCTGAATGATTTTATGTACACCCTCCTACCGGAATCTCTTTGTTGTTGACGTTGTCGAATATACCTTATCATTCGGGTGGATAAGAACAAGGTGTGCTCTACTGCTAATTTCTATTCTTTACCTCAGGTGATTAAAGTCATAATCATGATAGGCTGTGCAACATTGGTTCTCCTAACAAGAAAAGAACATACAGGTATATATATTCATGTCTTTGTTGTTGAATCTCATTCTATTTATTAGCTCAGCTATATCAATCCGTCAAGTATTCCCCCTCAAACCTTTCCTTGGTACAATCTCTGCAAATTTTTATCGAAATTTTGTCTAAATTATCGTTTCCTTTTTCCGACCAGAAGGGAAGTTCTTCTACATGTAGCCTATTTTATGATCTTGCAGATGAAGTCTGCTACAGAGAGATCTATGTTATAATGCTGCAGTTTGGAGTCACTTGGACCCTTTATGCAGTTTTTCCCTTTTTCATTTTCTTTTTTAGTTGATTTAATCCTCTTCTAGCAAATCAAAATGGGTTTTAATCAAAAATATTTGTATAAAAATTGATGTAAATTTTCTGCTAATATTTCGTTCCCTCAACCAATGTGTTAGGTCTCTCAAATAAAGTCAAGAGTTTGAATCTTGACGTTATGAATAGAGAAAATTAGAGTTAGGCGTACGATAGAGTCGAGCTAAAAAAATTTGAGTTATTCAAGTTTACAAGTTATATTTTGCGATTCAAACTTTATTTGAATTTTTTTTGAATTAAATCGATTTTATGAAACTCGGCGAATCGAGTGGAGTTTTTGAGTTTATGTACAAATGTAATTGTAATGATATATAATGTTATAATACGTATTGATTTTAATTTTAACGGCTTTCTAAATCTATATACGAAATACATATATATTTTTTATATGTTTATATGTAATATACATAATATATCATGCAGAATTGTCAGATTTAACTTGAATTTGAAAATTAATCAACTAATTACTAAAAATTTCAAGTTATTTGAATCTTCATTTCATAACTCAAATTTTATTTAAATTTTTTAGTCTAGTCAAGTTTATGAAATTACGAGTTGAAGTTTTTATGCGTCGAGTTAAATAATTAAGTTTTTTCAAGTTAAGTTTTACTCACCTCTAAAGAAAACGAGATTGGGCAGCTCATCTCATAGTGAACTTTTGTATTACTTAATCTAAATTAGTCAACTAATAATTAAATACTGATTGATATTGTAAAATGTATTTCAATCCTTCGAGAGCTCATATGTGAATGTCACTTTTGTCCTCAACCTCCTCAACAATGTACTCACTTTTTTGCATTGAAATCAATTCTATTTGTATAAACAAATAGGAAATTTTTATAATGCTCGAAGAATACTGTTAACACCATTAATGTTAAATATTGTTAAACATTATTAAATTAATTAATAAAAATTAAAATTTTAATGATTGAACATATAATTATAAACTATTTAAAATAAATTTTAATTAAATTATTTTTCATTTATATTATATTTTTTAATTTTTTAAAAAATTGAATCAAACATCAACCTTACTCAATTGGAAAAAAATAAAAAATCATAAACCCTAACTCATAACCTTGAAATTCTAAACCTTAAATTGTAGAATAAAAACCCAAAACCATAAACCTAAATATTAAAATGTAAACCCTAAACACTAACCTCTTAACCCTTAAATCATAAACCATAATATACTAAACCGTAAGGTTTAAAACAGTGATATTTGAAAATTTACGGGTCGATGCCACTCTTACTTCTTACCATCAACACTATTTTCAAATCCCTGACCCATCTTCAAAGCTCATTACTGTCTTCAACCCCTTTAATCTTTTGTTCGACTTTTGTTTAGGGTTTATTCTTCGGGGTTTAGGGTTTTAAGCTTAGAGTTAGAGTTTATGGTTTATAGTTTACGGTTTAGGATTTTTATTTTTTAAAATTGACTAGAGTTGATATTTGATCTAATTATTTAAAAAATAAAAAATAATATTATAAATTAAATTTTAGACCCTAGCTTTAAATTCTAAATCCTAAGCCTTAAAAATACATCTTGCCCTTATTTCCCTAAACCCTAAAAATAAACTCTAACTTTAAACCCTAAACCCATTTTCTAAGTGGAGACATAAAAAAAGACATACTTAGGGACAAACGATTCCCATCCTTTAAAACCTTATAGTATCATTGGAAATCTAAACTAGAGTGAGTAAAACTCGACTAGAAGAAATTAAAGATGCAAAGAAAAGATTAACTTTGATTTGAATAGTGATTTCAAAAATTAACTCGTAATTTTTGGTAATTAATGGATCGATTTTTAAGTTTGAGTAAAGTGAATTAACTTTTGCTTGATATATGTGTACACATATGAAAAATATGAATATATATATATATATATATATGTGTATTGCATATAGATATAAAAAGTCATTTAAATTAGAACCAATAAATAACATTATAAACATTTACAATTAAATTTGAACAAAAACTTTGAATAATTTGACTTAAAAAAATTTCAAATAAAAATTGAGTTATAAAATATGACTCATTAATTCGATTAACTCAAAATTTTTTACTTAAATAGACGAATGTTCACCCTAATCTAAACTAACTATAATCTTATAAACCTATAAACAAAGATTAATACAGGCTAATGTGTGTTTTAATATTTTTAAAATGTTACAACACTAATAATATTAGTTGAGTTCATATTTAACCGGTTTTTTTTAAATAGATATTTAACCGGTTTTAATTCTATTTTATTTCATAGTTCTTCATTTAATTAAGGTTTTCATTGTTTTTCTTGTTTTGCAATGATGGTAAATTTAAATTATAATTTTGCAAAGAAAAGGGCAATAATTCAAACGTAACAAAACGTTTTGTCCTAAAAAGCAAATTAACCATTTAAAGCCTATAAATTCTTAAACCCTAGCGTCCACTGAAAGAACCCTCCTTTGTTGGCCACCAAAAAGATGGCTCGCACAATCAAAAACCCTAAAAAAGCTAAGAGAAAGAACAAGGTTCAATCCCAAAATCCAATCCTTTTGTTTTTAATTTCAATCTTAAAAGTTTGTTTCTTTTTACATTAAAATGGTTATGTAATTGATTTCTTTAAAAAGGGTTCAAAGAAAGGTGATGGAGCATCATCGTCTTCGTCGGTGCCGACGATTCAACCTAGGGTTTGGCAACCAGGTGTTGATGAATTGGAGGAAGGAGAAGAGCTTCAGTGTGACCCTTCAGCTTACAATTCTCTTCACGCTTTTCATATTGGGTGGCCTTGCTTGAGGTAGTTTTTAATTGCCCTCCGTTATTCTGTGTTTGTTTGCTGAGAAAATAATGGGGAAAGTTGTAGAATTTAAGACGGCTTATATAAAATTTTGCAAAGGGTATTTGAAAAGTGCTTGCCTTTTTATTTTCTATGTTTGTTAATTTAGAAATTGGGTCATTCTTTTGGCAGCTTTGATATTGTTCGTGATTCATTGGGTTCCGACCGGAATGATTTTCCGCATACAGTTTATTTTGTTGCAGGGACTCAGGTTTGCTTCATAATTTATAACGTTTGTGTTATGTTCATGTGATCTCTTAGTGTATATTGATGATCTTGTATTGTTCGATTTTTGCAGGCAGAGAAACCTTCGTGGAACTCTATTGGAGTGTTTAAAGTAAGTAATGTTTCGGGGAAAAGGCGCAATCTAGTTCCTACCAAATCTGCCGAGGATGATGCTGATATGGATGCTGGAAGTAGTGATAGTGAGGATAGTGAAGATGAAGAAGAAGGTGGACCCAGTGCACCGGTTTTGCAGGCAATTTCTAGTTTCTTTCGGTTTCTAGATATATACCATCTCCGGGGTTTATTATTAAACTTATTTATCATGCCCCTTTTTTTTCTTGTTCGGATTTAAATTGTGCAGTTGCGAAAGGTAGCTCATCATGGTTGTGTTAACCGTATACGAGCCATGACACAAAATCCTCACATATGTGCATCATGGGCTGATAGTGGTCATGTTCAGGTAGGACTCATAATCCAACAATATTTCATATTGCTCATTGTTGTTTGCATTTAATGATTCAGAATACTTTTATCCGTGTGTCAAACCGGAGACTTAATCTTTATCTATCTATTTATTTACTTTTCGATACTGTTTCTGTGCAGGTGTGGGACTTCAGTTCTCATCTGAACGCATTAGCGGAATCAGAAACAGATGGTGTCCAGGGAAATTCTTCTGTGTTTAACCAGGCTCCATTAGTTAACTTCCGTGGCCACAAAGATGAAGGCTATGCAGTTGATTGGAGTCCCGTTGTTGCCGGAAGGCTCGTAACTGGTATTGTTAGAGTAATGATAGTGATAGAACTGCTTTTACATCCGATACTCTCGAGCTGCCATTTACTTTGTATTGAAGACGGTCTACTGAGAAGTTAATGTTCTTCGTATTTTCTAGGGGACTGCAAGAACTGTATTCATTTGTGGGAGCCTGCATCTGATTCGACATGGAATGTTGAACCTACTCCGTTTGTTGGACATTCTGCAAGTGTCGAAGATCTACAAGTGGGTAATCGTGTTTTGACGTAATTAATCCATACTTATTGTCAGACACAGTTTGCAGTATTTTGATCTGATAGCACCATTTCTTTCATCACTTCTTCGTATGCAGTGGAGTCCAACAGAGCCTCACGCATTCGTCTCCTGTTCTGTTGATGGCACTATTGCAATTTGGGATATCCGTTTAGGGATGTCACCAGCAGCTTCTTTTAAGGCACATGACGCAGACGTCAATGTCATCTCATGGAACAGGTATTTCAGTCTTGCTTTATTTACGTACTCTTTGTCAACTTTACGTTTTTCTTTCTATCGTCAATTTTTTGCGTTTATGCGTTTTTGGATCTTTATTCAGGCAGGCTAGTTGTATGTTGGCATCGGGAAGTGATGATGGCACATTTTCGATTCATGATTTTAGGTTGCTCAAGGTACGCCTATCAGTACCTTTGAGCTTACACTTATGCGGACTAATTCATGTTAATCTTAAATGCGATCCATCTAGTTTCATTAGCATTTGGCATCCGAATCTGATTCCGTTCTTTTTAGGCCTGAACTAATTACTTTGTCATTCTACCCAAGCATCCACTGGTTTACTATTGCCAATTACTGATAGTACTGATCTTTAACGTGGGCAGGACGGAAATACAGTGGTTGCTCATTTCAAGTACCATAAATACCCAGTGACATCCATCGAGTGGAGTCCACATGAAGCCTCCACTTTGGCCGTTTCATCATCCGATAATCAATTAACGTAAGTACCTGTAATGCTCCAGAATGTCAGGGTCTTTCTCTTGAACTGCCATATATTTGCTTACTTTTGCTATAATTTCCAGAATATGGGATCTTTCTCTCGAAAAGGACGAGGAAGAAGAAGCTGAGTTCAAAGCTCAAACAAAGGAGCTAGTAAACGCCCCACAAGATTTACCTCCACAACTTCTCTTTGTTCATCAGGTTTGTAACAAGAACTATCGAAAACTGAAGATGCTTTCACAGGTGTATCTTTTTTTTAACACGATTTCCGCCATGAACAGGGGCAAAAGGATTTGAAAGAGCTTCATTGGCATGCTCAGATCCCCGGGATGATCGTGTCTACCGCTGCGGATGGTTTCAACATCTTAATGCCTTCGAATATACAGAGCACTCTCCCCTCCAATGGCGATAACAAATGAATCGGCAGCCGATGATGCAAAGTAACATATGGAGTGATTATTTATCTCTGTTTTGATAACTGCTGGGTGCTCTCGATGCTTTTTATTTGTTATGAAAAACATCTACATCTACATGTAATTGCGGTTTGCCCTTTATTGATCTGTGATTCTGTTCCATTTAATGGAAAATTCGCATTGTTCATGGTAGCCTAAGTATACCGTTTTAGCTTAAACGGTTGGTTAATTATTATAGCGGTTATTAATTGTAACTTAATTATTTTTTTAAATGGTTAACCATTAAGAAATAATTTGGTTATAGGTTAACCTATAATCTATTACAATTTTATTTTCAAATATTTATTATTTTTTACAATAATAAATTTATCTCTGATAAATATTGTATTAAATTTTATTTTAAAAAAAAATTTAAATAGAGAGGTTTTAAACATAAATTTCATACTTGGTTTAAAAATATATATAGGTTAACAATTAACTATCTTTTTTAGTGGTTCAGTTAACTAAAATCGTTTAATTGTGGTTTATTTTGCACAAATAATTTGGAAAGATGAGAAAGAAGGATTAGTAAGTACACGTGTACATGTAATTGGAAGATGAGACACCAAGAACGGTAAGTACACATATTACGGGTAGGGGTGAGCGAGAAAAAAAAAATCAAATTTTTTTGACTATTTTAATTTTAGGAAAAACTACACCGGTGGTCTCCTAACTATCAACGTTCTCCTGTTTTGGTCCCCAAACTATGTTTTTCGGTAAACTCGTCCCTTCTGTTACATAGTTCTCCTGTTTTGGTCCCCGACGTTAAATAGGTAACGGTTAATTTTATTCACCCAATCATGTTGTGACACATGTCACTACCCTATTAGGTGAAAAAAACCCAAAAATATTTAAAACTACATTTGGTGCCGCTAAGATTCCAACCCAGGACCACCAGCGCATAAAGCATGCGCCTGAAACAACTATGCTAGGCTGGTTACTTGATTCAAATTTACTAACACTTATATTTAAGCTGCACAAATTAACCCAAAAAAAACTAAAAACACATTTGATGCCCTAGTATTCGAGCCCAGGACCACCAACGGATATGGCATGCGCGTAAACCAACTATGCTAGGCTTATTACTTGATTCAAATCTACTAACATTTATATTTAACCTGTACAAATTAACCCAAAAAATCTAAAAACACAATTGGTGCCACCGGAATTCGAACCGAGGTAACTAGCATGGAAGGCCAACGTGTAAACCATTTACACTAAACCAACTACTTGGTTTAAATTTTCTAACATTTATATTTAACCTATACAAATTAGAAACAACACATTCGAACGCAATACCTTATTGAATTTTTTTATATATTTAACCACCAAGTTAAACTAGTAAATTGTGCTATTTTTAAATTAAATATATTTAACTAAATTATGTTTAAAATTAAAAAATTAAACTAATTTTTTTAGTTTGATTGATAATAACAAAACTAATTAAATGTTTATTTATTATTATAAATTAATATTTATTAATAATATAAGAGGAGAGAGAAATAATTAAAAAATATTAAACTAATAATATTTTTTAATATTATATATAATATAATAAATAAATATTAATTTATAATAATTTTATAATAATAAATAAATATTTAATTAATTTTGTTATTATCAATCAAAGTAAAAAAAAATAGTTTGATTTTTTAATTTTAAACATAATTTAGTTAAATATATTTAATTTAAAAATAGCACAATTTATTAGTTTAACTTGGTGGTTAAATATTTTTAAAAAAAATTCAATAAGGTATTGCGTTCGAATGTGTTGTTTCTAATTTGTATAGGTTAAATATAAATGTTAGAAATTTTAAGCCAAATAGTTGGCTTAGTGTAATTGGTTTACACGCTGGCCTTCTTTGCTAGTTACCTTAGTTCGAATCTTCGTGGCACCAATTGTTATTTTTAGGCTTTTTTTGGTTAATTTGTATAGCTTAAATACAAATGTTAGTAAATTTGAATCAAGTAACCAGCCTAGCATAGTTGGTTCATGCACTGCCTTATGCACTTGTGGTCTTGGGTTCAAATCCCAGTGGCACCAATTGTGTTTTTAGGTTTTTTTGAGTTAATTTGTACAGCTTAAATATAAGTGTTAGTAGATTTGAATTAAGTAACCAACCTAGCATAGTTGGTTCACGCGCATGCCTTATGCGCTGGTGGTCTTGGGTTCAAATCCTAGCAGCACCAAATCGAATTTTAAGGATTTTTGGGGTTTTTTTTCCACCTAATAGGGTAGTGACACGTGTCACGACATGATTGTGTGAATAAAATTAAATAAAAATAATATAAGAGGAGAGAAGAGTGATTAAAAAATATTAAAAAATGTCACGTCAGCAAAACCATTAGCTATTTAACGTCGGGGACCAAAACAGGAGAACTATCTAACAGAAGAGACGAGTTTGCCGAAAAACATAGTTTGGGGACCAAAACAGGAGAACGATGATAGTTAGAGGACCACCGGTGTAGTTTTCCCTTAATTTTATAAAGTTGACTCGGCTCACAAATTTTATATAAAGTTTGAAGTTATAAAATGAGATGCGAATAACTTGAAATTTTTACTATTTAGTTAATTTATTTTTTAAGTTTTAAGTTTGTGGTGAGGGATGAGTCTACCACGTGCGACGAACACCGATGAACACCACTAATGATGAACACTGATGAACATCATTAAATTAATTAATAAAGATTTAAAATTTTAAGGACCCATCATACAATTAATAATTATTTTTAAAAATTCAATTAAATTATTTTTATATATTAAAATTTTATTTTTTTAATAAGGGTAAACTATATATTTACTACTTCACTTATTTTCGTATTTCTATTGAACCCTCATTATTTAAATATTATTTCAATTTGACTATATTCTTTATAAAAAAATAATTTAACTCTTAACCCTCAACCTAAAATCCAGCAAATGCACTAGAATAACAAATTAACAAAACATAGCTGAATTAAAAATAGATCAACGAATTGACTATCATTGCATCGAAGATACGAGTTAAAAAATAAAGTAAATCCAGATAACAAGAGAGTGAGAAAAAGACCAGATCCGAGAATATCCTTCAGATCAGCGATCACCTTCATTTTCAACTCGACCAAAAAAACCTGGAGGCAGAAGAGTAAAGGAGACGCGGGGAAAGAACGCTATAATTAACATTATCATCTCATCAACTACCCTTTTCCTGGTTACCTTTCTCATCAGTTCAGCCCCCAGTCCTCACAAATCAAGTCTCTCTTTTCCTTTTTTCCCATTTCTGTAGAATCTTCCTTAATCTCGTCAAACGTGGATTCAGCTCAACATATACCGCTGTTATTGACTTATTGTAGTAAATAAACCACCAAACCCATGTTTTGTTCTTGTTCTTTTTGGTTGAGATTTGAGTGTTTTTATTTTTATTTTTTATGTAACAGAGTTTGATAGAGACAAATGGGAGAGTTCGGGAGTTACTTCTCTTGCTCCAGTCTCTTGTGTCATGAAACCGAAGAAGAAGCTTGTTGTTTTGTAACAGAACCCGAAGACGACGATGAAAGTTTTACTTGAATGATAAGGACGAAGAGTATATTGAGAGTTTGGTTCAAAGGGAAACTTCTGCTACATCTTCCGGTGATTATCCGATTACCGATCGAGACAACTGGCTGCAATGTGCTCGCTTGAATGCGATTGAATGGATCTTCAACGTCTGTGATCTGTATCTTCTTCATCTATTCTCTGTGTTTTTTTTCTTTTTGATTTGATGAAAAGTTTGCTTTTTTATTTTTGATACAAACAGGAACACTCTTTGGGTTTCAAATCCATACGGCATATCTGTCTGTAATATACCTGGATCGATTTCTCTCGCAGAAATCCATTGGTGTAAGCTCATTTTTTATATATTGGGGGTTTCGCCAATAAGATGATAATGTTAATTCTAGTAGATTCGGGTTTAATTAATTTTGATATATGTAAAAAGTAATTTAATTGAATTTTTTAGAAGAATTCAACAATTCATTGAATTGAATTGAATCTATGATGGTGAAATTATTTTTAATGATATATGATTTAGGGTATATGTTTAAGAGTTTAAGGGTTTAAGGTTTAATAGTTTAGGGTTTTAGGTTGAGGGTTAAGGGTTAAATTATTTTTTTATAAAGAATAGAGTCAAATTGAAATAATATTTAAATAATGAGGGTTCAATAAAAATACGGAAATAAGTGAGGTACTAAATATATAGTTTACCCTTATTAAAAAAATAAAATTTTAATATATAAAAATAATTTAATTGAATTTTTAAAAATAATTATTAATTGTATGATGAGTCCTTAAAATTTTAAATCTTTACTAATTAATTTAATGGTGTTCATCGGTGTTCATCATTAGTGGTGTTCATCGGTGTTCGTCGCACGTTGTAGAATTTTACTTGTGGTGAGTCTCTTATTTTTGTCTAATGTATGTAACTAACATAAAAATATATATGTCATATATATTTATAGAAAGTCGTTTAAATTAGAATCAATTAATATTATAACTTCATAAATGTTTATAATTAAATTTAAATATAAACTTAAAAAAACCTAATTTTCTCAGCTTCACTTAACTACGCCGCGAGTTTTTTTTCATCTCTTTTTTTTTAGCTGGCGAACTAGTTGCCGACTGCTAATATTTATTATTTTTCTTATTTTATAGTGTTTTTTTTTTAATTTTTATTTGCTTGTGTTTCCTCAATTTTGATAAGAATTTATGCTCTTGTGGCACGTTTATTCTGTCTTTGTAGCATGTTTTTCTTTATTTTTATGATACGTTTCTTCTTCTTCTGTTGTTCGACATAGTTTTCATATACCTTAACGATCGTTTGGTATTCGTATAGAGATCATCACGGCGGCTTGTTTTCTAATTTGGATATGTTGGTGGTTATAGAAAGCTTGATCTCCTTTGGTGGTTGTTTGTTAATGTGATTAGAACTATGTAGCGGAGCAATCTACCTGATAATTTGACTCGCCCACCAGTCATTTTTCATCTCGTAAATCGTCTTGTTTGGATAAAAACAAAGAGATTATGAAGGTTTCTGTATTCTTTAGCGATGTTCGCCAATCTCAAGGGAAGAGTTATTTTTTTTGTATGAATTTTTTGGTTGACATAGCCCCCGATTTTCTCAACTTTGAGTGCATTGCATTTGTTTTTAAATGAAATTAAGTTGTTATTGTTCAAAAAGAATTTAAACATAAATTTGATATGATTTCTCTCACAAACAACCCACAAGGAGCCTGCTTGTGTAAGCAATAACCACAGACATTTCATCGTACATGCCTTGTTTCAAGCAACACTTTCTTTCACTTCCAACCCCCTCGTACTTAGCAAGTTACAGTCTCCATGCAAATGACAAGCACTTTGAAGGCCAGCTTCGAATTTTGCTCACCAATCCTTCACAATTACTAACAGAAAGATTTCTGGAGACCAATAGCATGCCCATATATCGAACTAGCAATGTCCCCTATTTAAGTCCTATATAATGCCTCAACATTTGTTAATCAACCTCACTAACCCCTGCCACAAACATCTCGCACTTAGATTCATTTATTTGCCGTTTAGACATTTTGTAGAACTCTCCCAAGATAAAATCAAGGTCCCCCTTGGTGAATACCGGTAAATCATCAACAAAACAGACATGTGTAAGTTGAATACCTTTACACTTCGGGTGATAACCAAACACCTTAAATCTCCCTACCCAGTTCAGCAGGATTAAAATGAAAAGAAAGGGAGATAATGAATCTCCCTGTCTCATACCTTTAGCCCCAGTAAAGTACCCAACTAGGCCACCATTCAAATTAATAAAGAATCTAGAGTGCATAACACAAGCTTCAATTCATTTCCTAAACAACTCAGGAAAATCAAGCACTCTCAGAATTTGTGACACAAACCTCCAGTTTATAGAGTCAAAGGTTTTTCTCAACTCAATTTTTAGAGCACACCTTGGTGAGGTGTGCTTTCACCCATAACCATTGACCAGTTTGTTGTCACTCGATCTTCACTTATATTTTATTATTATAATTATTATTTATAAAACCCAAAAATATAAAAAAGAGTCCATTTATTTAAATAAAGAGTCCAATTATAATAAAGGCTCAAATCCAGTCCACTTTATATATATATATATATATATATATATTATTTTATATTATTATTATTATTATTATTATTATTATTATTATTATTATTATTATTAAGGCATTTGGGTTATTCTTGTATATCACATAAAATTCTTATTAGGTCAGATATGAGAAGATTACAAGAGATCCTGCTCGACAAGTATGGAAAGTCAAGTTATATAAAAAGGATTCCTCACTACAAATTTATGGCAAATTGCTGATAGGATTCAAGTATTTTTGGGCCAAGGCGTCTTCTTAAGTATTGACTGTCTTTCAGTTACCTTTCCAACACATCTTGAAACAGCCCAATCGAACATTAAGAGCTCAAAATATGCTCGTTTTACTGAAGACAACGCATGCAGAAAACCGTACACGAGTTCAATATCGAATTTCGATCTAATTTTCAATTATTTTATTGATTATTTACAATTAAAATCGGGCTTAGATATTTTTCTATTTGTTTAGGATTATATTGAATGTGGTTTGATTCCTTTCCATGTATATTAAGCATAAAAAGGTACATGTTTTAGGAATTTAAGGCTTCAAAAGCCTTAGGCTTCATTCTATTATAATCTTCACTTATTCACTCACTCACAACTTATCTCCTTACAACCACTCACCCCATTTACCACACTCATAGAAATATATACAAAGCAATTGTTTTTTGAGAATGGATTGTTCTTGATACAAAATTTTTGAAAGGAGAATTATGAAGGGCATTTTCATTTTTGGTGTACTTTTAATATTATGTATTTATGGGTATGATAGTATTTTTATAGTAATATATATATATATATATATATATATATATATATATATATATATATATATATATATATATATATATATATTCTTTTTAATATGCATTTTAATAGGCTTTATTTTTGCCATATATATGTGTGTATGTTATGTTTCCTTTTAAATTTCCATACTATATTACATAATTTATTACTTCTTTTTATAATAGTATATGTATTATATTATACATGTGTATATATGCACTTCTTTTTTACTATATAGTATTAATATTTAATGTATGTAATATATATTATTGTATAGCCATATTTTACATATATATTGTAAATTAGTTTCGTATAATGTGTACTTTATAACGTATATTATTTATTTACTTTTTTTTTCTATCATTTGATGCTTACTTATATATGTCATGCTTTAATTTTGTTCGGATATATAAATTGTTAATGTAATGTCCTACCAAAAGGAGATAACATGTTGGCGTCGGAAATGTTTGCGGTGATTAGAGTCTACTCTCCGGATGGTGGGACCGTTAAAATGAAATCATATTCATACATGGACAATAAGTTAAATTTTATATGAACATGCAAATTCCGAAATTAAAATGTTCTGTAATTAGCTAGGTACCAATTTTTGGGTGCTATGGCGTGCTAACCCTTCCTCACGCATAACTGACTCTCGAACCCGTTTTTGTTTTTCGCAGACCAAAATTGTTGTTTTAATAAAATAAAATAATTTTATTAAAATGATTCGTTTTTAGGTGATCCAATCACACCTAAAAATATAGTGGCGATTTGTTATTTTTTTTCAAAACGTGGAGCCCCGAAAAAAAGTTGTGACACAACTTCTGTGCTAACAGTACATTATCAATAATATCTCGACCAGTTAAAAAAGCTCTCTGGTTTGGCAAAACAAGGGCTGACAACAACTGTTTCAACCTATTTCTGAGATTCTTTGTTTTGCACCTGTAAATAATGTTACATAAAGAGATTGGCCTAAAGTATGTTACTTTCATGGGGCTGACATCTTTGGGACTAATGTAATAACTGTAGAATTAAAGGCCACTAGCAGTGAACAATGTACAAAGAAGTATTGAATCCCCTTAACAACATCATCCCTAACAATTCCCCAAACAGACTGAAAAATTTAGCAATGTAACCATCTGATCTAGGCGCATTGTTGTCATCCATGAAAAAAAGAACCTCATTCACCTCCTTTCCTAGAACAGGAGCAATTAAGCCCTCATACATGTTCTCAGACAACTCCACTCCTAAGATTTTCTTTAACAACTCACCAGGCATCTCCTCAATAGTTGGATCCACAGCTCCCAAGGAATTGGAAAAGAACTGAACAAGCTCTCTAAAAATGTCATCAAAACTTTCAAGTCTGTTGCCTTGCGTTTCAAGCAAAATTCTTATTGTATTTGCCTTATTCCTTGTAGTTACTTGTCTGAAGAAAAAGGCAAAGTTTTAGTCCCTTTTTTAATAAATTAGACCCTTGAGTTTTGCCTGAAAAATAATTCTTCAGCCCGGATCAGATCCCTCAATTCACCAGTTGCTACCTTAACCTTCCCTATGTTCTCAGCTGATGGGCTCTTCATCAAACAAGCCTACAGATTCTCCACCTCAATCTGTTTATCATGAACCTTAATTGTAATGTCTCCATAGATTTTCTTATTGAAACTTCTTAAAGGACCTTTCAACCTTTTCAACTTCATGAACAATGTCCGCAAATGATTTCCGTTTCCAACATGAATACACCAAGATTATGTCACAATCTTCAAAAAATCAGAATGCTCCACCCAAAAATTGAAGAATTTAAATGGCCTTGGGGGTTTAAATAGAGGGGACTTAAGGGTCATGAAGTTTGGACTATGATCCGAGCATCCTAGGACAAGGAATTCTACTTTAGAGCTTGGGAAGGCAATTAATCAAGATTCTGTCCAACTTCCTAAATAGGGGATTCTCATCTCACAAATTACACCAAGTAAAAATAGAGCCAATGAATTGATGATCAATCACATCAATAGTGTCCAAACAATCTCTAAAATCTTGCATTGCCCTTGTGAACCCTTGGCTACCAATAAAATCCGAACTCTCTTGCGAGCAAAAACTGATATTAAAGTCACCAGCAATGGCCCAAGGGTTATCCTCGACCCTAGTTCGAAATTCAACCAAATATCTCCACAATGTAGTTCAATCTTCCCTACCATTATTAGTATAGACAACAGAGAAAAAGAAAGTAATATCCCAATTTGTTACAAAGTAGTTTATTACCTGGGCAGACTTACAAAACATCTCCACCTTCTAGGTACCTCTACTAAGAATCTAAATTTTACCATTGGATGCATGACTGTAATTATGAAGAACAGTTCACTCCATGAATTTACCACACCATACCTCATTAGCATTGTGCTCTATAACACGAGTCTCTAGCAAACATAGAACATTAACATCACACTTTCGAGCAACTTTCAGAATGTTTCTATGCTTTACAGGGTCATTTATACCCCCAAACATTCCAAACTAAGGAATTCATTGCGCGGGAGGAGAACCACCCCCTTTCTTGCCACTCCCTTTTCCTTTACCATTCTTCTTTGGTTCCTTTACTTTAGGTTTCAGTTGTTGCATCAAGTCAGCAACCCTACCAGCAGCAATTCTTCATTTCTTAGGACTTTCAAGCATAGT
Source organism: Hibiscus tridactylites (assembly GCA_958450335.1). Classification (NCBI taxonomy): domain Eukaryota; kingdom Viridiplantae; phylum Streptophyta; class Magnoliopsida; order Malvales; family Malvaceae; genus Hibiscus; species Hibiscus tridactylites. The sequence continues at coordinate 83,184,283 of OY288277.1, read as the reverse complement.
GTCACGGGGCTAGGTTTTGACTCGCCAACCCGTGCGACCTTAGTCGTCGATCTTAAGTCGAGGACTAAGTTAGCCTTCGAATATCTAAGCTGGAGCGCTTAGAACTTGATGCGGCGGAAGCTTTGTGGAAATTGGTGATGATGGCTAGGCAAAAAAAAGATAAGAGAGACAAGGGATTTTTTAAGCAAAGAGCCTCGTTAAAAACTCCTCCTAAGCCTAGCCGAGGAGAAAAAAGTACTCGATGCCTTCTCATATTAATACTCAAAGGAAACAAAGAAGAGTGAGATGATGAATGGTTACAATGGTGAGGGAAGGGCTCTATTTATAGCCTTGGTCCTCTCGGTCTAACGGTTACAATGGATTTGATCCGACGGTCAAGGATTAGCCTAGCTATCTAAGAAAGGAAAGGATTTGAAGACAACAATCCTTCCTTATCTTTGTGGATCGTTTCCTTGTGTGTGGGGAGACAAATCACCATGGATTGGGGAATTGTTGATGGCATGTCCTTTCCATGTTTGCGTGGCTTGAATGGATGAGCATTCTCCAATATGTGGGCTGAATCGGGCTTGTGGGTAGCCTTGGATGGATTGGGGCAAGGCCTCGGATGGGTTGTGGGCAACCTTGGGCGGATTGGTGTGGAACCAGCCCAAGGCCTCGGATGGAACCCCTTGTGTGGCCTAGGGTGTGCTGGATTCGGCCTCTAGGTGCTGATGGATGGTGTGGGCGCTGGGCGTGGCCCCTTGGTGTGCATGGACGGTGCTCGTCTCGGCCCCATGGTGTCGGATGAGGTGCACCGTGTGGACTGGGCCCGGATGGTATGTGGGTTGTGCGCACTCATGGCCCCCTTGGTGTGTGGGTGGTCCGACCATGGGATGTTGGGCTGTGACATTCTCCCGCACTAAATTGAGCGACACCCTTGTCGCTCGCTCTTGGTGGAAGTCGTCTATCTTGTCCTCGAACTGCCATAGGTTTTCGGCAAGCTCCCAACTACCCTTGGCTTCGGGCAGTCCTTTCCAAAGCACAAAGTACTCGTGCCTTGGCCTATGGCCTGGTTGTCGAATGACTCGTTCCGTTAGAACTTCTTGGACCTCCTTCACGAAGGAGACTCTGACTCCAACTGGTGCTCGTCTAGATCTACTCCACTTCGGATCATCGGTATCTTCATGGTACGGCTTGAGCATGCTGATGTGAAAGACTGGATGGGCTTGAAGCTTAGGTGGTAACTCCAACTTGTACACCACCTTGCCTACGCGCTTCACCACTCGGTATGGCCCTTCATATCTCCTAATGAGCGCCCTGTGGACAGAAGAATTGTGAAGTGTTAGATTTAACTTTGCGAGAACTAAGTCCCCTACCTGAAACTCAGAGTCCCTTCGCTTTTGATCGGCCCACTTCTTTGCTCGCTTGGCAGCCTTGTGAAGGCAAGCTTGGGCTAAGTCTCGTTCCTCTTGCCAAGCTTTGGTGAAGTTGAAGGCGGCTGGAATTGGCCCATCGTACTTGGTCAAAACAGAATTGGGAGTGAGAGGCTGTTGGCCGTTCACGATCTCAAATGGGCTACGGTTCGTTGCCTCGCTCCTTTGTAAGTTGTACGAGAATTGAGCCACGTCCAATAGCTTTGTCCAGTCCCTTTGTGTGGCACTCACATAGTGTCGTAAGTAGATCTCGAGCAGTGCATTCACCCTTGTAACAACGGGGGAGTCGCCACCAATCCTTAGTTTTTTTACTTTAGGTGCGATTGGAACACCTAAAAAATCCGGTTATTTTAATAAAACTTGTTTTTATTAAAATAACAAGTTTTGGTCTGTGAAACCAGAAAATAGGTTCGGGAGTCGGTTACGTGTGGGGAAGGATGAGCACCCCCACAACACCCAAAAATTGGTACCAGTCTATTACGTAATGTCTAAATGGTGGAATTATGAATTCGAATATAATTTATCAACGTGATCCCTTAAAATATTTAAAGGAATATTTTTGTAGAAAAGAAAATTTACACCCCAACACCCGGGGCATAATTTTCGCATATAAAAGGAATTTACACCCCTACGTTCGGGGCATGATTTCCAGTAGATTCCCAACTGAAGGGAATTTACTTTAAAAATTATAATTTGAGATTAAAAATAATACTTTTATAATAGGGACTAAAGGAAAGCGACACCCTTACGCTCGGGGTACGTTTTTCACAATAATCCCTAAAAAGTTTTAATTTAAAATTTCGTTAAACAATACAAGTGAATATATTTTATTCAAATATTGCATACAAAATAAAATTAAAATATATAAACATGACATATAAAATAAAAAACATACCAACAAATGTACGAACATTTTATATTTCATACAAAGATATTTATTAAAAAAGACAACATTAATATATATACAAAGACAAAGATCGAAATTACCCTACTAGAAGCCCGAATAGAGAACCTCAACGAACCCCTAGCAAGATCTCCGCACCAAAAAGACGACCTAAACGAGCCTTAGCAGGACCCCTAATCAAATAACTAATCGAACCATCGAAAGGGCAGTGCCCCTAGGTTCGAAAGGGGCACTGCCCCTTAGCCATTTAAAATGGCCCTTTGCGCCAACTTAATTGGCCAAATTTCTCTCCGTCTCAACAAAGCTCCCTCCCCACGCTATTTATAGCAAATGAGGGGGAGGGGTGAGTCACCTGATTGGGAACGTGGTGGCCTGCATGGTGCCCACGCAATTTTGTTTTTTTATTACTTTTTTGGTTTTTTAATAATATAAAATAATACATTCGAGCGAAAAATAAATAATTATGGCCCAGACATAAAATGGGTATTACAGCTGCCCCCTTTGCTCATTGCTGTGTAACAGGAATAGAGCAACGATAAAAGGATAACCATTTTATGTCCGTTCGGGTCTGGGTTCCTTTTTCTGGCCACGCTTCTTCTTGAACTCTGCTTGATCTCTTCGGCCGCTCTTGTAGGCAGAATCTTCAAAATGGAACGATCCGCTGGGGAGATAATCTTTAGACTAGGGAGACTCGTGGGAGAAGCAAAATAAGTCCGGCTTGCTATGGCTCTGACATTAACGAATACCTGGAGAAAACTTGACCTAACTGCGACACTGACAGAGCGGCGAGGTCTACAAAACTTGATCCATTTAACAAGGTAGCTTGATCTTGAGGAGAAAGATTGATCCACTGCAACTCTATAGATGCGAGAATACCTGAATAAGGTTCGATCATCTGCAACTGCATTGATGCGAGAAGATTTGAGGAAGGGTCGATCATCTGCAACTCTATCGATGCGAGAAGATCTGAAGAAGGGTCGATCATCTGCAACTCCATTGATGCGAGAAGGTCTGAAGAAGGGTCGATCATCTGCAACTCCATTGATGCTAGAAGATCTAAAGAAATGTCGATCTACTGCAACTCCATTGATGCTAGAAGATCTGAGGAAGGGTCGATCTACTGCAACTCCATAGATGCTAGAAGATCTGAAGAAGTGTCGATCTACTGCAACTCCATTGATGCTAGAAGATCTCAAGAAGGGGTGATCTACTGCAACTCCATTGATGCTAGAAGATCTGAAAAAGGGTCGATCTACTGCAACTCCATTGATGCTAGAAGATCTGAAGAAGGGTCGATCATCTGCAACTCCATTGATGCTTGAAGATCTGAAGAAGGGGTGATCTACTGCAACTCCATTGATGCTAGAAGATCTGAAAAAGGGTCGATCTACTGCAACTCCATTGATGCTAGAAGATCTGAAAAAGGGTCGATCTACTGCAACTCCATTGATGCTAGAAGATCTGAAGAAGGGTCGATCTACTGCAACTCCATAGATGCTAGAAGATCTGAAGAAGTGTCGATCTACTGCAACTCCCTTGATGCTAGAAGATCTCAAGAAGGGGTGATCTACTGCAACTCCATTGATTCTAGAAGATCTGAAAAAGGGTCGATCTACTGCAACTCCATTGATGCTAGAAGATCTAAAAAAGGGTCGATCTACTGCAACTCCATTGATGCTAGAAGATCTGGAGAAGGGGTGATCTACTGCAACTCCATTGATGCTAGAAGATCTGAAAATGGGTCGATCTACTGTAACTCCATTGATGCTAGAAGATCTGAAAAGGGGTCGATCTACTGCAACTCCATTGATGCTAGAAGATCTGAAGAAGGCTCGATCTACTGCAACTCTATTGATGCTAGAAGATCTGAAAAAGGGTCGATCTACTGCAACTCCATTGATGCGAGAAGATCTAAAAAAGGGTGATCTACTGCAACTCCATTGATGCAAGAAGATATGAAAAAGGGTCAATCTACTGTAACTCCATTGATGCTAGAAGATCTGAAAAAGGGTCGATATACTGCAACTCCATTGATGCTAGAAGATCTGAAAAAGGGTCGATCTACTGCAACTCCATTGATGCTAGAAGATCTGAAGAAGGGGTGATCTACTGCAACTCCATTGATGCGAGAAGATCTGAAAAAGGGTCGATCTACTGCAACTCCATTGATGCTAGAAGATCTGAAAAATGGTCGATCTACTGCAACTCCATTGATGCTAGAAGATCTGAAGAAGGGGTGATCTACTGCAACTCTATAGATGCGAGAAGATCTGAAGATGAGGTGATCTACTGCAACTCCATTGATGCGAGAAGATCTGATTAGTGCTAGAACTCCGTCAACGAGACAATGAAGAGTGTCCCTGGTTTACACTTCTTTTGCATTTTTCCCAAATGCACAGGGATTAACGGATTTGATTTGCCTTTACCGGTAGCCGTTTGCTCCGGGCTAGCTGTACCATTCCCCTTGGTACAATCAGTTTATACCAATCATGAGATTGGATTTTTCCCAAGGATTTATTTTCCTTGGACCATTCGTGACAATGGATTTTCGAAGGACATCTGAATTGTCCATTGTCTTAAACTTAATCGTGTTTAAGCACATTATGCCTACATTTCTGTCGGCTTTCGGATTTGCATTTTTCCCAAATGCACATGGATCAACGGTTTTGACTTGCCTTTACTGGTAGCCGTTTGCTCCGGGCTAGCTGTACCATTCCCCTGGGTACAATCAGTCTATACCAATCATGAGATTGGATTTTTCCAAAGGATTTATTTTCCTTCGACCATTCGCGAAAATGGATTTTCGATGTATATTTGAATTATCCATTGTCTTAAACTTGACTGTGTTTAAGCACGTTGCGCCTACATTTTTGTCGGCTTTCGGATTTGCATTTTTCCCAAATGCACAGGGATCAACAGTTTTGACTTGCCTTTATCGGTAGCCGTTTGCTCCGGGCTAGTTGTACCATTCCCTTGGGTACAATCAGTTTATACCAATCATGAGATTGGATTTTTCCAAAGGATTTATTTTCCTTCAACCATTCGCGAAAATGGATTTTCGATGGATATTTGAATTATCCATTGTCTTAAACTTGACCGTGTTTAAGCACGTTGTGCCGATTTATGTTAGACTTTCCAAAATAGCTTTGATCCTCATGAGAGGACGAAGTTGAGAAATTCACATTTTAAGACTATCCTTAAGAAAGGATGGAATTAAGAAAACCCAATTTTTGAGAAAAAGTATCCTTAAGAAATGACGAAATTTAAGAAAATATATCCTTAGGAAAGGGCAGAGTTAAAAAAAAACTCTTGTTTTGAGAAAATGTGTCCTTAAAAAAGAACGAAGTTAGGAAACTCCTTGTTCGAGAAAAGTTATCCTTGAGAAAGAACGTAGTTAAGAAATTTTAATTTTAAAAAAATGGTGTCCTTAAGAAAGGACGAAGTTAAGAAACTCCAATTTTGGGAATATGTGTCCTTAAGAAAGGACAAAGTTAAGAAACTCCAATTTGGGAAAAGGTGTCCTTAAGAAAGGACGGAGTTAAGAAACTCATGTTTTCGAGAAAAGATGCCCTTAAGAAAGGACGGAGTTAAGAAACTCTTGTTTTTGAGAAAAAGTGCCCTTAAGAAAGGACGGAGTTAAGAAACTCCAATTTTGGGAAAAGGTGTCCTTAAGAAAGGACGAAGTTAAGAAACTCGTGTTTTCGAGAAAAGGTGCCCTTAAGAAAGGACGGAGTTAAGAAACTCTTGTTTTTGAGAAAAAATGCCCTTAAGAAAGGACGGAGTTAAGAAACTCCAATTTTAGGAAAAGGTGTCCTTAAGAAAGGACGGGGTTAAGAAACTCGTGTTTTTGAGAAAAGGTGCCCTTAAGAAAGGACGGAGTTAAGAAACTCTTGTTTTTAAGAAAAAAAAGTACCCTTAAGAAAGGACGGAGTTAAGAAACTCTAATTTTGGGAAAATGTGTCCTTAAGAAAGGACGGAGTTAAGAAACTCGTGTTTTTGAGAAAAGGCGCCCTTAAGAAAGGACGGAGTTAAGAAACTCTTGTTTTTGAGAAAAAAGTGCCCTTAAGAAAGGACGGAGTTAAGAAACTCAAATTCTAAAAAAAAGGTGTCCTTAAGAAAGGACGGAGTTAAGAAACTCTTGTTTTTGAGAAAAAAGTGCCCTTAAGAAAGGACGGTGTTTAGGAAAATCTTTAAGTAACAAGTTCCAAGTTAGCTCCTGATAGTATTTATGCAGATGATGTTCATGTGCTTGCTTTTGTGATGATGCAAAGATGCATGAAATTCTTGTAGAAGTCCTTTTCTTCTGACTTAGTTTGATCTCCCGATTTTTGTTTAAAATTTGTCTCAGCAGAAGTTTGCCCCCAAGCCTCATTGTCCTTATTCTTTTTTTTGGACTTGAACTTCTAAGCTGAATGATCTCGATGTCATCTTGTTTTTTCTTTTTTCCAGGGAAATTTACTTGTCTCACCACCACTGACGAAGGTGAGATCGGAAAAAGGTTGATTCCGAAACTTCATGGACTTATGCCCTGAAAATAGAACATTAGTTAGTAATATGTTCAAAAAAATTACCACTTTTACCTGGATGTTCGATCTTTTTCGCGTATTTGGCCTCCTTCATGGCTAAAGGCCTGTCATGATGTTGTTGCCTCCACATTTGGGGTCTTCAGTCTCTTTCATGAACTTGTTTATACGTTCAAGACATAAATGTGCTATGGATGCACCTAGCTTTGTGCTTAATGCATGTGTCTAGCCTAAATGCATGATGACTTGAATGCATGTACAATGCATATAGATGATGCATGATGATGGACATGTGAATGAGATTCTATTTTCCCCTTAAAGGGATGCCCCTGGTTCTCTGCTGGTTATTCTGATTAAACAGTGCTCGATGCCTTGTTTGTAAGGATGCCTCAACCTCCCTTGGGTTCGATCATTTTTTGAATTATTTCCTCAGGTGAATGCCTCAACATTTTTGTCTAAGACTGCTCTTGAAGCGAACTCGAAGCTTGAAGTATGTTTTCATCTCTTCTTGAAGAGCTGTCATTGTTCTTGTGAACACGTTAGGTTCCCCCCGGTCGGGTCTATAAATTTGTTGTTGGTTCATGGCAGCTCATTACTTTTGGCTCTAGCGAAGTGCTATAATCGATAATTGATGTAGTCATCTAGGGTGCAGAAGTCTGACTTGGCATCGGAGGCTCACTTCCTGAACTCGTCGAGGAAATCTCTCAGCTTGAGGCCTTGAAGAGGTATGATGTCTGTATGAGTGCAAAGGTTATTTGAAAATGCCCCTGGATTGATCAACTTTGCTTTATCTGGTATTTGCTAACATGGGGCATCCCGAGATTGGTTTCAAAGTTCCGAAATGAATGCATGTAAATGCAAGGTACATGTTCTAGATGTGAAGGTACTGATTCAAAATAGAATGTATGCATGTAAATGGAAAATGCATGTCCTAGATGAGAAAACACTGATTCAAAATGGTTCCCGTAGTTCAACTTCTGAATTTACGAGATTTATTCACAACTTTTGAATGTTGCATTGATATCTAGGGAACTAGATTTTCTCCCGATGATAATTTTTCAAATAGGGAACCAGACGTGAATCAATACTTCATGCTGATGAAGTGCAAAAATTAAAATGTTATAGTGGTGTCATGTAATTAATGTGGAATGAATGACTTAATGCAACATGATCACCAAAGAGAAGAAACGAGTTAGTTCATAATAAAAGAATTAAATGAATGAATTGAATGATGAATAAGACAAAAATTAGCAGCAAAGAAAATTGAACATATAGCAAATAAAGGCATCAAAACCTAAACAGGGTAACTGCTAACGGGCAGAGTTTTGGTTTGGCTTTAAGGGGTAAGCTCTTAGGGTTTACTATATGTATTTTGGTTCAAAAGTAACGGTACCCGAACTGTCGCTAGGACATCGATTCGGGAGGATACATTTCCCTAGGTCTGCACGGAGACAAAGGTCTCACGAAGACAAAGGGACCTATATCCTGGAAGCGTTTCACCATCCTACACGGAGGGAGTACCTCACGAAGGCGTGGTTTCTCGCTCCCACTTAAGGGACGGGGCTCGGGTATAGAGCTCATGATATGAAAACTCAGAAAATAAATTTATAAAAATTTTGTAAAAATTTTTAGAAAAAAAGGATCACAAATTAATTAAATCGAAGTCATAATTTCCTCCTATAGACAAAAAGTAATCGACTTGTGGCTTGACTCTCTAAAAAAAATCCCCAGTGGAGTCGCCAAGCTGTAACAACGAGGGGAGTCGCCACCAATCCTTAGTTTTTTTTTGCTTTAGGTGCGATTGGAACACCTGAAAAACCCGGTTATTTTAATAAAACTTGTTTTTATTAAAACAACGAGTTTTGGTCTGCGAAACCAGAAAATAGGTTCGGGAGTCGGTTACGTGTGGGGAAGGATGAGCACCCCCATAACGCCCAAAAATTGGTACAAGTCGATTACGTGATGTCTAAATGGTGGAATTATGAATTCGAATATAATTTATCAACGTGATCCCTTAAAATATTTAAAGGAATATTTTTGTAGAAAAGAAAATTTACACCCCAACACCCGGGGCATAATTTTCGCATATAAAAGGAATTTACACCCCTACGTTCGGGGCATGATTTCCGGTAGATTCCCAACTGAAGGGAATTTACTTTAAAAATTATAATTTGAGATTAAAAATAATACTTTTATAATAGGGACTAAAGGAAAGCGACACCCTTACGCTCGGGGTACGTTTTTCACAATAATCCCTAAAAAGTTTTAATTTAAAATTTAGTTAAACAATACAAGTGAATATATTTTATTCAAATATTGCATACAAAATAAGATTAAAATATATAAACATGACATATAAAATAAAAAACATACCAACAAATGCACGAACATTTTATATTTCATACAAAGATATTTATTAAAAAAGACAACATTAAAATAAATACAAAGACAAAGATCGAAATTACCCTACTAGAAGCCCGAATAGAGAACCTCAACGAACCCCTAGCAAGATCTCTGCACCAAAAAGGCGACCTAAACGAGCCTTATCAGGACCCATAATCAAATAACTAATCGAACCATCGAAAGGGCAGAGCCCCTAGGTTCAAAAGGGGCACTGCCCCTTAGCCATTTAAAATGGCCCTTTGCGCCAACTTAATTGGCCAAATTTCTCTCCGTCTCAACAAAGCTCCCTCCCCACGCTATTTATAGCAAATGAAGGGAGGGGTGAGTCACCTGATTGGGAACGTGGTGGCCTGCATGGTGCCCACGCAATTTTGTTTTTTTTATTACTTTTTTTGGTTTTTTAATAATATAAAATAATACATTCGGGCGAAAAATAAATAATTATGGCCCGAACATAAAATGGTATTACAACCTTCTTGGTTTGTCTGTCCGTTTGGGGATGGAAGGCCGTTGACAAATTCAAGTTTGATCCCAATAACTTGAAGAGGTCGGTCTAAAATCTACAGGTGAAGCGGGTGTCTCGATCGCTCACGATGGTCTTTGGGATCCCCCAATACTTGACCACGTGCTTGAAAAACAAGCGGGCAGCCTCCTCGGCTGGGAAAACTTTGGCAGTGGGTATGAAGGTTGCATATTTCGAAAACCTGTCAACAACAACCGTGATACTACAAACATCGTCAACGTTAGGTAAACCGATAATGAAATCAAGTGATATACTTTCCCATGGCCTCTCGGGTATGGGCAATGGTTGAATTAAGCCCACTGGCTTCTTGGCATCGACCTTGTCTTGTTGACATATGAGACAAGTCTTGACATAGGCCTCGATGTTGTCTCTCATGTTGGGCCAATAGTACCTCTCAGAAATCAACGCTAAGGTGCGGTGCATCCCCGGATGGCCTGCCCATCTCGAATCATGGCACTCTTTCATGAGGTGCCTTCGTAGGTTGTTGTAGTGTGGAACATAGAGGCGTTGTCCTCGCATGTAAAGCTGCCCACTCTCAATCCAAAATCGTCGGGATTTGTCCTTATTGGCATGCTCAATCAATGCCTTGGCGGAAGGGTCGTGAAAAAGCCCCTCTTTGATGATCTCTAGCAAATCACCCTCGGGTTGACTAATGGCAGCAAAAGATGCTTTTCAGCTTAAGGTATCGGCTACGGTGTTGGCTTTCCCCGGCTTATGTTCCATGGAAAAGTCGAACTCGGCTAGAAAATCTTGCCACCTAGCCTGCTTAGGAGATAACTTCTTTTGGGTTAGAAAATAACTAATAGCACTATTATCGGTATAGACAACAAACCTCGGACCCAAAACATAGTGTCTCCACGTGCGCAAGCAATGGACTACGGCAGTCATCTCCTTCTCTTGGACGGCATATCGTCTCTCGGTCTCATTCAGCTTGCGGCTCTCAAAGGCTATGGGGTGCCCCTCTTGCATGAGCACTCCGCCGATTGCATAATTCGATGCATCAGTGTGGATCTCAAAGGCTTTGGTGTGGTCGGGTAGGAACAACACCGGTTCACTTACCATGGCTCGCTTGAGCCTCTCGAAGGCCTCTTGGCAACTCGCATCCCACGCCCACTCTTTGTTCTTCTTGAGTAGCTCGGTTAGAGGCATGGCAATGAGGGAATAGTCGCGGACAAACCTTCGGTAGTAGTTGGCTAGCTCGAGGAACGAGCGTAGCTCGGTGATCTTGGTGGGAGGCTCCCACTCGTCGATGGCTCGGATCTTATTCTTGTCCATCTTGATGGTACCTCATCCGATGATGTGGCCTAGGAATGGCACTTCTCGTTGGGTGAATGCACACTTCTCCCTCTTGATGAATAACTTGTTGTCCCGAAGCACCTGCAAAACCTTTCTCAAGTGCCTTATATGCTCTTCAAAAGTGGAACTATAAATCACTATATCATCTAAGTAAACCACCACGAAACGATCAAGGAAAGGATGTAATACCTTGTTCATTAGCGTGCAAAATGTGGTTGGTGCGTTGGTAAGGCCGAAAGGGAAGACAAGAAACTCGTAAGAACCATACATCGTAGTGCATGTTGTCTTGGGATCGTCTCCCTCGACGATCCTCACTTGGTAATAGCCCGAACGAAGGTCGAGCTTCGTGAACCATCTTGCGCTCCCTAGTTGGTCAAACAAGTCGGCGATCAATGGGATCGAGTAGTTGTTCTTCACCGTGAGTTTGTTCAATGCGCGGTAGTCAATGCACATTCGTAAACTTCCATCGTGCTTCTTTTGGAAAAGCACCGGTGCACCATAAGGCACCTTGGAAGGTCGGATGTAACCGGCATCCAAGAGCTCTCCCAATTGCCTTCGAAGCTCCTCTAGCTCCGGTGGTGACATCCGATATGGAGCCTTGGCAGGCGGCTCGACATTCGAAATCAACTCAATCTTGTGATCCACCTCTCTCTTGGGTGGCAACGCCTTCGGCAACTCGGAAGACATTGTGTCCTTGAACTCCTCAAGAACTTGTCCCACGACATCAGGGAACTCCTCGGCTTCAATGGCCTCGTCCACCTTGAGCACGGCAAGGTAGGACTCCTCCTCCTTACGAACACCTTTGTTGAATTGGATGGAGGACAACATCTTGGCTCGAACACCTGCATCTCGACTCACGGGTACCACACATTGGTGTGCGCGGTCGAGTATACACAAACAATTGGCAAATGGCAAAAGAAGCGCATTAATCCGATCTAAGAAGGATAAACCAATGACTAAATCATAGTCATCTAGAGGGATTACATTGATGGTCTCGCGTCCTGTCCAACTTTCAAGTTGAAGCTCTACCCGCTTTGCTACTCCGGCAATGGGTTCTTCCTTGGAGTTGACCGTTTTGATCCATCCGCTTGCCTTCTCCACATGAAGACCAAGCTTCTCGGCGGCTCCCTCGGACATGAACACCTCGGATGCTCCGGTGTCCACCAATGCCAATTGCTTGCCCGCAATCGTCACTTCAACGAACATGAACCCTTTCTTCTTGTGACTCGACTTAATTTGAAGGGAGCTAACGATTGCGCCAAGCTGAACGGCTTGCTCGTTTGAATTACCGTCACCTTTGATGGCTGAAAGGGCGGCCTTCTTTGGGCAGTCCTTGATGAAGTGCGGCCCATTATAATGGAAGTACTGGAGTGGACCTTGATCCTTCTTCTCCCACGGCCTCACGAACCGGAAGGATTTGTTGTGGTGGGAATGCTTTCTATTACCGTCTTTGTCGCCCCCGGATCTTGCTGGTTTGTCTCCATTGTTGTTGTGTTTCACCTTTGATTTGTTAGAATCATTTCGATTGGCACTGTGATCCTTTAAGGACTCGACAACGACAATGGCTTTGGAGAGTTCTTTCACATCTCTCCGCTCTAACTCGGTGCATACCCACGACTTTAGCCCATCCATGAAATGGAATAAGGCGTCTTTGAAATGGAATAAGACGTCTTTCTCACTTATATCGGGAATTTAGAGTTGCAGCTCGCTAAACTCTCGCACATAATCTCGGATCGACCCTTCTTGCTTGAGTTTCCTAAGCTTGGATTGAGCCTCCTTTTCGGCATCTCCGAGGTAGAATTACTGCTTGAATTCCTCTTGAAAACTAGCCCAAGTCTCCACGGATGTGCCCCTTCGTTTCTCATCTGAACACCTGCGACGCCACCAAAGCAAAGCAAGGTCAGCTAAATAAATTGACGCGGTACTTACCTTGTCGACATCGGTCATGATGTCGGACGCCTTGAAGTACTGCTCAAGTCCCTACAAGAAGTTCTCCACTTCTTGGGCAGATCTCGCCCCTCTGAAAAGCCTCGGCTTAGGGACATCGGCAAGACCCCTCGTTGGGCTTGCTATCACGCCATTGGTCACAGCGGATTTGTAGATGGAAAGCTCACTCTTGAGCATGCTCACTACTTCCTTGAGATCGATCAACTCGGCTTTGAGGGATCCGTTTTGCAATTCCAAGTTCTCTATGGCCTCATCAAAGAGCTTTTGGAAGTCTTCCTTAAGACTAGCACCACGGTTCTCCAACTCCTCTAGTCGATCATCCACTTTGTCGACTCTCTCCGTCGACTCTCTCGCGGACGTCTCTAAGCGTGTGACTTTGTCTTGTAGCGAAGAAATTGCATCTCTAGAACTCACACTCTTGGCTTTTTCGGAACGGGTCTCAATGGTCCTTGTAGCATCACTCGGATTCGTCATCTCGGACAATTCTTTGCGAAAATGTAGCTCTGATACCACTTGTTACGGGGCTAGGTTTTGACTCGCCAACCCGTGCGGCCTTAGTCGTCGATCTTAAGTCGAGGACTAAGTCAACCTTCGAATATCTAAGTTGGAGCGCTTAGAACTTGATGCGGCGGAAGCTTTGTGGAAATTGGTGATGATGGCTAGGCAAAGAAAGATAAGAGAGACAAGGTATTTTCTAAGCAAAGAGCCTCGTTAAAAACTCCTCCTAAGCCTAGACGAGGAGAAAAGAGTACTCGATGCCTTCTCTTATTAATACTCAAAGGAAACAAAGAAGAGTGAGATGATGAATGGTTACAATGGTGAGGAAAGGGCTCTATTTATAGCCTTGGTCCTCTCGATCTAACGGTTACAATGGATTTGATCCAACGGTCAAGGATTAGCCTAGCTATCTAAGAAAGGAAAGGATTTGAAGACAACAATCCTTCCTTATCTTTGTGGATCGTTTCCTTGTGTGTGGGGAGACAAATCACCATGGATTGGGGAATTGTTGATGGCATGTCCTTTCTATGTTTGTGTGGCTTGAATGGATGAGCACTCTCCAATTTATGGGCTGAATCGGGCTTGTGGGCAGCCTTGGACGGATTAGGGTAAGGCCTCGGATGGGTTGTGGGCAGCCTTGGGCGGATTGGTGTGGAACCAGCCCAAGGCCTCAGATGGAACCCCTTGTGTGGCCTAGGGTGTGCTGGATTCGGTCCCTAGGTGCTGATGGATGGCGTGGGCGCTGCGCGTGGCCCCTTGGTGTGCATAGACGCTGCTCGTCTCGGCCCCATGGTGTCGAATGAGGTGCACCGTGTGGACTGGGCCCGGATGGTGTGTGGGCTGTGCGCACTCATGGCCCCCTTGGTGTGTGGGTGGTCCGACCATGGGATGTTGGGCTGTGACAATAGTGTCACCAACAATCGTACCAATTTCCCCCACTACCAACAACAAGTGCTTCAAACTTGTTAGGACTTATCACACCAACTAACAATCTAGCAGAAACACCATGCCCTCCAATTTCCACAGAACAAGAATCAATATCTATTAACACTTCAAAAGTACTGATTTTTATGCTTATTTTACAATGCCTTTAGCTTCCCTTGAGTACTTTTAGTTGCATTTAGTTGTTAAATTCATGCATTTTCATAAAGAGTTAGGAGTGGTGTTTATGCCAGTGTGAAGGGTTGCTTTGTTGGCACTGTTGCAGGCTTGGCATATAAGGACAAGCTTGGCAGAACATCACAGGAGCAAGAGAAGGAAATGCCAAAGAGAATGCCGAGCTGTAGTTGGCACAATTAGACCAGAAATTGCCAAGGCTCGGCTGACATAGAAGTGAAGTATGATGCCCGGTCATGTAGTCGTTGGACCTTGTACATGTCAGCCCTAGGATTCAAAATTTGGATAAGAGGATCACACATCTTATCCCTTGTGCGTTCAAAACTCAAACTTAAAAGCTTATCCCTGGTGTCTTGTGCTTGCCTATTTAAAGGATCGAACATTGGTCTAAGAGAGGAGATTAGATCAGATCGGATTGGAAGGAAGGCTACACCGAGAAGCGACGTGGTTCGACCATCTTATCCGAAGGCTTGAAGCCATTGAAGGGTTTCATCGACGGACCCCTTTCGTGCCCATTCTCTTTGTTTTATTTTTTTTATTCAATGGTGATGTTAAGATACGATGATGTTTTGTGGATGGACCCCCAACCATTAACTAAGCTTTTATAGTTGGTTGGGGATGTTTGCGTCAAAGGTTAGTTTTATGTTTAGTTTTTAATAATTTTATTGCCATGTCATTGTTTTCTCTATCTGACATAAACTTCAGTTTTCTAAATTCTTTGCCATGTGACCGCTGTCATTGTTTGCTTATTACACCTTAATATCTTAACAGACTTGAGGGGTGACGATTAGTTGCCAGATACTAAGGAGAGAAGTTTCGAAAGAAGATGTTCAAGTAGATGAGCTTACTTATGAAGTGAATCCACCCCTTAAAAGTATAGATTAGAACTTAATCAAATTAATTAATGAAAAACTTCACTATAGACATAAAAAGGGTTTAGCAATGTTAATTCCGGGCATTGCCGTCGAAAGAGGCGTTGCCATCTTTGAATCTGCTCGACAATAATACCAAGGCAAGACGTTATTAAAGGCTGCCATGAATAGCGTGAAAACTAGGCATCCCCTGCCAACGCTCATCACTCATTTAAAAACTCATCTTGCCAATGATGTTTTATTTCCAATTCATATTTTTAGACACATTCAAAACTGACTTCAAATCAATTAACATTGTATTACTTGCTGACTGTGTATACATGTTGTGAGAAAAGCTTTAGAGGAACATGCCAAAGCTTGATCCAAACAGGCGTTGAGTCAATTTTCAACTCATCAAATAACAGACTAGGTTTCCACTTCCTTAGAACGATGACCTTCTGCTAAATATGTCATGGGCCATCCTCTAATACCCAACCACGTACCCTCTAGGATGAAAAATTGATCATGTAAACATTGGGTGCAAGAAATCGAATCGTAACAGACCCTTCTTTCCTCCAAAGCTTATTTTCTATTTTTTAAAAAACTCTTAAAAGAGGTGATTTTTCCAGAAAATTTGCCACCAAAGCATTCGACCATTGCTTAACACCATTATTCAGAACCACAATGAGTGGTTGATTTAAAGCACGACCATTTGGTTTCACAATAGGAGGATAAACCCCTAGAGATTGATTTATAAAATTTCATTCATATTTACTTAGAACAGGTGCAGTAATTGGCTTCACTGTCACCGCAGGAGCAACAACTGGTACCTCCACCTCTAATGCACTCACAATCGCATTTGACGCAACAATCTCAAAAGAAACACCTGCAATAACTTGAGTAGCCACCAAAAGATGAAAATCCGCCAAATCAAAATTCTCAAGGAGAAATTCTGAAGAAGATTCAGTCACCATATCCATCATGAAACACCAGATAAAAAAGAATAGAGCAAATTCAAGCTCAAAGAAGAAGAAATCAAAAGAAATCCCACTTGTCGGATTTCTAAGAAGATTATACTTATATACAAGGTCGACCCTGGGGCAGGTCAAACTGGTCGACTGCCCAGGGCCTTATTTTCTCTATTTTTTAATTATTTAAATAATTATATAAAAAAGTCTTAAAATTTAGTTATAATATTAGATAGAGGTATCCACTTTGGGACATAAATAACAAGTAAATGAAATAATAATTTGGTTATAATATTATATAGAGACTTTTTTAATTTTTACTACTTAAATAGTTATAGTTTAATTTTTTGTAATAGTTATTATTAGGGGTCTAATTTTTAATTCTTGTTATTTGGGGCACAAATCTTTTTCAACACTTGTTATTATAGGCTCAAATTTTCCCCAATAATTTATTATTATAGGCCTACTCTTAAAATTTCTTTTTCCTCAATATTTTTTATTTAAGGCACAATTTTTCTTGATATTTGTTATCACGAACATACTCTTAAAATTTATTTTTTAATACTTATTATTTGGAGTCTAATTTTTTAACACATGTTATTAGAAGCTCAATTTTCTTAATATTTTGTAATTATGGTTGTAACTATGGGCAACTCTTAAAATTTATTTATTTTTAATATTTGTTATTAGGGGTCCAACTTTTTTATTACATGTTATTTGATGACCAATTTTTCCTGATATTTGTTCTTAGGGACCTACTCTTAAAATTCAATTTTTTCAATACTTGTTATATGAGCTCTAATTTTTTTCAATACTGGTTATTTAAGGTCTAATTTTTTCAAAGCTTGTTATTAGAGGCTCATTTTCCCAACATTTTTTATTAGGGCATACTCTTAAAATAAAAAATTTCAATATTTATTTAAAGTCTACTCTTAAAATTTATTTTTAAATATTTATTATTATAAGTTTACTCTTAATTTTTTTTCAAAACTTATTATTAGGCGTCTAATTTTCTAGTTCGCCGGAGCCTCCAAAATTTTAGGACCAACCTACTTATATAGATTAAAACGGTACATTTCTGGCTCCACTCCTTACCTGAGTATCTCCCCGATGCAAGTTGTGACCCTGAAACCAGTTGGTTTCCCAAAGCAAGACCCTCATATTACATTTGTTCTCGATAATTGTCACTTTTATTACAAAACCACAAGAAATGTTTAGAACATCAAAAACGCATTTGTTCCCTCACTCGGTGATGCCTTTGGTTGGGAGGGTTGCTACACTCTCCCAAAAGATTTGGTCAAACATTTCTACTAATTCCAACTTTTCCATATTTTTTAAGGCTTGATATTAAAATATGTCTTAAATTATTCCCTTTTTCTTTTTGAAATATCTATATTATTTTTTTATTTTTTAAGTGTTTAAATTATCTTTTTTTTTCTTTTTAAGTGTTTAAACCTTTTTTGTCCATTTTAAATGTTTAAACTATCATTTTTTTTTATCAAAGTAGGTGCTCAGACTATCATTTTTCGGTCAAAACAGGTGATTCAATTTGACCTTAAAAGAGATAAAAATAATAGTTTAGACACCTAAAAAAGGCAAAAAAAGATAAACACCTAAAAAGAATAAAAAATAATTTAAACATTTATTTTAACGTTAAACCTTTTATTATTTAATCCTAACTCTATCTTCAATCTGACTTTTAAAAACTATTTTAAATCCTAACTCGTGAAAAGAAAAGAGATTCCTTTCTCGTTTTCAATGGACGGGGTCTGCCAATATGTTTTTCTTACATAAAACAAAGGGGCATTTACATCGTTGTGTGATATTCGAGTTTTTAATCTCCGACATTTATCGTAATTAGACTTATTAAATGGGGAATATTGGATTTAGTTAGGTTATATTAATTCGAGTTTTAAAATTTTTGAGTTATTTATATTTAGATTATTTGAAGTTGTTTATTCAAGTTATTTTTAGTTCGAGTTCAATTTGAGTTTAGGTCATTTTTTTCAAGATTATATAAGTTTAGGTCAATTCAAATTTTAAAAATTTTGGATTATTTTATGGTTGGATAAGTTTGGGTTTAAGTCATTTCGAGATGAAATTATTTTAATTTCGGATAATTCAGGTTCAATCTATTTCTTTTACTAAGTTCTGTTACAATATATTTTCAAGACAGATGTTAGGATTCGAACGCACATAAGAGGTGAAACGGATGAACATTCATGACCACTAGGCGAATTAGCGGATCTCATGCTAAATCATTTCAAGTGCAAGACACTTTGAGCTTTAATATTCTTAGGGACGGAGCCAAGATTTAAAGTTGGGAACAAAACATAAATATTTGAAAGTAGGAGATAAATTCATAAATAAACTAATTTTTAAATATATAGGAGAATAAAAATGAAAAATATTTGAGGTGGGGGGCAATTGTCCCTAGGGGTGTTCGCGGTTAACCAAAATACTATAACGGTTAACCTATAAGTTATGTTCTTAGTGTAAAAGTTGTATGTTCTTAATGTAATTAGAGAGAAAATGTATAGAGAATGTATCTAAGAATGCATAAAAAATTAGAGACTCATTCTTAATGGTTAACCAACGGTTAACCATGAACACCCCTAATTGTCCCTCCTCACCTCTTATAGCTCTGTCCCTAATCATTCCGATTCAACATTCAGGATGGGATCATTTCAGATTATTTTAGGCCATTTTCATGTTAAAGATTAACAAATTTTCATAGTTGGGTTTTATATTTAAATAGAGTCTGATTAAGTTATGAATCGAATTAGTTAAATCGAAATTCTTATTAAAACTGATAAATATACTTGTAATTAATCATAACAATATCCGTTACATCAGTAATAATAATACATTTAGAGCTACAATTTTAAATCCCTTCAAGACACACTACTAATAACAAAAAAAAGGGGAAAAAAGAAACAAGCAAAATACCAAGGAGGGAAGTTAGCGTTTGTAGCGGTTGAAAAGCTCTTCCGTTTGTGCGTTTCTAAACGCACTGCAAGCAACAACATAGACACAAATGAGCAGCACCACCGCCACAATCAGAATTATATTGGCTTTTCTCCATTCTTTCCTCAGATTCCCCAGCAAACCAGCCTTGCATGAGTTGCAGTTATAGCACAGCTGGGTCTGGTCATTGCTCCATAGGTAGCAGTCGGGGTCGCCTGTCGGATTCAACGGGTTCATCCACAGTGTCGGGTTCACGAAAGTGTACCCACATATAGTCGGGGGCTTACAACATCCCGACTATCAAACAAAATCATTAAAAAAAGTTAATCACAAAATAATTACGAATTTCGAACACCAATCATATAACGAATATTAAAATTAAAAATAAAAAAAAGAAAGAAAAGTAAAAAAGGGAAAAGAAATACATTCCCACTACATTAAAAAATGTTCAAATTGTCACCATATGGTGCCAAAAGTTATTTCCAAAAAAAAAAGCTGGCAACCATAAACCTCGATTTTTTTTTATTAAATTATGTGTTTTCATCCTCTATTACGTTTAAATTTCGGATTTAGTCCCTATTGTTAATATGGTATTCTTCGTTCCTACTATTACTTTTATACTCGTATTTTTGTTAGTTAAATTGTTAAAATAAAATCATGTCCGTGTTCTGACACGGAATGGTAATTAAAAACAATTCACACCAACACTGTAATATTTAATGGTAATTAATTATACTGCAAAAATAGGAGGATCAAATTATATTAAAATAGCAACTGAATTTTAAATTTGAACATAATAGAGGGAGAAAATGAAATTTTTACCTTTTTTCAATCGTTTATGACAAAGACAAAGCTTTTTTTTTTATAATAATAAAAAACAAAACTGTTACATTATCAAAAATGGCAACTTTTCGTTAGGTCAAAGTTCCATGATTTCAGGCTATTAATTCACTTTTAGGTACTCACTAGTACCAACCTATGTTGTTGGAACTTAAGTGTCGAAAATGAATGTTTTTAATCTGTGAAAAACTTTGATGTACAACTCGTCTAATACTAAAATTTACACGTGTTTGTTAAATCTAGAAATTTAATTTAAAGTTTAATTTAAAGTTTAGAGTTTACGGGTTTAAGTTGTTGAGTGTAGAAGTTAAGATTTAGAGTTGGAGTTTAGAGTTTATGGTGTAAAAACTGTGGTGTTAGAGTTAGGGTTTTAAGATTTAGATTTTAAAGAAGGGTTGTATAAAAAAAATTATACAGACTATGCATCAAAATATAACCCTTCTAACATTGATAAAATCGAGACGTATGAAAATCTTTAAAGATCATATCCTTCTATACATATATATCGTGAATTTAAATTGTGGTTACATATGCGTTTTTGGTCGCGGTTGCAAACATGACGGATATTATTACAATCATTGTGTTCTACAATAACATTTTCAGATAATACTATTATTCTTATATAACGGTCGGTATCACTATTTAAATTCCTGATTTATATATAAACACACAAACTTTTAAAGAAAAGAAACCGAACCAACATAGAAACAAACTTTTTAGCCACACAAACTTGAATTTTATGGCAAGGTTGCCCTACAGAACATCCCATGTGTTGGAGGCCTAATTATTTCTAATACATTATAAGCATGATTTGAGCTATGATTACACATACCAAAAAGTTGTGCCAACAAATCTTTGTGTGGATCAAATTGATCCATACCATGGGGTCCAATGATTCGTGGTTTCATTATTTACCCTAAATTAAGACAGCAACCCCATAATGGTGGGTCCAAGTTTCATATTATTTAAGGTGAACTTGCCCCTGCTTTTGGACACTCAACTGTCTTGTCCTAATACCCTAATTCTGGCAGCTTCGACTAAAATTAATTAATTCAATAAACCATCAGAACAAGGGTTTTGTGTCTAATCATCAGTGGGAACACACAGCTAAGTAAATAGAATTGTATAATTTACTATTAATCGGTCTTCTGAAATCACATGTTAAATTTATTAAATAAAATCAGATATTTTAATTTTAACATTGTAGATGAAATAAATTAAATTGATACAGCCGCTCTTATAAGTATTCGAGTTATTATAGTTGAAGAGTCTTAACTCGAATTTTATTTGAAACTCTTTTGTGTTAAGTTGAGTTTATGAAATTAGGATTGAGTCGAGTAATTGAAGCTCTTATTCAACTTTAATTGTAAATATTTATAATGTCATGATACTCATTGGTTCTAATTTAAACGGCTTTTTACAACCATATATGTTATATATATATATTATGTAGAGCTAGGATACTCGACTCGAATATAAAAATCAATCCATTAATTATTAAAAGTTTAGAGCTATTCAAGTCTCACTTTATAACTCGAACTTTATTTAAATTTTTTTGAGTTAAATCAAATTTTATTCACTACTACTTATAATGAATGTTTATCATACATGATCCGAATTAGTCGGGGGTAAAAATGTATGCATGTATGCATAGAAGAAAACAGAGCATAAATGTATGTATGTATGTATGTATGCATAGAAGAAAACAGAGCAAGAACTTGCCTGAAGAGGAGAGAGATGAGCAGCAAAGAACTGATCAGCTGTAATAAATCGTTGAGTCAGCTTCGGACAAACATCCGTATCACCCAAGCAAGCCCTGATTTTTCTCCAGCTCTTGGAATCCACCACGTGGTTTAGGAGCCAGCTGGAGTAGCCGTCGAGCCGGTACTCCTTGTAGCCCCTTCCGGCGACGTCGTAGCTGCCGTCGGGCCTGGTAACCACGAAGGCGAAGACCAGCAGTACGAGGAGGAGGGCAATGAGGATGGCCATGCAGCAGAGGTAGAAGGCCAGAAGGGTTTCTTTGTACCGGTAGGCACCGACGAAGCCGATGAGGGAGAAGACGAGGACAAGGAAGCCGAGGATGACGACCGGCCACCGGAAGAGGTGGACGCAGCCGTTGTCGGGCTTTTGGGCTAGCCATATGCCGGCGGCGATGATGGGGATGGAGCAGAGGAGGGCTACCATGTTGAGAACTGCTGTTATGTTGTTGGATACTCCCATGGTTTTTTTTTTTTTTTTTTTTTTGGGTTAAAGTGACAAAGAAAGAAGAGTTTGCAAGTAGAGAATAGGGAGCTTGAAAAGCTTGGGTTTTATGCAGTTCTGGAGTCTTTTCGGTCTAATTATAGTTTTAGCCCCTCAATTATATTAAAATTTACAGTTTAATCCTTCTACTTTAACTCGACATTTAATAATATTGTCTAGGTCTGATCTATAATCTTCACCGTCTGTTCATAATGAAACTAAGATAAGTATATTACTTTTTTCCTCCACAACCTCTCTACCGTCTGATCATAATGGAACTGACATATATTACTTGTTTCCCCTCGACCTCTCCACCATTTTAATTTAGAAGAAAATACAACGACATCAGTGAATCAAAATAGTTTTAAAACCTGAGTTTGGAAAGAAAGTTTCAGAGGTTTTTTTGCATCAATTTACCTAACAATTTAACGATATTAAACATTCAACAGTTGAGCGATCAAAAACAGAAATACTACAAGTTTGTTTTAATATTCTTAAGGTGATTGCAAGGTAATATATGTTTATACATATTCTTTGCCATTTGATAATATACACATTGCAGACAAAACGATTTGTACCCAAATCTCTTAGGATGAACACCATAAAAAATACTACAAGTTGAATGGCTAAATGTATAGTATATCCTATTATTTTTAAAACATATTAGACTTGAAAATAATCTTCCCTTTGACTCACAACAGCTCTCTGTGCTTTTTGACTCGAACTTAAATGAAAAGAAAGGGTTTTGAGTTAAAGGCCAGGCCACAAGTCAGACCAGACCAGAACAGTCCACTATGTTTGGAGAAAGACAAAAGTGGCTTGAATCTCTTTTGACACTGATAAATCATAGATTGGATTATGGATTGTGTACAAGCATAATTTATTGTGTAAAATACCTACTCTTATCGTTTAAAAATGAAGTTTGACCCATTTGATGCAAAACTTTTAGGAACTCCTAACAAATTTGATTATATTTGTTTATTTTTTGAACAACTTTATTATATTTATAAATGATACCAAACCAATATCTTTCATTTGGATATACAAGTATTTATTCCGTATTGAAATAGAAATCATTTACTCTTTTTCGGTACTTCTATTTATGTACCTTACTAAAAATTTAGGTTTAGGGTTTTGGGTTAATGTTTAAGGTTAGGGCTTAGGGAATTGGGGGTAGAGTATATTTCTTAAGGTTTAGAGCTTATGGTTTAAGATTTAGAATTTAGGATTAAGGCTAAGAAATTGATTTTTTAATGTTGAGGCATAGAAAGAGGCACCGAAAAATGACAGAAGATTTTTTTCCTTAGTATTGTTGGGGAAGAAAACATGGGAATACATCAACATTAAATACTACTTGATGGAAGAGTTTTGTAACCCCCTAGACCCGACTATGCGACACATCTAAATCTAGAAGGTCACATTAGGGTCACCAGAACGGCCACATTAAAATTTCAAATAACAATTTGTCAAACCATTTAAAATCATAAATCGAGTTCTGAATTAAAATAAAATTTCAAAAAATCATTCAGACAATGAACAAAAACTATGATACAAGTTACTAATACAAGTTTCAGACTCAAATATGAAACAAGACGTGATATACATACCCCCTAATTACACAGGTACCGTACTCCGCAAGCAAAGCCGAGGAAACTCTCATACCGACGTTGATGATTGCAACATGATCGATCTTTTAACCTATAGTGATAAAAACAACGTGAGCTTCATAAAGCTCAATAATACAGAACTACCAAAAGATGTTATAGGCATCAGACACGTATAAGGCAAAACATAAAGTTGTCATGAAGTTTTGGGCAACTACAGTTTTCAATTATGAATTGATAATTCAGTGAGCGTTATATTTGAGACATGACAAAATTATTCTTTATTTGGTCACGCGAGTATCTGGAGATAAGTCTAAAGCCAAAGATTCAGAAGATATCTATATTACAGAAGTTGAATCGAGGAGTTTAGTGGGGTTCATTAACCGCAGATTTGAAGCATACTGAGAGTTTCAAACTTTGGTACATTAATTCAGTAGGGTAGACTTCAGAAGAGGTCAAAAAGTTTTATTTATAATCACATATCTACCCTCCATCCATACGTAAAGATGCAAAATCACAGAACTATATCCAAAAAGACTTACCCTAGGCCCATTGAACGTAGGAGCTTACAGAAAGGCTTACCCTAGGCCCGTTGGGCGTAGGAGCTTAGGTCCATAAGGGCTTACCGACGCTGAGCCTATGGATTTTCAATCATATCCAAGATAATATTCTCCCAGATTAAAACAGTTGTTTTCTAGTGAACAATAATATCAAAAAACAGACATCAGATATATATTTTCGTATCAGAAGATAGAAGCCAAGAATTGTGCTTCCATTTTGGATAACAAAGACATACTTCTAATTCAGACCAGATAGTCTTAGTTTAAAGTAGAGAGAGTATTCATGAACATATGGTACACACTTTATGGTCCAATATATTTCTCAGAGACACTTGATAATTATCAGAAAGGAAGCATTGGACATCTGATAATTTTGGACTGATTTCCGAACAAGGTCCCTGTGAAGAAGAGGCACGATACTAACAAGTCAAACCAGAGATTCAGAAGTTGATACATCAGGACAATTGAGATTTTAGGTATATCGTGAGTGATCCAATCATTAAAGCCTGCAAGAGCATTATGGTCATTTTGACCTATGGGGGTAATTTGGTAATTTAGACCAACAAGGTATAAACGATGATGTACAGAATTCATGATTTCTAGTTGCTCATAAAGTTTCCGAGTCCTTTTGAACTAATCAGAACCCATCATTTAATGTTTATTATTTAACCGGATAGGTATACCTTAAGTATTCATTTCTTAGAGCCGACAATAGAGTATAACAAAATAGATCGCCTTTGTCAATCTATCACTGAACGCATAACAAAAAAACGAACATGTATTTAAGCGATACTTTCCAAGTATTCGAACATGAGCATTGCACCCGAACTCAATCCATAGAATTGAACGTACCTTCGAAGAACAAGTTACCCTTACCATTGACTATATACATTCTCCAAATCAATCGAACTTGCCTTCATATGGTACTCTCCTAGTATCACATTAGTATTAGAAGCGACCAACAAATACGGGTCGTGTATAACCACGTTCAGAGCCATTACATTTGTTTGGTTTATTGACATTTCTTATTCCAAGTTTTAGATGTATTTTCAGTCATTTTAGTATTTGAAGGCATTTCAGACACTCGATGCTCAAAGGTGGTTCAATTATTCAGAGCCTTTCGGTCCTTTCAATTATTCGTTCATTTCATAACTCGAGGATATATCAATCATTTCTATTAAAATGGCAATTAATGCCGAAGATATTTTAGTCTTTTGGTCATTACGGTCATTCCAACCATTTCAGCCTTATTAGTATTTTCAATCCTTTTTAGTCATTTCAATCAACCTAGTCTTTTACGCCACATTGATTAATTCAGACATATGAATATTTTTCCGTAAATTTATCTTCGAAGATTTTATTTAGAATTCTATCAAACCCAAGTACTTTACAATCTCGAAGGTTTAAGACTGTTACCATAACATCCCAAGTAATTTGAAGTTTTCAATTGCATTAGATGTCTTACCAGATCAAGTGTAGCGTCCAGGTGGTTTTTATTGTTAGGGTTATTTTAGTCATTCTTGCACCTTAAGGGTATTTTCGTCATTCATTATCCAAATATTTCCGACATTTATCCTTTTAATAAAAAAATAATCAGACTTGGAGATCAACTGTTTTATTAATCGTTTACTGAACTCGGAAGTCCTTTTCGATTTATCAAACCTCTTATTCGAATATTTTTGCCTTGGACATTATATTAGAGTTATTTTGATTTTGATATAACTTAAATTTAATTTTCAAGGAGTAACGTATAAAAATTTGTAAAGTAAAGTTCAAGAAATAAATTTGTCAAAAACTTTATTCAATCTTGTCAAAATATTTTATAAAATGTTTGACTTTGCACTTATATCGAATGTATCTTTTAAAAGTCAACAAATGGCCAAAACTTGAGTTTCTAAGGAAACGTTTCGAAACCTTAAGGAAGGTTTCGAAACCTTTCTGGGCAGAATGCCCTTATTTTGAAACCTTAACAATGATTTTGTAACCTTTAAGAAGGTTTCAAAACCTTGGCCATGTAACGGCTAGTTTTTACTAATCCCCCCTTAAGGTTTCGAAACCTCGGGTAAAGGTTTCGAAACCTTTTTGCATATGAGCATTTAATGTTTGGTTTTAATGGCTTCCAACGGCTCCAAACTCCCTCCAAAGTCTCTTAACGGTTAGAAAAGATCAAGAGCATATAAAAGGGGTCTCCAAAGAGTAATGAAGTAACAAGAAAGCCTATCCAAACGTTCAAGCAATCAAAATTCAATTTGTGTTCAATTTTCATATTTCTTGTAAACACTAGTATTGTTCTTCATTGTAATTATTTTCATAGTGTTTCTTGGGTGTGTGAGAGAGCTTATATTGTGCAAACACCTTTCTTGTGAGGATTTTCTAGTTTGCTTCTTTGTATTTGTTTTGGGGAAAGGATTCAATAGACTTTGGGGTATAAGTCTATTGAATTGTGTAAGGTTACTCCTTATCCTTAAAGGAAAAACAAATTAGTGGATTTGTGGAAAATCCTTAGTGTGGTCACTAAGGTAGTGAATGAAGACTCCATTGAGGGAGTTGAACCACTCTAAATCACCTTGCAATTTTCTACCTTTGTAATTAGTGTCCACCACACTTTAAAAATTCAATTCACACCTATTGACTTTATTCGATCGATTGTCACTCTCATCAACTGGTATCAGAGCTTGGCTCATTGGAAGATCTTACAACCTCTTGAGAAGATCTAAGAAGTGTGCAATCATCTACAAGGTCATCCATGGCTTCCTCCTCCACCATTGAAGCTTGGGGAGATTCTCAGCCCACCAACAAGCCTCCCTTCTTCAATGGAGTTAATTATGCTTATTGGAAGAATCGCATGAAGTTATTCATTCAAGCTTTTTATCTTAAAGCTTGGAAGATCATCATGAGTGGTTACACCACACCAACTAGTGGCATGGAGACTTGGAGCAATAATGAGAACAATAAATTCTCTACAAATGCCAAGGCAATGCATCTCACATTTTGTGCTCTTGGCCCGAAAGAATATGGAAGGGTGTCATCATATTCCAATGTCAAAGAGATTTAGGACAAACTTGAAGTGACACATGAAGGAACCAACCAAGTGAAGGAGACCAAAATCGGGCTCCTTAACCTCAAATACGAGAACTTCAAGATAGATCTCGAAGAATACATCAAATCCATGTCCGTCCGATTCTATGTGATTGTGAATGGTTTGAAGGGCTATGAAGAAGTGATCCCGAAAGATAGACTTGTAAGGAAGATGATCTACTCTCTTTTCGACTCATAGGATTCAAAGAAGACGGCTATCATAGAAGCAAAGGACCTCAAAACTCTTAAGTTGGATGAGCTCATTGGTTCATTGCTTACACATGAGATGATGTCCAAAGGGAATGATGAAAAGAAGAAACTTGGAGTTGCTCTCAAAGCAAAAAAAGAAGAAATTGATTCTAGTGGAGAAGATGAAGATAAAGAGATTGCTATGTTTTCCAAGAGATTCAAAAGATTCATGAGGTCCAACAAAGGAAGAAGATTCCAAATAGAAGAGGGCTTCAAGAATGATATCAAAGAGAAGGATCTCGTCATTTGCTATGAGTGCAAAAAGTCGGGACATGTCAAGTTCGATTGTCCCCAATTGAAGAAGAAGAGTTTTGAGAAAAAGAAGCACAATGCTCATGTAGCTACTTGGAGCGATGATGAATCATCCGACGAGGACGAGAATGAAGTAGCCAACTTGTGTCTCATGGCATTTGAGGACGACTCTATGGTAACCTAGAATTCATCTATTTTGATGAATTACAAGAGGCATATAATGAATTAGCTTTGGAATTTGAAGAGTCAATTTTGAAAAATAGAAAAATCATTTCAAAATTGAAAAATTAAAATGACTATCTTTCCAAAACTAATAAGGAGCTTGAAAGTAAAATTGAGGAAATGTAAGTTAAAATGAAAGAATTTGAAAAGAAAAATCAAGACTTGCACAACTTACTTTCAAGGGTCCATGATGATTATCAAAAGGAACTTGATGATCTTAAAGCTTGTTTTGACAAAGTTGGGACAAAAAGTTTTGGAAAAGGTGAAAAATCCAAAACCCAACTATGTCAGAAAGAACTTTAATGGATATAAACATGGTAGTCCACAAAGATCAAATAATAGAAAGATAATCAAAAGCATTTGGGTTCCTAAAAGACTCATTGCTTTCAAAGAATATGATCTTTTGTCTAAATGGATACCAAATGGGACTAGAATATTAAGAACTAACTCCTATGGACCCAAAAGAATTTAGGTACCAAAATATGTATAGTTTTCTATTGTAGGTGTGTTGGAGCCATTGTGAGCAAAATAGAGAAATTTGAAAGCTCTAGACACACTAGAAGGAAGGACACTTGGAGAGGATAAGGCCTAATCAACTCATCTTAGTTCAAGTGGTAACCTTTTACATGTAATCCTTACTCAGCCATGTTATTTTATATGTGTTTCTATGGTTTAAAGCATGTTTGAGGGTCCCCCATATGTTGTTTTAGTGCTATTAGAAAGGGGGTCTTTTGTTGCATGATTTGCTATTATTGGCCTTATATGCTTAATGTTATGGCTTTTGGCCTTAAAATTAGCAAAATTTGTTTGAGTCAATGTTTTTATGATTTGTGTGCTTACATGTTTATCGTGACTTAAAATTAAAAAATTAATTGTTGTTCATGTTTGAGTGACCTTAGTTAAGATTAATCACTTTTAGCTAAATTTAAATCTTTTAGGATCAAACTTCTAGCTTAAATATTCTAAATTCAAAATCTTTGTCTATAGCTAGTGATCGTTTTAGAGACATACTTGTTTGATCTTAGTTCAAAGGGTCTTTAATGCCTATAATAATATTAAAGTATGTTAGAATGCATTTCCAGGTTAAATCGAGGCTTAAAATTGACATTTTTGTCAATTCATGACCTAAAGTTTCAAAACCTTCATAAAGGTTTCGAAACCTTATGGGAATTTTAGATTATGGACCCTACTAGAAAAATAGTTTCGAAAAATTTTCAAAATAGTTTCGAAACCTTTGCTAAGGTTTAAATTCCATGCAATTTTGCCCGAAAGGTTTCGAAGTCGTATAGGGAAGGTTTCGAAACTTTCACTTAAAAAACTCAATTTTCGTTCTTCTAGTGGAAAAGTCGCTTCTATGAGGGTTATTGATTATTGGTGGCTTCGCCAATATCTTAATAAGACTTGACCCGATATTGCTACCATCATTTTCCTCAACCTCGTGAAAGTCATATGCAACCCTACCTCTTTTTCTCTTTCCTTTGGATGTGTTCTTAGCCACATCTTTAGCAATCTCAACATTATACCTCTCTTGATCCTTAAGTGAAGAACAAGAGCAAGATTGATATCAAATCTTGCCACAAAGCTCAATGGTATCTTGGAGTTAACGATTGGGTTCACCGAGAAGGAGTAGAGGAGGTCGACTTGGAGGCTCCCGAGGATCCGTTAGATGAGGATGCACCGGGTCCCATGACTATGGAGTTCATGTTTGCGGCCATGATCACTCGCTTTGACAACATAGATGCCTATCTTCGTAATTCTCATAAGGAGACTACCAGGTTGCTTCGTGGCTTGGACAGACGTGTGACATCTCTTGAGCACGACATGCATCTTGCTCGTGGTTATCTTTTCCCACCTTCATCGCCTCTTGAAGCACTAGATGCTTAGGCTTTTATGCATTCTAGTATGTTTTTATGGTATTATTATGGTACTTTTGGACTTATTTTGATTTAGGATTTCGTTTTTTTTCTTTAGGCATTCTATGCACTTTGTTGGATATCGTTATGCCTATGTTTTTATGTTGGACTTTATATTTGATCTTTCTATTGGATTTTATGATGGATGCTATGTTTGATATGAATATTATGGTTTATCTTTTTATTGCCTTTAGATAATGCCCTATTGCTCTAATAACGTTTGTTCTTTTTGCTATAACAAAAAGGGGAAGAAATTAGAATCAAACGATTTGCTTTTCTCATTTTTTTAAAATGTCTTTAAAACTTAATTCTCATAGATTTTACAAAGACATTTATTAAGGGGGAGCTTAAGTGGGAGATTTGTAAGTTTGACAAATTTTTCAAAAACAATTTTTTACAAAAGGTTTTGTTATATCAAAAAGGGGATATTGTTAGACTTATTTTGATTTTGATATACCTTAAATTTAATTTTCAAGGACTAACGTGTAAAATTTTGTAAAGTAAAGTTCAAGAAATAAATTTGTCAAAAATTCGATTTAATCTTGTCAAAATATTTTATAAAATGTTTGACTTTGCACTTATATCGAATGTATCTTTTAAAAGTCAACAAATGGCCAAAACTTGAGTTTTTAAGGAAAAGTTCTGAAACCTTAAGGAAGGTTTCAAAACCTTTCTTGGCAGAATGCCCCTAATTTTGAAACCTTAGCAAAGGTTTCGAAACCTTGGAGGGG